>CAWUHX010000021.1:142207-408105 GCA_963922205.1 Romanomermis culicivorax
CACACTCTATCAGATTAGCAGTGGTATCAACGCAGAGTACTCTTGTGCGTTTATTGAAGATAGAAATTGAAGACATCATTCTAGACTGCGACTTCGAACTTCTGTTTATTGAATATCTGTTGGAGAGATTTATTTTCCAGCGTTTTAGAAAGAAAGAAATTTATTAAATGCGAATAAATACACGAGTAAATGCTATTAATTCGGAAAAGCTCATGGACGTGACAAAAGCACGTGCGAATTGAGCTTTAAAAAACGACTCAATTTAGACCGAAAACAGGGCATGTTGTTCGAATGAATGATATCATTGGGTAGGGAATTCCAAACACCAATATTTCGCGAGCAAAAATCATGTTTTAAAGCGTTAGAGTTATATTTCGATTTATACAATTAAAATAAGTTGGACGCGCGATAATTGAATGGACTCAAGTGAAAAATAAGTCGGGTGGAATAACTTTAAATTCAAAATCAAGAACATGTAAGATAGGTCGATACACGTACGTCTAAATGCAAGGTCATCAAGGCCAGATTTGTTGAGACGCTCCTTATAGCTTAAATCTTTATATCCAAAAAGTCTTTTTGTAAACCTTCGTTGAACTTTTTGTACCAATTTAGTATCCCCAACCAGACAAGGATTCCAGAGTGGTGAACCATATTCCAGGATAGGGAGAACATAGGATTTAAAAGCCCTGATTTTTAATTCATTGAAGTTAGAGTGAAAACATTTTAAAATCAAATTTGCCACCCTAGATGCTTTTTTAACCACATAATTACAATGGGCAGTTGCTGACAATTTTTCATTGAACATAACACCAAGATCCTTCATCTCTGAAACAGTAGGAATCAGAAAATCGTTTATATAATACTCAACTTTGGGGTTATTACTCCCAAGATGCAAAACATAACATTTTTCCAGAGAATTAGATAATTGCCATTTCAATGACCATTCATAAACTTTGACAAGACCGCCTTGTAGTACTTCAGCATTTTTTGTAGCATTGAATATTTTCACATCATCAGCAAAAAAATAAATTTCACTGCTAATACCATCAAATATATCATTTATGAAAATTAGGAACAATGTTGGTCCCAATACACTACCCTGAGGAACCCCACTAGTAACCTTAATTGGATTAGAGAAGCAATTACCAATTTTACCTGTTGAGTCCTATTAAATAAAAAACCATGTAACCATCTCAATAAAAAACCAGATATGCCATTGGAAGCTAATTTTCAAACAGTTTTTCATGAGAAACAGTATCAAATGCTTTCTGAAAATCGATATAAATTGAATCTGTTGCTACTTTTTTATCCAAATTTTTAGCCCATAATTTCAAAAGATACTTTGGCAATCTAGAGGTTTTTGAGAATTTTTTCTTTTTGGGAACAAATTCCAGAATTTCTTCATTAGTTCTAAAAAGACAAGATAGAAGTCATTAACAGTAATGCATTGTTCAAAAAAATCTGTCCAATCGACTTTTGCCAAATAGATTTGAAGAGATTCATAATCGGCTTTCCTGAAATCAAATTTATCATCATAAATGATTTTATCCTTGATTCCAACATTGATACTAAAATTTACAGTACAGTGGTCACTCGTAGAAAAATTTTCCCTGTGGTGCAATTATTCACAAGACCAGGGAAATTACAGAATACTAAATCCAGAAAATTATAGCCACGAGTTGGTTTCATAACAAATTGCTCAAAACCGTTTCTCGTCAAACAATTGTGCAGTGGAAGGGCAAAATTGTCAATATGGGAAGAATATCCATACTGTTTCAAAGATGGCATAGAATAAAATCTCCAAGAATTATACATTTGGAATTATATCTGCAACACAATATTCAAAAAGCAATATAAATTTACCCATAAGTTCAATGTCATATCTGGGTGGTCTATAACAGAGTATGCATTTAAGTTGACACCAGTCAAAATAATTTCAAAAGTTACAACATCGGGTAGAAATTTTTCTGGGGGTATTTTAGACATTTTAACCTTTAAATTTTTTCGATATACAGCAGCAACGCCACCTCCATTCTGACCTTTTCTATCACAGCGTACTTCATAATCGGCGTCAACACAAATGAAAGCATCTGGGATCTCATCAGATAACCATGTTTCAGTTATGAAAATAATGTCAAATTTTAAGGACATCAGTAAGTCATGGAATTCTATAAACTTATTTACAATGCTACAGGCATTGATAAAGTACATTTTAGGTTTTTTGATTGAATACAATTTACTGAAAAATTTTCCCGGCGCTCTGCGCCGGAATGGGAAACAAATTATACTTCATGAGTCGGATTTTAATTTATTTCCCAACGTTGTGAAGGTTCAATTTCCAGCGTTGTAGAAAGTGAAAATCCAAAAATTTTCCGGCGCTCCGCGCCGGACGAAGGACTAAATAAAATTAGATGATTGTAATGAGAGCCATAGAAATGGTAACATACCTGTCCTTGGGGGGGGGACCCCCTCAACTTGGCCAACCCTGTACCCAAACTCATTTCCCCCCATACCTGTACTTGGGGGGTTGGGGGGGGTCCCCCCCCCCCAACTACAGGTATGGTTCGGAAAAAATTAAAAAAATTTTCAAAAAAGTTTGTTTTTTGGCCTTTTTTGGGAAAAATTTCGACTTTTTCCTACCCCCCCCCCCCCCAACTGGTCGGAGGTCTTACAGGTATGTTTCCCCCCCAGTTCGGAAAAAAAAAATTTCAAAAAAGTGTATGTTTTTTGGCTTTTTGGAAAAATTTCGACTTTTTCCTACCCCCCCCCCCCCCCCAACTGGTCGGAGGTCTTACAGGTATGAATGTTAATAGCGGATAAATTCCTGAAAACTCTATCGTTATTCGTTAACATGCTTCACGCGCTCCTGTAGAACACCAATATATCTTCATGAGCTCATTTTGGCTAATATAACTAGGATTTTCTCAATTTTTTTCTCATTTTTGCAGGTTTCTGACTCCAAATACAACAAAATGCATGAGTATGCTTCCTAAAAAGCCATAAAAAAGCATCCGTAGCCACATTATAAGCGTTATTAAAAACGTGGAAAACTTTGGGAAAATGAGGAAAAAAATTTTGGGTCCGGTTCTCATGTGGAAAAAATCTTCGAGAAAAAAAACGGTGTCTTGAATTCCCTACCAACGCAAGAGCGTAATTCCTCACAGTAATGCTGTCTTGAGTTGCAAGTGTTGTACGCACTCGTAACTGATCATCGAGTACATAAATAGAAGCCATAAGAATATCAACATCAAATCAATTCTTCTGTGATGGAAAGTCACTATATATAAGCGAAATCATTCTTGATAGTTTCAGACTCTTGTTTGATACAGGTGCGTAGAGCCAATAGTTTTATGACACTCTATCCTTGTCTACTGTCGTTTGCAAGAACTGACCAGGCATTGTGCGCGGCAGTACAGTACGCACGCGCGCTCATTTATACAAAGCTTTTAGGAGGACAAAATAATGGCCAAGGCTCACAAAGTTTCAGTCGTATGGTTCAGCAGAAAATAGCAAATATATGAAATAGTTTGTGCTACAAGAAGCATTCCAAAGTAAAATGGGTCATAAATTGATCTGGCACTGTCTGGAATGATCTGGCATCAATCTGGTATCATTCAAATCTGGCACTAATTGCGACATAATGCTCTGATTTTTGGCATAATTCTGACATAATGTTCCGGTTTTGGCGTAGTTCTGGCATTTTTGAAGAATGAAGTTTTTACCGCCTGTGTATTGTAGTTTCCAGCACAAGTTTACTGTGAAATAGGGGAAGTTTTTTTTCTGATTTCCAAATCAGCGGTTTTTTTTGTGCACGGACATTTGTGCCAATTGGCACAAACATACCTATACTTGGAGGGGGCTTGGGGGGACCCATCAACTTGGCCAACCATATACCCAACCGGCAATCCCCCCCCAGTTTGGAAAAAATTTTCAAAAAAGTGTATGTTTTTTGGCCTTTTTTGGGAAAAATTTCGACTTTTTCCAACCCCCCCCCCCCAAAATTTCGGATTTACGCCCCCCCCCCCCAACTGGTCGGAGGTCTTACAGGTATGCCCCCTCCCCCCAAATTTCGGATTTATCCCCCCCAACTGGTAGGAGGTCTTACAGGTATGGGCACAAAGGGCCAAAAAGTTTTGTGCCAATGGCACAAAAAATTTTTTCCAGCTTAAAAACATACTGAAAACCTTTAAAAAGTTTTATGCCAGTAGTTGATAAAAACGTAACTAAAGAAACTTTAGCCGCGCTAATTTGCATGAAAATCGTGCCAGCTCATTTTCGTCTAAGCACGTCAGTGCGATTAGAAAAACTGAAAGAGGAAGCACTTTATACGATTCGAAAAGAAATCGGATGCTGCGAGAATTAGCATATATTTATAGAATTTTTCAGGCATTTTACATTTTTCCTTAATTTTAGACTACGAATTTCTTCTTAACACCGATGTAATTAAATTGATGGTGTCCAGAATTGCTTTCTCTTGAAAAAAACTTAGCCGAAAATCGCGTCACGTGAATTTTTCGTTAGAAAATTGTGCCAACAATGTCAATTCTTCTGATTGAATCAAACACGAAAAATAGAAATTTCGGTTTCTAACATACCTGTAAGAGGTCCGACCAGTTGGGGGGGGGGGGTCGAAAAAAGTCGAAATTTTTCCCAGAAAAGGCTAAAAAAACATACACTTTCTTGCCAATTTTTTCCAAATGGGGGGGGGGACGGTTGGGTATATGGTTGGCCAAGTTCCCCCCCCCCCCCGATTACAGGTATGGTTTCCTTGCACAATTAATGAACAGTGTCAGTGGCATTCATTTTTCAGTCATTGGCAATCTCATAGTTTGTTGCGATCATTCAAATATACTGTTGTGGGACGATTTGGCGCATTTGTAAAGTCTGTGACGTTTTCGGAATAAGATCGGCAAGTTGAGTAAGGAAAGATCGTGACAAGACCCACGAAGAGGCGTGGCAACGATGTGAAGAAATTGTGAAAATGTTTTTTGATTGAGACTGTTTGTACTGTAGCCAAACGGTTGTGTCCCAGTGTGAGTAGAGAATTTGGAAGTTTGAGGCGGTGATTTTGTGCATTAGTAAATTTTGTTTTGAGTGTGTGGTCTAGGATAAGTCAAACTATTTGGAAAATAGTTTGAGTAATTGGGTGAAACTCCTAATCGGGTAAGATAGTGCAGTCCCAGTTTCAGCATCCGAAAACCTTAAAGAACCTGAGCGAAGAACCTTGGAAATTTGACTTAGGGCTCTCTATGAGCCCGTCAATCTCCTGTGTACGATTATCATTGCGTTAAATTCGTCTAACACTCCGAGTGTTTAATTATTAACGTTCCGCACGCTCTTCCACGTTCCGTATGTCTTATTAAAACGCGCATCATAATCGTCATATTTTCTCCTATAGGACAATACTATTCGAATACAATCCTATCAGGTTCTAAATAAATGAAAGTAACGAGTATTCGGCACGAAGCGCCGAGAAAGTTTTGCGTTTTCAGCCTCTAAAATGACTAAAAATCAAGGAAATTCAGCCTTCGACTAGTCAAAAAATTTGTGCCAAGTGGCACAAACTCCCAAAATTTTTTGTGCCATTCCAAATTTTGTTGTGCCACAGACCATGTTTTGGCACAAAAAAAACATTGTTTCAAATTTCAATTGATTTGTTTCATTCTTGAATGCAGTGTTTTTTTTTGTGCCAAAACATGGTTTTTGGCACTAAAAAATTTGGGATGGCACAAAAAATTTTGAGCAATTGTGCCAATCAGCACAAAACTTTTGGCTGTTCAAATATTAAATTTCCTTGTTGTTTAGATGGTTTAAGGGCCGAACCGGAAATGCACCATATTTCCGTTTTTTGAGTCATCGTGAGCCATTTTCTTGCATAGTTTTTTCTTATCTCACTGACATGGTTAGGTGAAAAATGGGTTGGGCACGATTCCTACAAAAAATTAATGCGTTAAATTTACGTAGCTTTGATCAGGTATATTTTTATCAAACTTTTGGCCTTAAACTTCTACAAAGTTTTCAGTATGTTTCTGGTAGAAAAAAATTTTACTCTTGTGCCAGTTGGCACAAATGTCTGTGCACAAAAAAATGCTGATCACAATTCCCAAATTAAATCTGCGTTATAAAATTGAAAATAGTGAAAAATTTTCGGTGCTTTATACCCGATTTTAATTATTCAATAATTTTTGTATATTATTTCAGTGCGCGGTTAGAAAATGTCATTCCAGCTAATACCAATAGCTTTTAATTATCAACATATATTATCGATAGTCCTGTGTTGTTTTTTGGCGAATTGAACAAAAAGAAAGATTTTTCTTGGTTATTTTCCCAAAAACTTTCATGGGATCTTTACAAAAATTTTGACACTTGTGCGATTAAAACATTTTTAGTTCAAGTTGAAATTCTTGGTAGTTAAAGAATTGAAATGTTTGGCTGCTTTCCTAGTTTTTAAATTGTAGTTTGCTTAAATGAAAATTGATCAAGCTTTACTGAAAAATTAAACTTTCTGTCTAGGAAATAAAAAGTGGAAAGGTTCATTTTCCAGCGTTTCAGAATGTCCAAATCAAAAACAAATTTCCTGCGCTATGCGCCGAACAAGTTAATTCATATCAAATCAACCTTTTCCATTTTCTCTCCAAAATTTAGAAAATTAGGTTTTGAAAGTTAAAAATCGACGTAAATCGAATGAAATACAAGAAAGCTAGCTTTAATATGTTTTCTGATAAACATAAGCTAATTTATTAATTTTAGAGCAAGCAACCAAAAATCTGTCTGTGCAACTAAAATTTTTACCCAATGGCCTGTGCAAAAAAAATCTGAATCCAAGCACACATAAATTTATTGAGAATAAGTCGTCTTTACTGCAAAGATGATTTTCTTTTTATTCAATAATTCTGAAAAAATTTGGAAAATTCCCCCTTTTTTGAAAATCCTAGATACATGTATGCTCAGGCCTGTAGGCAGGGGGGTTGGGGGCCATGCCCCCCAAATTTTCGAGGTGTTAAAAAAGGCAGACCTTTGGTTTTTTTCAAGTCAAGTCAGAAATTCCAATTTTACGGTAAATTCAGTGAAACAAATGTGTGGCCCCTCCGAAAAAAATTCCTGGCTACAGGCTTAGGTATGCTTACCATTTAATCTTTAATAGTTTTTATAGTCCACATTATAGTGCAAATGTCGAAAAAATCTGTTTGAAAATGAAGTTTCTACTGGCTATAAGTCACTGTTTTCTCCCCTGTGCCTTTTCCGTTTCCCCAATGGGCAAGGGGTCAGAAATATATGATATAATATGTTCATAATATAGTAGGGATGGGCCGGGTATCCAGATCCGCGGATGTCCACCTAAATTTTAGGATCCAATCCGGATCTGCTAAACCAGATTTTTTGGATCCGGATCCAATCGGGATCCGTTGAACCAAATTTTGTAAGATCCAAATCTGCTGTTGTCAATGATTAAGATCCAGTCATAATCGGATCTTTATTCATTAATATTCACATAAAATTTTGCTGTATTAGAAAACACCAAAAATTTTCCGGCGCTTCGTGCCGGATTTTATAATTCTCTGCAATACTATTTTTCTACAAATCGTGCTTTTTGGAGAAAAACTTTCCGGTAAAGAGGAAAAATGTTGGTGGTCTTCCTGTATGGAAAAGGCGAATTTCGGTCCGTTTCAGAACGTCAAAATCTATTTTTCCAACTTTCTTGCAACTGTCATTTTAAACATGAAGCTGAATTTGAATTGAGAAGCATCATGGAACTAATTTTCAGAAATTTCAGGTTTAACTTGAAGTTTTTCAGATCTATGGAAGTTATGAGTATATTTTCTCAATTTGTAAGATGATTATGAAGGAGGGGAACTCGAGTTCTATTAGGAAGAAACTTTGTGCGAAAATACATAAAATATCATGGTTTTTTTCAGTGTACAAAAAAAATTTTCTTTGTACAAAGACTTTTTTGGCCGATCTTTGTACAGGTACAAAGAGGCTTGTACAAAAAAAACACTGCAATGGTAGCAAAATTATACTTGAGAAACAGTAATTTTTCAACAGTATCACCCTTCAAACGATTTTTGGTAGGATCATAAATTTGACCAGCACCACTGAATAGCTGTTCATAGGGACACTTTTCGCTGGTGCTAATTTAAGTTTGCTTTCTGCATGATGCAATTGTCCAGAGACATTTGAGATTTAAGTTCATGCTCTGATTTGGTTTTTGAGTTACTAGGTTCATTTTTTGGCTATCTTTGAAGAAAACACAAAAATTAATTCTTTAACATAACTATAATAGTAGCAATTTGTTCCACAATTACTTCTATTTTCATTATCTTCTTTTTATTTAGCCCCAAACTGCTTATATATGTTTCCTCTCCAAATGTTTTCTCTGACATCCAGTACCACAACCTTTTCTGGATAACTGGATTCTGCATTTATTGCACTTTGCCTTTTCTTCATCATCTGGGAACACTGTGAAGTAGTCCCACACTCTGCTAGTGAAAGAAAAATTCAAATCCATAATTCCTGAAAAAGTTTCCATTTCTATTTATTTCTTTTCTGATGAAACCAATATTAATCTAAACATGAATACAATTTAATGAATGAAAATTATCAATTAGTACATGTGAACTATTTCAATAAACGAACACCTCAATCATTAATAATCTGTTAATCTATTGACACCAATGAATATAAATTCATTTAACTCAATTTTAGACAAATTAGACATAGTACATATACTTATTGAAAGATCCAGATCCGCTCGGATCTGTTCCTCAAGATCCAGATCCGCTGAACCAAATTTTTTTGGATCCGGATCTGCTGAACCAAATTTTCCAAGATCCGGATCCGCTGCCGCCAAAAAAGTCGATCCGGCCCATCCCTATAATATAGTATGTTCAACTCAATCGAAAGGTCTGACTTCTGTCATAAAAGTTGAGGATATTAGGCTAGCACTCTCTATCATCTCTTTATCCACCACGAAAACAATTTTAGAACCAACCGTTTTTTGATTGACTGGTGCCAGATAAATCGTTAGTAAAAGCAGTATTCTGAAAAATTTAATCTTTTTGTCCACAATACTCAAACCTTTCGAATCTATCAATCAATGTAGTATCATATGTAGCTGAAATGAAATGAAAAGAAAAACAATCGGTTTAAAGAACTTTCTATGAATGATACATGAACTATGATACCAAGTGCAAATTTAGGGGGCGGGGGGGCGGCCACCCCCCCCCCAAACTTTTGAAATACGATTTTTTTCTGTATACCTATAGGCAAATTTGAAAAAAATTTTGAATTTTTTACGAAAAATACTTAATTTTGAGCATGGCCCCCCCTTGAAAAAAAAATCTGTATACGCCACTGTATGATACTACTAGTAACGTATATATGTTAGTATGTTATATGTCTGCCCCGACCCCGGCTAAAATGTCTACCCGGGACAATTCTACAAAAACGTTTCAAAAGCATTTTGGTTTTTTCAATGTCTAGAACTTGGATACTAATGGCTACATTTTGAGCAGTGTTCAGTGGTAACTTTTTCTTTGACTTCGTTCAACTGACGTTTTCCTCTTCCCGTTTTTCAATTCAGACGTTTTTGCTGTAGAATGTCATTTTAAGCGTATTTTTGACTAGAACTTTGAAAAAATGTTGGCGCTTCGCGCCGATTATTTTGGCACACCTGTAAAAAGAAAGATCTGTTATTCTGATCGAAGGACAGCTTTAAAAGCATAAGACTGTTATGAGATATACTTTGTACATATAAATATTATTTGATTGTGCATGTGAACATTAAAACGATTTCAGATAGTGTTGTCCCGGGGCAGAAATTTTAGCCTGGGCCGGTGTAGCTGCCCCGGGACCGGGGCAGACATTAACATATTAACATATACGTCACTAGTCGTACCATACTTCATGTATCACATCGAAAAATTTTAAGGTGATTCTTTTTCTTTTCATTTCAAGTCAGCTATGATACTGCGGTTTTGATTATTGTAGACAAAAAAAAATTAACTTTTAAGATACAACTGTCATTACTAAGTATGAGGAAACTCTTTCTTTTCCCGAAGAAACTGCGTTGCATAAATGAACTTCTATCGATTCATCTGCGGTTTTTTTAGCATAGTGCTAGTGGAACCAGAGCCGTGCTAATGGAAATTTTTTGATGTTAGCACCAGAGCACCCAATGGGGAATATGAGGGGTATTACCCCGGTCTTGGATTTGGAAATTCATTTACTACCCCGGCTCACTATTGCAAAAAAATTGGTAGACCTCATCAGTGTTTTTTTTAGCGTCACTCCCGTTAGCGCTGGCGCTAATGGAACATTTAGTTCATTAGCGCAGAACAATTTTCGTTAGTGCACACTGCACAGAAATAAATTTTTCGCGCGCGTTGATTTTCGATTAAAACACATAGTATAGTCAATCCGTAGAATATGTAATATGTCGTACAGACAGGTTATCAAAAATCATCACATTCCATTTTGGGCATTGTGCATATTTGGCGTGTGTGCTGTGCTTTTGATTGTTATGGGCATTGGGTAGAGAAAGAATACTTTTTTTTCATCAACTAACCGATTTAATTTTGTTTGTCTTTTAAAAAAATCTTGTGTTTCCTTATGCTACTGAGCTGCGAATTTCTAAATGTTAATGCATTTTCGAATCACTTGAAATTTTAACTTCAACTCGAAAGTTTCAGCAAAAATTTTCATTAGCGCGCCGCGCTAATGACTATCATTTTTCATTAGCGCAAAAAATTTTCATTAGCACCGCGCTAAAAAAAAAAAACACTGGACCTCATACTCAGTAGGGTATAGTAATTCGAGGAAAATTGCACAATGTGTGCTTGAGAGGAATTACTCTCTGGTCTTTTTGACACATTTGCTGAGCAGATGATAATGAAAAAGTATGCAACTTCTGTGCCATATAGCGATTTTTAGGAAATGATATCAGCACATTTATATATACTACTTGTAGAATATCATTTTATATATAATTGGGAAATCAAATAATGAGTTATGTAAATATGTGATTTATCAAAAAATCGCCCCTTGGGAAGAAAAACTTGTTCTTAGAATTCTTCCCCTTCATCCTCTCCTTCCGTTTTTTCCAGCTTCTGCGTTGGATCTTCCGTGCGCATATGGTCATATTTCTCCACCCTAGCTGTGGCATACTTTCCTGCTTTGAGTTGAGACATCCGAGGTCCGCTGATGCGTATGCACATGAGTGCAGGAAGGAATGTACCTGGCTTCAAACTCGTGTTTCATAATCAAATGTGATTAATAATACTAAAGCCACATTCGGCATCAGCACCTCCAATTGGAAGCGCTTCCACAACCCTTATTAGTGATGGAATGTGTTCATACTCCTGAGGATGCTGCTCAAAATAATGTTTCCAAAGATATGTTGTGTCCGATTTTTGAAATGGGCAGATTCATGTTGCATGATTGGGAGCTGGAAAATGTGATTGAAATAGTAATCGTTTTTTTGGCCGTAAAAACTGTAAAGCAGGGGCATTCTTTTTTGTAAGTGAGAATTGTTTTGTGTTGGAACTACCCACACCACTCCCACCGCAATAAAGTAGGGAACAAAAAAAGGTCACGGCACGGCACGTGGCATATGTCAAATACTACCCTTACAATTTACAACTTGACCCCTACCTGAATTTTCGACCCCGGGGACCTCTGGTTAGCACGCATAAGGGAGAAATTTTTGAAAAAAGCTCGAGAAGAAAGTTGGAGATATCACAAAATTGTGCTGAAAAATCAAAAATCACCGTCTTCACAAATAACGACTTCGTCAATATATTTCTATTTCTATTCTATTTGTCACTTTTGCATAGTGAACGACTTGAGCTCGAATCTGAATTCGCTTCAGCTCTAACTTCTTGGACACTACTTAGGTAATTTGAAAGCAGCTGTTTTGACATGTATGCTGAAGTTAAGGCAAATCAGTAATAGTGAGTAGCGAATATAACTGTTACGTTTTCTGAAAAAATCAATCGAGAACCTGTATTGAAGTTGAAGGGCAGTTCCGAATACAATGAAAACTTTTAAACTTTTATCCAAATAGAACATGAATTTAGCGATTCCTAAAACTATTACTGTCAAATTAACTACTGAATATTGACTTGTCACATTCTAAACTTCAATTCTATTATAAATCGAGCTTGTTATATTATAAAAAATAGTAGTTTTTTGTAGTCTTGCCCCGAACCGGGGCAACCCTTGCCCCGGGGCTGGGGCAGTTGCATCGGTGCGGGACCGGGACCTGGGACAACCCTAATTTCAGAAGATTCCATTTTTTGATTCCGAAAATTTTCAATGTCACTAGCCGTGTAGTGCAAAATTACGTCCAAAAACGCATATAAACTGCGACTGTCAACATTTTAAAGCGAAAAAACGCGTTAAATTTTTTTTTCACTTGTGGAGGAAAGTTTTGCGTCCTTTCCACAATTGTATAAAGAAGTTCGTGAAAAACACAGATTATTGGACATTCGTGGGCGAAAAAAAAACTTTTCAAGTGCTCATTACCCAGACAAAACTGATTAGAATGCTTTAAAACATCGTTTTTAGATGTTTCTCAGTCTGCTATTTCAGTTTCAAAATATTAAATTTTTAAAAACTTAAAATTTTCATCATTTTTACATGAAATTTTTTATTTTTCGTGAGAAAATGTAAAAATCTCACAAAATGAAAATTTGGGGTGGCAGTCAGGATTCTGATGGGGGTTAGCTAGGGTACTGCCCGGTGTCTAGACCTCCCAAACCTCCTAGGAACATGTAATCTTGACCGAACTTACGTACCTGATCAGAGTTGTTTCCGTCCATTTTGCATCCCACCTCACAGCTTTCGGGACATGACATGAAATTTTAATGAACGAACATGTTCATTTTCAGTAAAAATCCGTCAAGGCAGCAGAGTAGCCCAGGATTTTTTTGTGCACTGTGTGGTAGTGGTATGCACAATGCACAAATCGGTTCAAAAAGTTTGCCCACTGCAAGAAAAAAATCAGCACTTTTATAACATGAATTCATGTGATGCTGGATCGCTGTCGCTGACATTTGAGTGAAAGGCTACGATACTGGAAACTGCATCTTTATAATAACATAACAGATTTCTCTGCAACATCTGAAAATATGTCATATACCGCTCTAACATGAGTGCCAACAATGAGTTCATGTAACAACGCTAACAATGGTAAACATATGGCAGAAGAAAGACCAATGTTGTCAACCTTTGACTGCGAAAAACCCAGAAAAAGCTTCGAACTTTTCAGATCACAAAATATGCAATGGAATACTAACAATAAACCATTTTATTTAATTTAAATGAAGTTAAAACACTTTTTTCTTGCAGATTTTTGTGCTATTTGGCAAAAGTGGTCAAAGTTTTTTCGCCCATGCCTAATTTATGCTTTGAGCTTAATGGAACATCATCTTGCTTCTGCAGTTGCTAATTTACCAAGACGGACAAATTTTCCAAGTTTTAGGTCAGATAATTATTACAATATAGCCAAATTAGTAATAGAAAAGCAACCAAAACTAAAGAAAAAAATCCTAAATTGCCTAGAAATTCCACTTGCGACATCTCTGTGACCAGCTAAAGTTAAAAACTATGGACTGCGCGTGATCTATGTGTCCTTTCCGCCGACGCGAAGCGCGGGTGAAATTTTTGGAGTTTTATGCTTTAACACGCTGGTAAATGAATGCTTTCAAGACTTATTCCATGACTTAATGTTCCATTGTTCAGTTTAGAAGGATGTTCAAACTTGAGCTATGAGATGATGTTTTCAAACAATTGACCTGCTAAAAGATCAGCTTGAAGTTAATGATGTTTAATAAATTCGGGCGGAACAGCAAGAAGGATAAAGAAGTTCCGGCTCGAGGCGCCTAAAAAAACCATACACTCGAGGACCCCCTCAAAATGCTCAATCGCATAGGCAGTTGTCGATGACCCTCCCCCAACTTAAGTTATTGACAGCCAGAGTTTTTTCTTCAGAATGTTTCGTTCGCCGTTTAGTAGAACGTCGAATAGTCGTTATTCTTTATTGGCAGCTAGTGATTTCTTCTATTGCCTACGCGTGCGCAATTACGCTTCGGATGGAGAAAAATTACCAGACGTACCTAGACCGACGAGAAGTGGTCTACAAGCATCTTATCCACGTGGAACAGGCGGGCGCCTAAGCTTTTCTGGCAATGTTTGTACGGTTTTTGGCGCTTCGGGATATTTGGGCAGATATGTCATTAATTCATTAGGTGAACTTTTTCATTTTTGAACAACGTGAACTTTTCGTTTCTACTTACACAATGTTTTTGTTTTCCCACAAAATCGAAGTTTTTGGTTTCAAAAAAAATTAGATTGAATAAATTCGAGTTCTTGAACAGAAAAGATGAATTGAATGCGTTTTAAACTGTTATAAATTAAATCATCGTAATTTGCTGTGGTGATATAAGATGATTCACAAACGCGATGAACTCAACTTCTGCAATGTAGAGTTTCATTTTAAGCCGGTAATCTCCGTTATTTTATGGAATTACAGAATGGTGAAAATGGATTTCTCAATTGTGCAGCCCTGCAAAATTGTTAGCACAGAATTATTTCCTTTTCTCTACATTACCAAAAACTTGGGACTTCGGCGGTAAGATGCTACATTTTCGCCCATTCACATGATCAGATTCAAGTTTTCTGTTGTTCTTTACGACTTTTCATACATGTATCGCAAAATTGATCAGATGTCGCGTTCTTGGCCACGGTTTCGAGTGAGGGTCCCTTGATTTTTTGGGATTTCAGCAGTGAGAGGGCAAAGAATTTTCATGTCCAATATTTCTGCAATAAAAGGCCTGGAACAAGTGAAACTAATTTTTTTACCTGTCAGCTCAACAAGATAAATTAATTTTGCATTTCAATTATCAGGACCTGCCTTGCTTGTGCTGCGCCTGCCTTTATCCAGTTGCTGCTGCTTGTATGAAACGTAATTTTTCTTCTCAGATGCAGCTTTCTTTTCCTACACTAATCAGACAGTTCAAGCATTGAAGTTGCCTACAATGAACACCTTGCAAAAAATGTATTTAAATTATGAAAAGGAACCAATTTTAACTGAAAGAAAATAGTGCAGACTAAGAAAAGAAGCAAAGCGATCAAGTTTTTAAATAAGGCAGACGCAGGTTCAGGTAGATTTCACATGAAATGAAGGAAAATTGAAAACTCAGGCAAGTATGTAAGTAAGACACTCGACTCAGATTCAAGCTACAACTGCACCTAATGTTACATTACGAACACACACGCACTGTAACACACTAGTCATTAATAAAATAATGTAGGTACTTGCTAAAGCTGTAGGGAAATATGGATTTTTCTTTAATAAAGGCCTGCTAAATTCAATTCATTTCAATTTATATTTTATTTCCTTATATTACTGCAGCTTTATGAAAATTTATCAAAGCATGTGCAGGATCTTGACCTTCACATGAGAGGAAAGTGATAGCTGGCCATCACTTTGGGTCTGCCTGCAGTAGTGATATCCGTCGGATATTCGGATGTGAAAAAATATCTGGGTATATCGGAATGTTTTCACTGTTCAAAAAAAGAGTAAAGGTTACTGAGAAGTCAGGTGCTACATTATTATACAAAATTGCAACAACAAAACAACATAAGGTCCAAATTATATAAAATGTCATGTACTATTCAACAGGTTTTTGTTAGCACGAGTCCCATTAGCATTCGTGCTAATGAAAAAATTTTTCATCAGCATTGTAATGTTAGTTTGTTACAGTCAAACTAATGTGCGAGTTTGTCAATTCTGATAACATGCTTTTATTGCATTAAGTCATGAAATCATGCTTGATATTGGTACTTTTAAAAAGAATAAGACTCTCACCTGATTCTAATTAAATCAGTTCATTCTTGCATTATGCACTTGATTAGTCGACCGACAAGTAAATATTCAGTAGTTATTGGTTCTCGATTAATTTTTTTAGAAAACGTGTAATTATATTTGCTATTCATTATTACTGATTTGCCTAAATTTCAGCATATGTTTAAACATCTGTTTTCAAATTACCTAAGCATAGTGTCTAAGAGGTTAGAGCTGAAGCGAATTCAGATTCGAGCTCAAGTCGTTCACTATGCAAAAGTGACGACGAGGAAGATGATACTGACGAAGTTGTAATTTGTGAAAACGGCGATTTTTGATTTTTTACCCTAATTTTGTGATATTCTTAACTTTCTTATCGAACTTTTTTCAAAAATTTCTCTCTTTCAGTCATTAGCGCGCGTGCTGACGTCCAAAAATTTCCATTAGCACGGCCGTGGTTTCGTTAGCACCGTGCTAAAAAAACCTCGCTATTGAGTTCAGATATGAGTTTCATAATGAACATTCAGTAATCTATCTCAACGCTGCCTTTTCTACAGTACTTCCTGAGATATTGCGGTTTGAAAAAGTATCATATTTTCATAACAAAGTAATTCGTAAATATGAAACGAAAGGTTATTGCACCTATTGAATATTATTATGTAGTATTGTAATTGACCCAGTGCATTATTACTTCAAATGTTACTTCTTTTTACCTTTTTCCAAACAACGTTAAAAATGTCTGGATATATCCGGATATCCAAAGGTGCAAAAAACACGGATCCGGATATGGAAATTTTTCTGGCGCACATCACTAGCCTAGCCTGCAGGAGGAGAAAGTGAAGCCTAATGCAGTTGGGGTCCGTCAGTGGCAAGAGTAGTGCGCATGAAGTGATATACCGTTTCATGTATGGGACTTGTTGTTTTTTCTGTATCCAACATCACTAAAATCTTTCAATTTCGTTGCGATTTGTAGAAAGTAGCCAGGTCGACGGATGAGTCGTGATTTTAAAAAACGAATGAGCTTTTTTTCTAGGAAAGTTATCGGAGAAATGCTTTTTTCAACGTTTTAAAATCCCTATATGCATAGAATTTGACCGCGCTACATGCCAAACTAATAGCTGATCATCATTAAGGGTTAAAAAAGCGTTTTTCGTCAAAAAGTAGACAAAATACGCCCGTGATCGACGAATTTTTGCCTTAAAAGTGATATTTTCGACCCAAAATTTTTATTTTTGTCAATGTCCGGCCGGCTGGGAGTAGCTGTCGATAAGTGAAAGTTAAGAGAGAGGGTCATTGAAAGATGCTTAAACGATTGAATATTTTGGGCTGTTTTGGCTGCCTTTTCGTACCGAATCGTCCAACAGCCTGATGTTCACCCCGGGCATAATCCCTGGGTTTCCCCTCGCTATAAACAGGTATACCCTCACTGAAGTCGATATTTTTCAGCTAAGGATGGCACTCAGATAATCGTACCTTATAGATCCGACCCTTACGACGTCCGCCACCTCAAAACGATCGGCGATTTGGGGCAAATTCTATTTTTTGTAAGGGTAGTTCAAAGTTATAATGAGGAGTTGTGATAATAAGTTAATTATGCCTTAATGTCATATATAAAGTGTAAAATATTATGTTTATGTTTATTGATTTCGAGTTTCTCCTGTTTTTTACTTCATTTTTCGCTGAGAATTATTGTTTTATAGCCGTTCTATCTCAACGACGAAGAATCGATTCGAAAAGTCGTTCGCTATAGCAATGTCGTCGTGAATTTGATTGGTTCAGACTATCCGACTGTGTAAGTTTATTATGCCTATAATTTGTCCGCAATTATGCGCGTAGGGCAGAGGTCCTCAAGGTAAAATTTTCACTTAGGGGTAAATTTAATAATTAGCTGGGTAGCGTAGCTAAACTTTCATTAAACATGCAATTTTTACCAAAATTGAGCACCCAGTAATCAATTTTTAAGTAGTGATGTTCCTCAGATACTTTTTGATATCCGGGTTTTTTGAGAGATCGGATATCCGGATATGTGGTCCTATAAAAAAGACAAAATTGACTTGAGTTCACTGGTTTTAAATTTTGTGAAAACTTAGCTCCTAAAATGTTTTTTAACGTCATCGCTAGCGATGATAGATATTAAAAATTTTCTTACTTCAAATTGTCTTACTTTAAGAATTATCAAGTGAGAAAAAATAAGGATAAAATCATCAGAATAGTTTTAATCAAAAACTTAACGTCGAATATCAAAGGTTAGTGAATATTATTGATAGTGATTGTGTTAGTGATTGAGAAATGGTACTTGATTTCCTGAGAGCCGCGCTCGTGCTAAATTCAAACTAATAATGATATCTATATTCAAAATTAGGCAGCGCTGTAAAATATAAAGATTTTGACTTTATAAAACGCACCAACAAGACACCTTTTTGTTCTCGACAGCCGACTTTTTCTTCCACATATGTGGAAAAATCTTAAACGCTACAAGTATAAATGAGAAAAAATTGGGCCTGTGTTTGGTTAAGTCCAGTCGATTGTATCACAACTTGGCGCCCATCGTAACTTGACGCCTTGTATTTTACTTTGGCACCCATGCGATAATAGAAAAATTAATTTATAAATTTCAAAGTACATTTCGTAGTTAGATCGACAAGAGAAATAATTATAAAAGGAAAAGTATACAGTGACCCAAAGTTTACAAAAATCTCCTGAAATAAACAGAGTAGATTATAGGTAATCACTGATCCTTTTGTTCATTTCAGTTTCTTATTGAGGCACCTGAGAAATGGCACTGTTTATGAAGAAAATCAGAATAAATAATCAAAAAAAGCAAAAAATGTCAATCACGGGGGAGCATAAACGAAGAATAGAGCCAGAAAAACCACAAGTTTGTCAATAAAAGTATAGCATGTTTATCATTTGCTCTGAAATTTTTTAGTTGATAACTTCGCAATAATGTCATCGGAAATTTTTTGATTTGATTTCACTATCGTCTGTTCAACGAATCTATTAAGTGTTCTGACTTTCTTTTGCTCGAAAAAGATCATTTTTTACCAAAAAAATTAAATTTTTTTAGCTTTTTCAGTCCTTTATGAGAATAAGTTCTTATTGATAGCTCTAAGTTAGCCATATGATTGGTAAATTTTGGGGTCGCTATATGGCTAGTGACATGGCCAACGATTTCTGGGGAGTTCTATAACACTTCTCCTGAATAATATGTTATGTTAGAGGTATGCGAAGTTCCTAGTATATCACGAAATTAGCCCTTGTTTCCTTTGTGCTCAGGAAAACTAGGAAAAAGGTGTGTCAAATTCTATTCGGACTAGTGATATGCCAAGTAGCGATGTCAATAACGGTATCCTTGCGCCAACTATACGCGGGAACATACGTTTTTTATGTCGCGTTACAGGATGCTACACCGAAATCTTGTTTTACAACTCTAACTTATCACGCTTTTAAGACAATTTTTTTTGTACGAGACAAGATTTCCGACTCCGTGCAATGACTTTTTTGGGGTCTTTGTACAAAATACAAAGAGATTTGGTCAGCATCCCTGGTCAGAAAACGCTTTTCCAGGCTCCAAAATAAGAAAACATCGAAAAGTATTCCGGTGCGTCTTGCGAGAAGTATTATTGATTGTTTGGATTGGTTCACACTGTTTCCCAAAATTTTACGTAACAATTTTTATAAAAAGGGGATGAAATTTTGTTGAGTTCGACAGGAAAAAACGAATTTTGATTCATTTTAGAGGGTCGAAATCTCAATCTTTCCAACTTTTTCATAACTATACTTTTAAACATAAGCCGAGTTTGAAATGAATTCAAATATAGTGGAATTAATTTTCAAAAATTTCTACCTTTAACTCCTGTTTTTCAAACTTATGGAAGTGTGCTGGATTTTTTCCGCACAGTGCGGATTTTTTTGAAGAAAAACTTTTCCGCACAGTGCAGAAAATTTTTGAAGAGTTTTTCGCTCGGAACGGAAACTTTTCAATGTTTTTAATAGTTTTTAATGGTGGTGCGGAAATTTTTCTAGCTGATTTCCGCAAGATGCGGAACGGCCGATGCGGAAAAAAACCCTGAAAGTGTGAGTCTATTTTTGGAATTTGTAAAATGATACACGTTTTTGAACAGCAAATTTAAACAGTATTCTTGAGTATGTAATTAGGGAAACGATTTTCCAGCATTTTAGAATGTCAGAACCTACAAAGTTCACGGCACTAGTCGCTGGAAAGATAAGAGAGAACAGGAGGGATAAAGCTGACTCAAAAATAATAATATCGGTCTAGTCTTCCGTGTTAACAAAAGAAATTAACAAAGTTAATATTAGGTGAAAGCGATTGGGATGATTAAAGTGAACCTAAAAAATTGCCGACTTCATTGCAGAATGTTTGAAAAATTTTGTTGACGCAAGTAAAATGTGACAACCAATTACTAGTATCCCTAAGCTATTTGAAAGATTTTTATGGTTTTAAATGCTGAGTCTTTGAAACAAACTAATTTAACGGACTTTTTGCTTGATTTTTGTTCGCTAAATCGTACTTGTATTAGTTTTTGTTTGCGAAAAATCTATCGAAATTGAGTAAACTCGGTTAGTAAGTACACTCGGTTGATACGTACGGCAGAGACCGGCCTCCGAAGGGTACGTTCTATCTATACATATAACGGAGCCCCGAGGCCGGGGGGTCTGGCGACTTCTTTTGAGACCTGGGGTCATCCATTCCCCAAAATTTAAAAAAAAATCTTTTTTTCGCCAAAAAGGTCCGAAAAACGGTTCAAAAAATGGTAATTTTTGTCTAAAAAACCGTAAAAAAAGATTCATGGCAAAGCGCCGGGAAAATTAACATTTCGACCTTTTTTTCCAAAAACAATCACTTTTAATTTTGAAAAATTGGCATTTTTTACTATTTTTCTGACCAAAAGTATGGGAGTCCGTATGACTATTCTATGGCTATCCATAGGACTGGCAAATTCTGTGGGGAGTGATCGAGGGATCGCTCAATGGCTAGCCATATGGTCGGCGGTTTCTGTGGCGTTCGTATGGAATTTCCTTCCCACTGTATGATAAAAAATGGAGTTAAATGATAAGATTTACTCATGATTAAAAATTTGTCCGACGCCGCAAACTTTTCGCTTTATTTTTCGTATAAAAAAATTCTATGGCTTTATGGGGAAAATAAAGGTACCGGCTAAAAATGTGGTACCAAAACATCAATAATTTATACCGGTTTGCAGTTTCAAAGAACTGACGATCTCCTGATTTCTCAGTTAATTCTAGTATTTCTGAGTGTGCGAATCTTATTCAGGATTCTTTTGAGTTAATGCCAATAAATTCTAAAACATGACGTGCTTTTCTCGTTTAGTAATTTTTCGATCACTGACGTCAATGCTACGGGCGCCAGGCGAATAGCTAGAATTTGTCGAGAGATGAATGTCAGACGCCTAATTCACTTTTCGGGTAGATTTTTAATATAGCTATACCCTTTAAATTGCGATATTGATAAATATCACCACTATTTCAGCCTTGAACGCGAGTGAAACACCGCCGGAATATTTCATACCCGGCGGCGCAGAGTTTCTTAGATCTAAAGTAAAGTTTCAATTTGTATTTACGTGCATAAAAACAGAAATTCCACACTTTAAGAATAGAAACGCTGACAGAATATTTACTAAACACTAGTAATAATAGCACACGAGCTTAAAATTTTTAGTCCGGGCTTGATTAATTTTTCATTTCAGGCTTTGGGTGAAAAGTATGTTCGAGATGAATTTCCCCAAGCAACTATCGTGCGTCCGTCTGACGTTTTCGGTTGGATGGATAGATTCTTTTATATGTACGCTTCTCGACGTAGGCAAAAAATGAATTTAGAACCGTTCTTTAGATATACATTTATAGTCAAATATTTCAGCACGTAGATCCATGTTAACACGCGTGCCGTTATTTCGACAAGGACTTGAAACTTTCAAAGGTCCTGTTTTTGTAAGTCGAATCCTAATGCTTCTTTACAATAAAACAAAATATAAAGTCAGTTAATAATTGAAGTGATGAGTTCAATAAATCGGTAAAAATTAGCCGATGCTTCAATTGCAGAACAAAAAATATTCTCATCAAGAAAATCTTCCAAACAACTGAAACTGTAGACATGAATTGTGTTTTATCCCCACAGACTACAAACGTGGCAGACGGCGTCGCTCAATTGGTCAAAGATCCAACGCACGATGGAAAAACGTTTGAATTTGTCGGGTAGGTGTGTTGTCGGACGTTTCTATAAATGACCTACAATGTTAAGCGCATATATGCTAGAGTTCATGTTGCGTTAGACATATGGTATAATTTTTTTGTCGGAAGCCATGAATTGTGCTGCAGTATTTCATTCAATTTAGTGGCCAGGATAGAAATGTACTACAGTTGGTTAAAACATCGGTGATGATAGTTTTTATCATATTTTTCATTCTCTTTCTCTGCGTCCCTCGCCTCATCTCTGTTTGAAGCTTTAGAACTTGTTATTTTACACAATTGAAAGACGAAAAATTCTTTTAAGATTTATAGTGCCATAATGTTGCTTATATTGGCTTTAATATGGCTCATGAAAAACTTTTCAAGCCAATTATCAACTCTGTGTACCGTCATAGGGTTCAGTTTTTTAGAAACTTATTAATGAATGCTAAAATCATCGAAAAGAGAAAAATGTGCCTCAGATTTGAGAGATTGTTTATTTCGTATAATTCGGAGTGAAAAATGGGGCATTTTGTTTTCAATGCCAAGTGTTTTCTTTTTTGGCGATATCCTATTCCCGTTGATTGCCAAAGAGAAATATCTTTCAGTTAGGTGACTTTTTAAGGCCACATTGGTACCAATTGAGTGATTTAGTTGACTGGATTTATCGCTTAATACACCGATCCGATCCTTATTTTCGGCAGAATATCGACTTCTTTTTTTCGTAAGCTTTATTTGAAAGCATCTGTATATGTATCAGAGAAATTAAATTGTGTTTAGCTTCAAATGCAATATAATGAGTTATTTGCAATTGCTAAGTAGGCGAAAAGGGCCATTCAATTGGGATCAAGTTGAGACCAAGGTGAGTACATGCAACATTGTTGAAAAGTTTTCGAACGACTCGGCATTCTATTACACGTCTCGATTTGTCATCACATCTGAAAATTACTTGATGCGGCGATTTTTTTCGCTGATATTGCTTGTTTGAAAATTTTCTATTATGCTTGAAAAATTAATTTTTTATTGGTATTTTTTCTAGTTCCAATCTGATCTACAGGAAAATCATACAAGCAGTTCTATGAAAATCGGCATTGCTTACCCTTCTTTATTAATCCACTTAATAGCTTTTCATAGGAAGTTACAAATGACGAATTAACTGGATGCCCAACTTTAGAAGATTTAGGCGTCACGTTATCGGTCGTCGAAGAAAAGCTTACCCATTCGCATTTGCTGCTCATGCACGACCAAGCTAAATCTTACAAGCCCTATCTGGGCGAATATCCCGAACCGCCATGGCCCCGACGCTATGCACCCATTCATAAAAAACGAAATATTAAATATTCGGAAAAATATGAAACTGTCTCGCGACCTATTATCCAGGCAGCAGTTTGATGTTGCGACCGAAACGGTTTTCCTATGATTTCGTTATCATTTTTTAGTTACTACTATAGATACATGCTTGCGAGTTGGGAAACGCCCAAAAAATCCAGTTCTACATAACTTATTTCTAAAGTGTTTTTTATACTAATAGCAATTGAGCTATGCTGTTTTCCTCAATGAACATTTTCTACGAAATTACTAAGGGATTCAATTTTTTAAGCTAATTCCTCGATTTTCTCATGTCCTTTCAGTTTTTAGCATTTATCTATATCATGATATGGGGAATTCTGATGAACTGTTAACCAGTTTCTTCGAAAGTAGATGATCAAGATCGAGAATATCATTTCAATTGATGAAAAGAATTTCTGGAATTTTCCAATCTCTAAAATTATTGAGTTTGAATATTATTAGTTTATGTTTTTTATATCAAAAAACATTGAGTAATTTTCTAGGAAAGTTTTGAACTCCCAATTTCGTGTAAAAATACTTGCTTCTTTCTGGTTATTTAGTAGTTCCAGAGGACCGCAATAGAGCTCTTTGTCGTAGTATTCATTTGTTAACGTAATTTGAATAAAATTCGACAAATATTGTCGTTAAACTTCTCTCCTGATGATATTTCGGCCTTTTTTATTCAGTATTTTAATAATTTCCCATCAAAATTGAATGATTCCATTATTTAGACAATGTCCAGATCGGTTTTTACTGGTTATTTGCGACTCTTCGTCGAAAAATGTTCCGTGACACCCGTTCTAAACAGTAACTTTCCCAAGGCGTCATTTTCGAGACAAATTACCGTCGAAAACGCTAAACTTTTGTCAGTGAACGTTGGAACTACCCTTCGAAATCGATCGATCACAAATTTCCGTGAAATCCAAAAGCGATCTTTGTGCGACCAAACAAGCGCAACTTCTTTCCACGTTCAAGATTACGACGACTTTAAGGAACGCGTGCTCAATTCAGACAGACCGATCGTCGTAGATTTTTTTGCAGAGTGAAGAATTGTTTTGGTTCACTTGTTTTATTGACTTCCCATAGATGAAGTTAATTGTTTTTAGTCCTAAAAATTTACAAGATTCCTGAACGCTCCAAGTTCTCAATTTATAACTGATAAAATTCATTGCCTGCATTCATAGGGTTGTGCGTAGTTTCTTGAACATTCTCTTGAAGATCGCCACTTTTAACTACTGTGCTTTAACTGACCATTTTTCATCGGGAATTTTGGAAATACTGGTCTGCTGCTATTTTTAGGCCAAAATTATCAAACTTATTCAGCATGTGTCTACACATACATGTAACTGGGCCTCCGAGGTCTCGAGGATTGACGACTTTTTTGGGGCCGGGGCTCACTGATTTCCCAAAATTTTAGGGGAGTGTCTGTGAAGAAAAACATTCGATTTTTTAACAAAAGAATACGAAAGACGGTTCAAAAATAGTAATTTTTGTCTAGAAAATCGTAAGAATGTATTCTTGGCGCGAAGCGCCGAGAAAATTTACGTTTTTGACAATTTTTTGTTCAAAAATTGACATTTTCCAGTATGTTTCCGACCAGAAGTATGGCGGTCCTTATGACTACCATATGGCTAGCTATAGGATTGAAAAATCTTGGGGAAGGATCGCCCAACAGCCATATGGCCGACGATTTCTGGTGGGGACTCCTACAGCACTTCCCCCCAACTACATGCACGTTTTTAGATACTCATTCGCCTAAAAAAAACCACTTTTTCATGGACCGCCCTTCTCTAGAAAGCGACTATTGTTGGTATAAATTTGAGTTTTAGTCGGAAACTCATCTTATACTCTTAAAAATGTCATTTTTCAAAAAATCATGGAAAATGTAGAATTTTCTGAACAAAAAATTATAACCGTCAATTTTCTCGGCGCTTCGCGCATTTTTAGAGTTGATTATACATCTCGCTGATTAATTTATTTTTATGTCAATGTTTTATCCTAAGCACTCAAATTTGTTTTTTTTTTATTCAGTTGGTGCGGGCCTTGCAAGCTTCTGGCGCCGAGATTGGAATCGATCGTAGATAGTAAAGGCGGAGAAGTACTCTTGGCCAAAGTAAACGTTGACGATAATACAGAACTCGCTATGGAATATGGGGTAAGGAAAGCAAAGCTATTCAAATATTTCTTACTGGAATGGAAACAAAAATTCACTGGTGCATTTTCTTACAAGAAAAAATAATTTAGATATACGTGACGAGCATAAATTCGAAGTTGCACCTTCTGGTTTTTAAGAGGTCCAAATTAGAATGCTCAACGCGGGGAACGACCAGGACTGACTTTTTGAACCGGACCAGGATTGGTCAATAAACGATGAGAAAATTCCCAGGTTGATTTAAAATCAAAAATCGTAGAAAATTACTGGAACGGAAGAATTCAGAGTCTATATTTCATAAGAAGGATATACCATACATTACAAAAGCTGCTAAATTCCTGTTTAGACAAATATAGTACAGTTGCAAGCAACTTTTGCATGGCTGACAAAAATCCACTTTTTCAAAATCTTGCATTTCGAGTTTCGGGTTTTATATGTCTTTGTTGTTTTTCATGGGCCTTTCCATCAGATAATGGAAGTTGGAATCGAGAAAATCGCTGAACACTTGAAAATAACTTGCTCTATGTTACAGTTTAAGAACTTCGGCGTAAAAAAATTGAGTATTTCAGAAAGAGTTTTTGTTGAAGTGCTCGGCGTCTAATTTTGACAGAGTTATAAGGGAAAAAAGTGCGCAAAAAAGTCGTAGCATGTTGACAAAAAATCGTCTATGTTGTTTTATGAGCATACATGTAACGGAGCCTCGAGGTCTGGAGGGGGGTGGTTGGACGACTTTTTTTATGCCGGGGGTCAGTAATTCCCTGAATTTTAGGGTGAGGGGTCTCGGAAGGAAAAAAATCGATTTTTACGAAAAATAGTTTGAAAAATAGTGATTTTTCTCTAAAAAGACCGAAAAAATTTATTCATGGCGCGAAGCTCCCAGAAAATTCACATTTTTGACCATTTTTTGTTCAAAAATTGACATTTTTCAGTATTTTTCCGACCAAAAGTATGGGGGTTCCTACAGCTACCATATGGCTAGCCATAGGATTGGAAAATCCTGGGGGGCGGTCGCCCAATGGCTAGCCATATGGTCGACGATTTCTGGGGGGGTTCCCATAGCACTCCCCCCTCCCCAATTACATGTATGTTTATGAGGCATAAACTTTATGGATTTGCATAAAATTTTATCGAAAAAACACCTAGCATACTTTTTGGTTGTATCGGAAACGAATTGCAAGATACAAAAAGGAAAGCGGGTAGTCAAATCTTGCTATTGGCAACATTTTAAATGTATAAAATTATGGAGAACTAAGAAGTGCCAAACATGAATGTATTCATCATTTCCTTAAAGTCTCAAAATATTTCGAAAGAAATACTACCTAGCCACCCGCTGTGTTACTTTATATGTATATTTAAACAAAATGAAGTGGATATATTTAGTCATAGAACTTCAGAAAGTAAATAATTGAGATAAACTTTCACTTTTTTCGGGAAAAGCCGTATCTCGTATCTGTCGTATTTTCTTTTCTTAGTTTCTCAGTTTTTGTTTTCGTTGAAATAAATATTTAAAAAAATTCTATAAAAGCTTATACAGACTGTGACAACTACACTATGTTTGCCGTTTTCCAACTTAACAAAAGAGACAAGAGCGAAAAGCTTTTGACGAAAATTGTTGGGAAGAAGTAATTTTTCGCTTAAATATGTAATACAGCTTTCTTCAACGAATTTTAAAATCTAAAATGATGTTTTACTCTACAAATAATTTTTTCACCTAAAACCGACTATTCAATATCTTTGGCACTTGAATGATGACACCAAAGATTTCCTGATTTCGGTTCGAAAATATAAGTACGTTTGAGGATGCGGACTGCAATTGACGGTAAATGGTTCTAGTTCGGCCTGCCAGAAAACAAACAATGGCGACAATCGCGTTGTTTTTTGACTGATTTTTACCGGTAAAAGCAGCATATTTATACATTTGAACTATGCATACCATGCATTAAAAACTCGTAGTTATTAATGTGAAATTGGCGAATATGACCCTAATCAGGGTCGATTTTGGTCATACTAACCATTCTTTTCAATTTAAATTAAATTGATATAGCTTCGTAAAGACGAACTCAAAAGATCGGATGAAAAGAGCATATTATTAGTAAACGAAAATGAAATCCTAAAGCCAGGAAGTTTTTAATCGAAAAAATTCCCAGACCTCACTCGGCCTGAACTGTTTTTGCTAGAATTTGCTCGAAGTTCTTGTTATATGAAAGAAATCGATATTAAAAATTTAAACAAGAAACATCTATAAATCTACGTGTCTCTGATTCATTTTTACTATAGAGAACAGGTACTGAACCTGAAACAGTGTTTGTAAAATAATCAGTCCCAGCATTTTCTGAGTCGAAACCGGAACTGCCAGTCTTTCTCGGATATTCCTTTTGCTCTGGCTCAACGTCGAATAAAGGACGATCATTTGATCTTTCAACAGAATGGAGTTTAGAATCAACTCATAATATTTCGAATTGATTTTTTTCATCATTTCATATATTGCACAATTTTATCTACATTTTTAATTTATGACCTTATTACAATTTTTGTGCTACTAATTAACATCACACTTCGTACTTTTCATAGGTTCGTTCTGTACCTACAGTAATTGGATTCAAAGATGGTCACATCGTGAACCAATTTGTTGGACTATCGGAAGACGAAGAGATAAAAAGTTTTCTAAACAATTTAACGAATGAATAACGAAAAATTCATGGAGCCTATAGTGTGTTTTTTATAAAATGCTTCCAAATAAAAAAGTGACACAAATCAGTATTGTCGTCAAAATCGTTGACATAAAGTTCTTACTGTGAAATTTTTCACTCGAAAAATTGGTGAAGGTTAGGTCAGTAGTCCTACATCATATATTGTTTATCAGAAAATCGCAAAAATGTGAAACACTACTTGCTTTCCACTTTCATTATTTGGAAGCATTTTAAGAAAAACAGACTACATTAGTTCTCAACTTGTTTATAGAAAGTTTATAAAATGTACGATGACTATGTGTGTTTCGTAAAGTTTGCGAATGCCTGGAAGTTATACTAGTGAATTTTGAACATTCAAATGAAATTTCGGTGAAATCGCGAGTTTACCTATTACAGAATAAAATTTATGACTGATCGCCAATACTAATTGTTATCGTTATGTCGCAGGTTACCGAACTTCGGGTCAGTCCTCGAGGTCAATTCCGTTGTTATTTTATTAAGTTTTTCGGTGCTCAAGTAAACTTATGTGCTCGTATCTCAGTCCGATTCAAGCTGCAACTTTTCATGACATCGTTTTTGTAGTGGACATTATTCTTCAGTCCTAGCATTGTTCCGGTCAACGAAATGAGTATCGTAAACAATTTTCGAATTCACGGAAAGTCAATTATTGCTGTTGGTCGAAATTATAAGTAAACTCATCAATTCTAAGCTATAAAGCATCACGCAGTACTTATGATGAACAAATCTGGTCTTGACTTTTCATTATGGAGAAGCTTCAACATTTTAAGTCGAAATCGCATAACTTGGGTTATATTTTACTCAAGAATCTTCTACAAATGCGGCAATTTTTCATTAGTGACTTTTGCATTTTTTAATATTCTCGCCACTAGCCATATATGTTCCAAATATAATTTTGATCTAGTAGCTCCAAATCCTGTGAAATACGGAACCTTTCCGAAGTTCTTGACTCGATAGTATTACTTAAATTGTCTTTATTTCCAGAGAACACGCTGCGGAACTTGGCAATGCCATTCCAACAAAGCCTCTGCTATTTTCCAAACCGGTTTCATCTTACATATCTGAAGGCGAAACAATTAAGGTGATAACAAAGCAAAAAAGGACAGATAGTGGTGTGACATCAAGTTTGTTTCAGATTCCGGAAGGATGTACAAATTTACAACACGAAATAGAACTCGGTCTGGTTATCGGGAAGAGGGCACAAAAAATCTCTAAAACGAACGCGATGGATTACGTTGCGGGTTATGCTCTTGCTCTCGATATGACGGCTAGAGATTTTCAAGTAATGTGACCGAAATCTTCCGTATAAACCAAAGGAACTTTTTTCGCCACAGCATGACCCCCATGGCATACCTTCGACTTATGTAGATGTTCGTATAGCTCGATATCCTAATTTTTGCATCTTCACAATGTTTCTAGCAAAATTATGTCAATTTTTCGAACTGTTATCATAACTAAATCTTTTATGCGTCGCTGCAGTTTGCGAATGATGCGAATATCATTTTATTAAAACAATAAGGCGGTTCATCCACACGTTGTCGAATCATTTGAAGCATGTGCATCTTTCGTTCCATCGTTTACAAATTAATTTTTTTCTGAGAACTTTCCGAATTCGTGTTTTAACTTCTTTATTGATTCATTTAGTAATAAACTTTTGTTCACGGTAAAGTTCGTAACAGATGAATTAAAATTTTGCCAAATTTTGAATGAAAAACGTCCGCTTTTAGTTGAAAGATCGTTGTATACTGAACAATATACGTGTTAAAAAATTCAACCTCATACACATCTTTAATTATGGTTGTTTGGTTCCAAGACTTCGTTGAAATAATGTCAATTCCACTCGCATCTAAATGCTGTTCATTTTCACGGTACTCATGCATTTTTTAAACCACGAACCATAACTTTTTTCTTTTTTTCGTACTACCAAATTTTCAGCTATAGTTAGAAATCAAAAAGTATTAATAGCAGTGATCTTTTTCCGTGAAATTTTATGAATATTATGAATGACTCTGCCACGTGTAATGTAGAAGGCAAATTTGAGGAATGTTTAATGGAAACCGACTGTCTTAATCCTCGTAGCAACCGAGAATAAGATTCCTTGCTATTTTTCAAATAACCAGAAAAGTTTATCGTTCCACACAAAAAATCTAAAGCTTCATCATTATTTTCACTTCACTTGCCCATATGTGTAACAGTTTATTTTGTTCGGTAGACGCTAAAGTAGAATGTTTGGGAAAAAGGTAGAAGTTTTCGGCGAAAAAAGATGTAAGATACAGTTCCAAAGGCAGTAATTTTTAACTGAAAAGCATGGAATATGGGCAACGAAAAAATATTAACTTTTCCGAATATTTCGAGCTCAAAATGAGCATTTTCTGCCAACAAGTAGGTTCTTTTCTGCTGGTGGGACATCCCACTTTCTTTTACAGCATGTAAGCTTGTGTTCTCAATTTTCAATCATCAATTGAAAATTGAGAACTATCGAAACGAAACAAAACTATTGAAAAGAAAATCAATCAATCAATTTATATATTTCCCTTATCTTTCAGATTTAACAGACTATACTTGATTTAGATTGTGTTTGAAATCCGTCGTGATTTTAAATAAGAACTTTCCGTCGGTCATTATTATATATAACCAAACTTTCAAAAAGATTTTTGCTTTCGACTGATGATTCCGAATCTAGTTTTTTGGCAATCATTCTAAAAGAGCAACGTTTTGAAATGTTTTTAGCTACGAAATGAATCTATTTCGTTTACATTGAAATAATCGACGCAGCGATCCCATTCTGTTTGTCGCTGCGTTTGTCATTTGGAGTAAACGGACTATAGATTAGGCATCCTTTCCAATATTCAAAATTCAACATATCCAACTTTGTGTCTACAAATCGTATAATACCCCAAATTTATTGCTCATATTTAAGGAGCTAGCTAAGAAACAAGGTAACCCTTGGCTTTTGGCCAAAGGTTTCGACACCAGTTGTCCAGTTTCCGATTTTATTGACAAAAGTCGTATCGCTGATCCGTACGATTTAACCTTATGGTGCAAAGTTAACGGATTATTGAAACAAAAAGGCTCGACGTCTCAAATGATATTCGACTTCCCCACCATTTTGTTTTATATTACGAAATTTATAACTTTGGAACCTGGTGATTTAGTATTGACCGGTACGCCGTCGGGCGTTAGTACAGTGAAATCGGGTGATGAAATCACTTGTGGTATCGAAAATATCGTCGAAATGAAATTTACTATCGAATAATCTGCTATAACTGATATATTTTTAATATTTATCAATTACTCGCCAATTTTGCCGCTAATCAACAATGAAAAAAATCAATTTTTTGTTATTTTCCGATCAGTTACTTGTTCAGAGTTGTATTCTAGCCATGATTCTCTTGATCGATTGTTTTATGATTTAAATTATGCACTTTTATCTACTATCATCGATATAGTCATATAAAGTCTAAGAAAATTAGGGGTTTCTTCATTTTGTACGAAATGATGCAATAATAATTGGGGCATTCCGCCAGAAAAACTGGCATTTATTTTTCCGACGAAAAGTGCGGTTTCATTCTACATAGAATTTTTGCCTTTACTGTGCGTATTACGGCGGCATGGAACATTTTCGTGTTTTTGGCAAGAAAATTATTGCCGCAGGTCGAAATTATAAGTAAGCATAAGAGCGTCTTGCCCTGAAAGGCCATTTAATTCCTGTAACTTATATGGATGTTACAGCGACTGGATGCTCGCTACAGTAAACTGAATCACCATATCCAGAGGGCATTTTCTAACGCCGATTTCTGCATAGAAGTGAGTGATCAGCAAAATTATATCTTACTGCAAGCTTTCCCCACAATGCCGCTATCGTTTAAGTTTTTCACGCATTTCTGACAGAATTTGCTTTTTGACGACTATTCCAAGAAGTGACAAGTATGGTGGGAATACAGGCACGTGTACCTAATTTGAGGGAGGACAGCTGTGTAATTTGAGGGAGGACAGCTTTTTTTATGTAATTTGAGGGAGAACAGCTTTTTTTTGTGAAAGTATACAGCGCAAATTCTGAAAAACATACTGTATTGGCCATTACTTACTGTGATGCCGTGTTGACGTATGATTAGATTAGCATGCACTGCGCAACTTCTCACAGTAAAGGCCCTGTCATACTTCGATACAAGGTACCGCACGGTGGCTTGTCATACGTCGACGCGCGGCGCCCTACGGCGCCGCTTTTTTACTTTTGGATTTTGCTCTTCTCAAAAAATGTGTATTGCTCGTCTCGACAAATGCGAAAAAGATGAAAAATACGGAAAAAATCGAAAAATAAAAAGCGCAAAAGAAAAATAAAAATCAATCATTCCTGCACGGTGCAGATAGAAGCTTGCAAAAAAGCCAACTCTAAAGATTTTGGGCTCTTGCTTCAATTTGCTTCTCATTCCAACCAGTGTTTTTTTTTGCACTGTGCAAAACTTTTTCCGCTCTTGCAAAACTTTTTTTTCAGGTTTTTTGCACTGTGCAAAAAAATATTTATCAATTGTGGAAAAAAATTTGGTGTTTTCATTTACAAAAGATGCATTTTGGTGCATTTTAGTGGGTCTAAATTTCAAAATTTTCCGGCGCTTGGCGCCGGTTATAACTTTAATAATAATTATTATTTATTGTCAAGCTCAGGCGCGGCTCATGTCTACCTCCACTCATCACTAATTTTTAATAGTTTTAATTGTCTTAAACGTATTATTTCATGTCTAATTGGCGGTCTTCAATATTATATCATTATATTTAATGAAGATCCCCATTTTTCCTTCATACATTTCTTAAGAAAGATCAACACATCAACTTGGTGCATTATCTCAAAATTTTCCGGCGCTTCGCGCCGGTTATAACTTTAATAATCATTAATATGTATTACATAGCTCAGACGCGGCTTTCAGAATGTCTACCTTCACCCATCATTTAATGTATTCTATAGTCTGTTTTTTTTCAAATGCTAGTAACGCAAAAATGCTGAAAGTAAGTACGCATGCATAATTTCGTGTCGAGATAATATCGTTGTTGACTGTATGTTAGAAATCGATTAACCAGGGGCGGTAAACTGTGACTAAACTCTAGACTAAACTCGGTAACTCTTCTGAAAATAATTTCCATCCGGCGCGAAAAATGTCCGAAAAAATTCGCACGGTTAAAAAAATATTCGCTCTACGCAGAAAAGCTAATCTAAAGACCAGCGCCGTGGCACGATGCGCCGGATTTTGAGGTTTCAACTTTCCAAAACACACCAATTGTATCACGATCTTAACTCCCAAATTTTTTTCATTAAATGAGAACCGTGTGCAAACATTTTCTTCTCATTTCCAACGTTTTTTCTGAACAAATAGCCTTCAATTCCGGCAAATTTCAATTCCAGCGTTTTTCCCCGTAATAGAGTATAGTGTGCGCAAGCGCCGTGAACAAGCAATGTGTACTTCATTTCATCTTTTTTCGGTTACTAGCATTTGAGAAAAAACAGACTGTAGTTTTCATCATCCCAAACGTATTATTTCATGTTTTACTAATCGTAATCTTCAATATTATCTTGATATTTAATGAAGATTCACTGTTTTGCAAATGGGTCATGTACAAAAAAACCCTGTTTATAGTACAAAATTTTTTTTTGGCGTGCAAAACTTTTTTGGTGATTTTTTTGCACTGTGCAAAAGAGCTCGTGCAAAAAAAAACACTGATTCCAACAATTAATAGCTCTTGAACTGCTAAGAAATATCAATTTATATAAATTGATTTTGAAAAATTGAATATATATACACGATTATTCATTCACATATGTGCTATATACAGGATCCAGATCTGATCTGGGTCCGGTCCGACCTGCTGTTTAGGACCCAGATTCAAAGTGGATTCATCCTTTCCCTAGTATTCGGGAAACCGGGACATTCGGGGAATAGGGACTAATGCATTTTTCGAGGAAATAATAAATTTATTCATTATTCGGGGAATCGGGACCTGCGGGGAATATGAACTTTCGGACAATCGGGATATTTGCGCAAAAGAGACGTTGGGGGAATAAAGACACAACCGAAATCTGCGAGTACACTTGCCGTAGGAACATGTATACACTTACTTTGCATATTAATAATTTCTACACACTAATGTCTTCATTGCAAATTAAGTTAAATCTTAATTGAAAATTAAGTAATCACTTTGGTAAAATAATTTGACAAGTGTGAGAATTCACGATTCAAGTGAAAAATATGGTTCAACTATACATGTATAGATGTCACAGTATGCAACAATAAGTTACAACAACAGTATGCTGCAACTTTTCAACACATAGCTATGGATAGAACAACCGGGGCCGCGCGGTGAGGTATGAAAGGGCCTTAAGTTCGGTGTTTTATGTTTAACATGGCTTAGCAGGGTATACTTATTGATCAGTTATGTCGTAAAACTTTTTTGGAAGGGACCCAGTTGCCCCTTGGTCCCTTCTCAGCTACGCACCTGGGGAAATACGTCGTGGATGCGTTCAAATATTCGAAAAATGGAAATGCGTTTTGAACTTGATATGGATTTTCTCGAATTTATCAATGGCATATACATGCACATATGGGGTACTGACCCTCAGCTAATTCTTGCCGACCCTCAGCAGATTCGACACCCCATGATGATCGAGATGATTATAGAATTTATTAGAAAATGTACTTGCTTAGTTGCCAAGCCAGAAAAAGGAGTGGACTAGATTTTTGAGAACTTGGGTTGAAATTGGAAAAAAATCATTTTCGTTATATTGGATTTTCCTTCTTTCTCAAAAAAAAAAATTTTCCATGTCTGTGAAAAAGTACATTCTGCAGCATCGTGCATTTTGTCCTTCCCCTGGCATCAACTACAGTAACATTTTTCTATATGAAAATTATATGCACATGACTTCAAATGTAAAGAAATGGAAAACCAATAGCATTCTATGTCCCGATCGATTCAAAACTTCTGCCTCTCACACTTGCTGAAAAATGGCGAGGGAGGCATATTATAGTCATTTTCAGAACTATAAAGAAACCTGAGATAGGTTGCACTAACCCAGCATGAGGATATTCTCAACATCGGGATTAAATTTATGATCCTGAAATTGAGCTAATCGCAATTTCCAAATGATTTTCTTCCAGTTGACAAACAATACTTACTTAAGGATTAACTAATACTGAGGTTTAAGTTTGAGTTTCGGGATTGCACAAATTTTTATATTTATTTGCTTTCAAAATCATGCGAAAATGTTAGCGCAACCTGACAGCTCGAGCTGGGGATAATCTCGACATTGAGCTCGTTATAGTTCTGATGACATTCAAATTATACCGAACTTGAGATCAAACCGAGTCGCCTTTTTTGTTCGAGATAATCTTGAGCTCGAGCTCAGACCCCTAGTGCAACTGGGCCTTGGTTACAGTCAGTGGGCCCCGATCTGCAAATTGGAGAACAGGGTGAAGCATACAAAAATGCTCCCGGCTCAGCCATGCCTATATTAGGGGTGTGCGCCAAAATCCCGTACCATCCCCCACACTCACACTCCCACACGGCAACAGTACGACTCTTTTGAATGCAGGACAGTAACGACAGGGATGGGTGAAATTGATTCCCGTCAGCCATACCGCTAAACGTGCTCTTTCTGCAAATTTCAGTTCAAATCCAAAAACTGTGAATGATGCTATTTTATTGAATAAATTTGTTTGTAGCTTGTAATCAGTAGAACTTACGGAGTGAATTCTATATGCTATGCTATATAAAATTAGTGAATCAAACATATCCTGAACCATAGATTTAGTTCTAAGAAGACTTTGTGCTGTAGCCTTTTCTAAAAAAACTGAGTGGGATTTCATGTGTCACTTTCCCAGAGTTGATTCCTGTTTTACTGACACTAAAAATAGTAAAAAAGTTCAACGCACTTAGAAGCACACATGTGTGAGGGTGGACATGGGGGTAAAAACTACCCCAAGAGTTTTGAAACTGGAAAATTTGTTGGAAAAAAACTTTTCGGTAAACTTTATTTGAATTTTTTGTCTCAAAAAACGCCAAAAAACCAAGGTCCACTCCTGTACCCTCCTCAAAATTTCGGAGACGCACATGTTTGGTTTGAAAGTGTGTTGATGCACTCAGCTGCAGAATATACTTTTTCACAGACATGGAAATTTTTTTTTGAGAAAGAATGAAAATCCAATATTACGAAAGTGATTTTTTTCCAACTTCAACCCAAGTTATCTATAGTCTGTTTTTCTTGAAATGCTTCCAAATTATAATAGTGGAAAGCAAGTACCATTTTAGATTTTTACGAATTTCTGCTAAACCATTCTTCATGTAAGACAAAAAGTTTTTGAGCTTATGCAATCAACCTTTAACAATTTTTAATGAAAAATCTTACTGTGAAAGCCTTGCGTACGCGATTCTGACAATATAATTGATTTTTGTACTTTTTCAATGTAGAGGCATTTAATAAAAAACAAACTATAGTCGTCCACTTCTTTTTCTGGCTTGGCAACTATCCAAGCAAGTATATTCTTCTTTTTTCTGCCCCATCGGGGCATTTTCTAATAAACTAGTCCACCTCTATTTAGTAGGTCTCAGCCATGCATGAAAACCTTGGTGGAAACACATTGAAGCTTTAAATTTGGTCATCTTCACATCAAAGAAACAATAAAAAACAATCTTAAAGCTACAAATTCTTACTTTCGGTATTGTAAACATAGTGTAATGTGACCGTTTTCATTGAATTCCCTATGATCAAGAACTTGTCAACCCAAAAAACCGCAGAAATATCTTGGTTTATACACAGAAATTTTTTTGTGTGAAGCGACTGTGTCCATTGAATTCCCCATGGTCAGCAACCTTTCCCCCAAAAATCGGAGAAATACATTTGTATACACTCAATATAATTTTGTGTGTAAAGTGATCGCATTCATTAAGTTCATTTGGTCGAAAACCCCTTCCACAAAAAATCACGAAAGTGCATTTGTTTACAACCGGGATAATTTTCTATGTGACTGCATTCATTGAATTCCCCGTGGTCCAATACTCCTTGCCCCAAAATTATCAAGAAAATAAGCCTGTTTACACCCGAGATAGTTTTTTGTGTACAATGACCGCGTTCATCGATTTCCCAATGGTCAAAAACCCTTTCCTCCAAAAAGTCGTGGGAGTACCTTCATTTACATTAATGATGATTTTTTTGTAAAGTCACCGCATCCATTGAAATCGCTCCGGTCGAAAACCCCTTCCACCAAAAAATCACGAAAATACGCTTGGTTACACCCGGGATAATTTTTTGTGTAAAGTGATCTCATTCATTAAATTGCTAGTGCTCGGAAACCCCTTTCACAAAAAAACACGCAAATACGTTTATTTACACCCGCAATATTTTTTGTGTAAAGTGGCTGCATTCATCGAATTCCCCATGGTCAAAAACCCCTTCCACCAATAATCACGAAAATACGCTTGTTTACACCCAGAATAACTTTTCGTGTAAAGTGACTGCGTCAATCGAATTCCCAATGGTCGAAAACCTCTTCCTCCAAAAATTCACAGGTGTACCGTCATTTACATCAATGATGATTTTCCTGTGTAAAGTGACGGCGTCCATTGAATTCGCTCTGGTCGCAATAACGCTACTGGTTCAATTGAAACTGCAAAAAATTCGGGCACCGTAGTGCATTATGCTGCAAAAAATTATTTTTTTGAAGCTGTAAGTTTATATAACAAAATTGCCAAATTTCGCGGTTCTCGGGACTTTGGACAACCATTTAATTGAATGGAGGCCATATTTAAAAAGATAAAAAATCGCATTTGAGGTTGCATCCCCTAGATGCTTAGGCCGAAGTATGGAGGTTGGATATGGCACACTCATTGCTGGGCATGGTGGAACTGGAGGCCTCAAAAAATGCGTTTTTTGCATGTTTTTGGGGCCCCGCCGAGCACCACTTGCAGATAGAGGCGAAATGACAAAAGGTACCCCGTAGTTTGCCCGTATGCCCGAAATTATTAAAAAAACCCGAAGGTTCTAGCTCTTACCGTTTTGGCTCCGAGGGACATTAAATTTGGGGGCCAAGTGTATTATAGGTTGACGCTATCGCGCCACCTATGATGAGCAAGAGAAGTCGCCATCAAAATGAAAATTATACTGTCTTTTTCTAAACAAAACATAGCTGATTCAAAGGAGTAAAGGAGTAATGGCAAATAATTTCACTTATTCGACTAATATAGGTGGAATAATATGCTGCTTATATTGAGCCGCATTTATATTTCACGTCACGGCCACGGCAGCCGCGACCAATCAGACTTGCGCTATGAAAAACTGACGTTAAATATGATTGGTTGCACGTCACGTGCGCTGAAATTCGGTTGGTCACGGTTGCCGTGACCGTGGCCGTGCCGTGAAGTATAAATGCAGGTTTAGATGACCTTTTTTCGTTATCAAAGAAGAGAAATAATTTTATTCCACCCCAGCCCTGTGGCTGACCCCAAATAGAATTTCTACGCCATGCACGTATGGTTAATGGTGGGAGAAAATTAGTAGGAAATGAAATCCGAGGAAACTGTAAAATTATGTTAGAGAAATTTACATTCATGGGCGAAGCTCGTTTGCAGATTAGATACGATTTCGTTAACAAATCTATTCTCAATGAACAAAGAAAACATCTCACGGTCTGACTAAACTTGCCGACATCATGGTTTCTTGATGTAAAAAACCTGATGCTCTATAGTGTAACATAAAACGTTGTCTTCACAGGTCGCCAGAATTATTGAAGAACTTACCGTTGGAGCCTCTACTTTTCGTCAAACCGACATCATCTTTCATTGGCGAAGGGCAAAAAATTAAGGTCGGTATTCAGATTCACAGTGGATTTTGAATACAATTTGAAATAAAAAAACTAAAAGAAGGGAACTTGCAATCACACAATATTCAAAATTGAGAAGTTACTTCAGAAATCTTATTGTTGTTTTAGGCTAAACTTTTCGCTTAAGTTTATCCTCCTACGGCAGAGTATTGCTATAGGTGGTCAATTTTTATACAGATACACTATTGATGACATGATTCGCAAATTATAGTGTTGAACTAACATGAAATAGCAACAACTGAACAAGGATCTCAACGTGTGCTGTAATGATGTACGTGAAAATTTCCAAAGCAAGAAACCATAGTAAGAAGGAGAAACAGGAACACGATTGGCTGACCAGCAGCGAAAAAATCCTCATATCGGATCAGAAGATACTTGAAATGTCAAAAACGAGGGCGTTGTTTTCATTGCTCTATGTGGCTTGAATAATTCATTCAATGATGACTTTTTCAAATTGAAATATGACACAAATTTGTCGCCCAAATCTTTGTTCAAAGCTATAAACATAATTAAAAAAATTCAATATTTGTTGAGTAGGCTCGCAAATCTGTTTTTCCAGTTCCCTAATCCAAGATTTTTCGATGAATTCGCGGAGAAATTTTCCAAGGCATGGGAATTTTCTCGACTCGGTTTAGCACAAACTGACTATTTGAAGAATATGGAAATAAAAATATCATGTATAATCTATTTGGAGGCATAAAACGTGAGTGCAATTTTAATATCCAATGATTGCATGAGTTGTCCGACTTGGAAACCGCAATGATCCGTCTGTGTACAAGTAAACAATAATTTTTTCTACATTCGCGACATACTAATTTAGGTTCCAAGAGGTTGCTCAGACCTCAAACAGGAAGTGGAATTGGGTGTCGTCATAGGCGATCGTTACGACCAAAACGCTAAGGGTCGAGCCCTGAACTATGTTGCCGGTTACGTTCTAGCCCTAGACATGACCGCAGACGATCTTTTGGTAACGCCCACCATCTCTATATAGAACAAAAAAGCGGACATCAAAATTTTCATAGGCCAAAGCTAGACAGTTGGGCAATCCGTGGTTTTTGGCCAAGGGTTTCGATGGAAGTTGTCCGGTTTCGGATTTCATACCCAAGGAATGTATAACCGACCCTCAAAACATTACGTTGTGGTGCAAGGTCAACGGCGTGTTGAAGCAGAATGAAAAAACTTCGTCGATGATTTTTGACATTGGTGAGTTGACTGTATTCTTGCTTATAATTACAGTAATTCCGGGCACGGCGAATTTCCCAATGCACATACATATAGTCTATTTTTGTAAAAACGATCTAAATTATAAGACTAGAGGGCAGGCACTATTTGATATTTTTGTCATTATCTGCGACCGGAAATTTTAAAGCATGATCAATTAATCTTCGAGTTAAAAAATTTCCTTCTTAATCATTTTGATAACAGTATTTTTGAGTCATACTTCAACTAGAAGCATTTTATAAAATACAAACCATACTCCATTTTTGAAATTATCAATGCAGCGATGCCATATGAGATTAAGTTCAATACGAAAAAAACTGGTAAGCTTATCACTGTAATCAATGATAGAATTTTTATGTCAATGAACGGCAAACAGAAAAGTTGAAAATTTTACTCAGTGACCTTTAAGTGGTCAACATTTCTTGAGTATCACTCAAGTATCGACGCTGTTCTGTCCAAATCGAAAGTGGATAAGTATGTTTTTTCAATGATTTTGGCTTATCCCATTCTCATGAAGAAGTTGAGCGTTACTTTAAAGTGTTCCACTTAGTGGAAATTGCGTATCGTATAAAATCCATGAATTTTGGTATCGCTGCGTCTATCATAAATTAAATGGGCTATACCAAATTCTGTTCCAATGTTCAGACCTCACTTTAATAGTACAAGTATGTATCAGAAGTTGTACAATGAATGATTTATTGATTTCGTATTTTTCGATTGTTTTGAGAATTTCGAAAAAATCTATTAGAATCGTAGATTGCGCCCGAAAAATCTTTTTAGAAATAAAAAAATCCCAACTCATCAACTTTCAAAACGTATTTTCAGAGTTAAGGCTCGTGTTCTTAACATGGTAGAAATTCCTAGCTGTAAGTCTATTTTTCCCCAAATTTTCCCCACACGCAAGGCACACAAAATGAAAATTTAGTCGTGCTAAGAAAAATTAATACAAATTAAGGAATGTTAGCGACTGTGCTAATGAGACTCGTGGTTTAAAAAACCCTGACGGTCAGCTTTCTGCTCTGTAGTCTGTTTTTTTATAAAATGTTTGTAACCTGGGAAAGGACGAAAAATTAAGTACCACCCACGAATTATTTTATGCAGAGCTTTTACCATAGGAATTTTTATTCAGGAAACGGTAAAGGCCCATCTATACTTTTTTCGCTAAAAAACATACGCAAGCGATTTGCTCTTCAAGTATTGGAGCAGTTTCAGTATATAATACATCGCAAGGTAGATATTGAAATTTCCGATCGAAAGATACCCAACACCTTCGACAAGTATCTACTGAGCGCTTTAAATCTAGCTTTGATGCAAGAAACGTAAGAAACGCAAGATGCTTACAAAATAGCTGATTTCTGCCACATTATGCAAATTTTTTTTGCAAAATATACTTCTCTGGATAGAACTCATCAAGATCTTTCTTGCGCACTGAGAAAATGAGGGATTCGTTCGATTTTGATCGTTGCAATCACTTGCGACAGCTTTTCGAGAAAAAAGTGTAGATGGGCCTTAACGGTTAGTTGAGTAGGCTGGCAAATTTTCTGTATGACATATTTATGGCTTAGTGGGAAATGGTGGCATGAAACAGTACTTGCTATCCACTATTAACATTTACAAGCATTTCAAGAAAAACAGACCATAGTTGACCGTAGCACTTAAAGTCTATTCATTCTCAAATGAACTTCAGAAAGCAAAATAACCAGTAGAAATCGATGAGCAGGCAATAAACCTGCATCATGGGCCGAAATACTTTTTTTCAAGTTGGTTGTCTAACTGATACAGTCAATTCGAGGAAAAGATGTGTCTGTATACGCAGTCTGGAAAAAATATACAAATCGAGAAGAAATAATTTCGACATACGATGCTTGTTTATTGTCTGTTTCACCGATTTCTATTTATTTTGCTTTCTGAGGGAGATGTGTGAATCACGAAAACTATGGATATGTATAGATCCCACAAATAAATTAATGGATACAAAAAATTACTGTTTAGCCGAGAAGTTTACATAGTCTATTTTCAAAGCTGATGTGATATTTTACATGCAAGTGCGATAGTTGACACACAAGTTCGGTTTGCTTCAGATCATATCTCAACGGTCAAAGCTCTCGTAGCATAATATAGCCAGTTTATATCTATAAAGGACGTATTTTGATTTCAGCCCATATCTTTTCATCATTTATCGAAAATTTTTATCACTCCAGAATTGCTCAACTCGTTTCATTACCCGAAAGTTACGTTATAGTAATCAATAACAGAAAACCAGGGGCATTAATCCAAATTTTAGGAGTTACTTGTGACTTACTATAATTCGTCGTTTCTATTTCCAGAACAACTCATGAAGTACGCTAGTAATTTCGTTACTTTGGAGGCCGGCGACGTAGTTCTGACGGGAACCCCGCCGGGCATGTGCTCCGTAAAACCGGGCGATATTATCGAATGCGGTCTGGGCGAAATTATGAAGATGAAATTTGTAGTCGAATGATGATCGATTTTTTCCAATAATTTAAAAAACTTTGTTTTTCCGTCTTTCTAAAGAGAAATCTAAAAATTGGAATGTACGAGTACAATGTATTCCAATACATTACCCACCTACATAAAACTTGAAGTACCTCAATCAGTAAGGCTAGAATCTAGTTCTTCACCTTGAGCTTACCTACTCTTGGTAAATCACTGTTTTTTGTGTCATGTTTTGCATGTTTATTGATTAAATAATCATCAGTATTCGGATATTGCAGAATAAAGGGTCATTTATACTTGCCATTTTCGGCGGAACGGAACGGAACGGAATGCGATCGACACAACGTTGCCGAACGAAAGGGAAATTTCCGTTCAGTTCGGTTGGGGGTTACCGTCGGTCACTCTCTAGAAAATTGCAGTTATCCTTTCCGATCAAAATTTGATTTTCAGGCTGAACGTTTCGAGCTGTTGGCGATCGGTCCCGTTCCGTTCCGTCGAAAAAAAGCAAGTATAAATGACCCTTAAGCCCAGTAAAAATGAAAACTGAACGAAATAATAAATTGAAAGTCGTATTTCTCACTGGTCACATTAGCGAAAGTATTACTGCTAGGCATATTCAGTTTTCTAAAAATTTCAATACTCGTTCTGTGGAACTGAAAGTTGCAAAAGAACCGACGCAGATTGTGGATGTAAAAAAGTTTCTCATCGATTACTGTAAAAATCAAAAATTATCAAGGTAAATTAACTTCTAGTTTCTGCATAAAAAATTACAACACGAAAGATGTAGTGCAAACGATCTTGAAAACAAATTTTTTGGCATTTTTAAATTTACGAGCATTAAAAAAAACATAGTAATAAGTAATTTTGCTATCGAACGAAAAAGACTCGAAACCTGCTCTTTTTACCATGAGGTAGCACGAAATGACGTCGTTCTCCGATCAACCTGTATGTGCGGATAACTTGATGATTGGAAGCGATTGATATTTCTCTGTCGTCTAATAAATACTTCTCTATACTTTTTGTACAGTTGACTTTTTTCGCAGTCATCAGAGCTATTTTTTAAATTTTCCGTCTACAAAAATACGTAATACAAAAGTAGGAAAATCACAAACAATGAAACAAAATTCAAATTTCGCGATAAATTATTGAACTGCGTGCCGTTACATAAACTGCCCTTGCAAACACAAGCTTCGGTTATCCAATCCAAGCTTATTTTGGTGCATTCTTGCTTGTAGGAGCTCCTTTGAGCCGTCGATAGATCGTCGACGCACCCTCGCAGGACGAAGGGTGAACCTGAAATATACATCATAATGATCTTTGACCGATACGGCACATAGGTGATCATCGCATAATTTTCCAAGCAGTAACAAGTCTCGCTGATTGACATTTACTCTGAAAAGTTAAGGATTTCTGCTTGAACTCTTTAATTAGTTGAAATTTTGATGTCACATAAGAAAAAGAGTTATAACCGAGATTTTGAAGAGATCAGGGCCCATTTTCACATTCATCCCCTTCGGGATAGGGGTTTACTTTGATGAGATCCATTCCATGAATTTTTCAGGTTCAAATTTAGATTTCTGACGTTGTATTCAGGTTTCAAAGATCTATCGAACTATGTGAAAAATCTAATGTCAGGAGCTCTAGATTCACGAGTTATTTAGGTCTAGGGTCGGCTGAAATGGAGTTCCTTGCAAGATAGTTCATTTGGCTGAAATATTAATTGAACACATTCTTGCAATAGGTTTATAAACTCTCGCTGATATCACACAAATATTACTGTTGGCAGCGATTTATTTCAAAATTGAACTCAAACTTCTATTCCATAACATCATTGTTACAGAGGTCTCTGAAATTTTACGTCCCAAGATCTGCCTAAGGCCACTTTTGGCTCTCATTTTTTCATACTACCGTTCATTATCTCTCAGATATGTTTCCGGATAATCAAGTTTCGATGAGAAATTGAATGTGATGTGTTTTTTCAGCACAGTATAATTCACTTCTGAATAAAAAAATAACTTTCGAGTAAATCACAAGAAAAGTATTCCTGCAAGATTTTTTGGCCGTATTGTGTTCATAAGTTGGAGTTGATGTAGAACTTTTCAACAAGGCTTTTCAAATTTGTAGTTTGATCCCTGTGCTTCCAAGACACATCTCATCTCATACGAGAATGGTTCTCCGTTCAACACTGTCCTCACCATCTTTGTCATCAACAATATGCTTAAGGCAGTAGCCGCTAGAACATTCTTGAGTCTGTAATAAAGTGGCGTTGGTCAATTGATCGCATTCTTCGGTTCGGAATTCCGGAATATGCCGGTATATGTTGAAAGACATAAGGAGGACTTTTCGTTTGATTTCGGGTAAGTTGGTATCCGGACTGGCGCAGTAATAGCACATTGCGGGATCTGAAAGAGAGGCGAATTTTCTTGTCTTCTTGATATTTTCGAAGAAATTGGACTTCAAATTTTGTATCAGAAAATATGCACTACTTCTACTCGCACAATGCGTGTTTTGCTGATGCAAGGGCTGATAAAAACACGGCATGCCTAACAGCTCGCAGTACAACACCATGATCTTCGAGTTCTGTTTTTCGCAGGCAGCCCATTCACAGTGAGTTCTTAAAGTGAAGTTTCATACACATGCTAAACGTATGAAAAACCACAAAAATCTGGGATTTCACGTTAACGTTTCTTGACCAGCGATTTCGGACATGAATGAAATTTTCGAAATTTATTAGAGTAATTTTTTATTGAACGCAAAAAACTGTAATTCCGGATCAGTTCTGCTCTAGCTCTGTAACAATGTCTTTTCACTTGGACCGTTTTTTGGACCTCGCTGTGTTAATCCAAACCTGTGATGTAATTCCAGAAGAAATTCTGCAATAAAAAAGTCACAGAAGACTCACTTCTCCAACGTAAAGTTCAGATATTTGGGAAATCAAAGCAGCTTATAACAAAGACTTCCAGACGAGTCGTTTTACTAGACAATTTTAGAAGCGACCCCTGGACAAATTAGTGGTCGTTTTTGGTGCGGATTCACCGGCGCTTTCGTGATCGCTACTAAACTATTGTCCATAACCTTCATTTTGAGAGTAACATTTCCTCTCAGAAAAGAAAACTGCGGAATAAGCCATCTATACGTGTTTCAACTACTGAAAAGTGAATGCTATAGTTCATTCATTTTCAATTGACCCTCGGAATGCAAAAAATTCGCAATCCAACATTTTATTTTTTCAAGTTGTCCCTGACGGTAGCCTGAAGCTAGTCAATCTAAGAAAAAAGACGACCGCGTACGCAGTTTGTTTATTACTTGCATGAACAAGTTTTTTTCTTTGGAAGCTCATTCGGAAAAAAATTGACGACTTTTTAACTTCTGAACCATAACTATAATTCCAGATTAATGCCTTCTGAAAAAATCTAGAAAGTAAAGATATTGTGCAAGCCGGCTTTTGCATTTCTTCACTTTTCTAAAAGTTCAGAAGTCATCAGTGTAAGGAAAATGAACTGTCCAACGCAAGATCTTGATGTACTTCCCTGTATATGATACTTCTTGCCGTACGCATCATTTTCAGGGTGTAACGAAACTTCGTGAAGGGGGCTTACGGTAATAATTACAGTATTTTAAGCACAAAACTGTATTATATTCAAAATATGCGTTCAATTATGAATGAGAAAGTCAACTCAAATAACTCTTGATAACTATTTTTGGTTAGTAAACAAGCGAAATGCATTGGTAAAACAAAATTTCCACGAAAATCAGATCTGCATTTCTTGTGTTTTTGAATCTGATTTACTAATCTTTTCTTGAATATAAGTCTCAATCTGAAATTCATTCGATTTGACGTCTAAACCTATTCTGGGCCGCGCGTCATTACTGTGGACTGAATCGCTGCTGTTGATAACTGATTTTTTCTGAATTTTTATGATCGATACGTTCGCGTTTAGCATTATACCTATCAAGAACTATGGTCCCAAGTTATTCTTATTGTTAAGTTGAATTATTAATGTTGATCTTCCTGTAAAAATGAATGTCCTTTCACTTATAGAAGATTAAGCTTGAAATACAATGGTTATCGTTGTAAACCCCTTACACGAAGTTTCCTCACACCCTGTACGATAATTTTTTATTACCTTTCGATTGATCAGAATCCATATCCATAGTTTCGACGTCCGCGGCTAATAATCGACCGAAAAAACTAATTATCAGAGCAATAGTCAGTAGTGCGGCCGCGATGGAAAATTGACGCCCGAATCGAATCATAACGCGCCACCAAGGAAATTATGATGCATTTTTCTATGAAGCTTCGATGTGGCTATGAAATGACTAGAGGGAAAGCACTTCCCCGAAGCGAAATTGCGTGTCCCTAAGACAAAAGACGACCATGGAATCTATAAATGCGGCAGTGCTTTATTATTTATTCATCTCTTTTGGCCTACTGCGGCGAATGGGGGAAAATGATCGCAAAGTTGAAAAAGTCTTATTTTTTCCATCAGAACAAAGGAACGGTTATCGTCATGTAGGTGCTATAAACGACGAAGTGAAAAATCATCAATTTTAAATGGACTAGAAAGGTGAAGCTATGGAGGGACCACGTTCTATGCCGAATGACTGACGATGAAAAAATTGATTCTTAAGGTGTGGAAGGAGGAAAATTTATTAAGAGAACTTGAAGAAAACTCGATAGCTGTGCGGAAAAGCGCTAATTAGCAGCAGCTGATGGAAGGGTGAAGAAATCGGAATCAAAAATTGATGGCCTACGTCTGTGTCAGGAAGAAGCGCAGCTAGGGTAAATCGAACAGACCAACGTTAACCATGCTCGTCTTGCTCAAACAAACAAAGGATTTTTGAAAATTTTTTCTCAAGTGTCTACAATGTGTCTCAATCATCACGAGAAGTCAAAAAACGAGATGGGTCGATATCATGTCGATCTGGAGACATGTTACACGTTTTTACAGTCATCTACGACTGCAGAGATTGTTGTAACTCTATTCATTCGAAACATTATGTTGTACGTACTATCATGTTCAGAGATGAAACTTTGACTATTCAGAGAAGTCTACGTTTGGCACTGTCTTTGTGCTGCTTTCCATTTCAAAGTGCATTGTGTTGTAGGCCATTGAATATATTTATTCTGAAATGATACATGCAGCAAGCCCGTGAAAGTAAGTTCAACAGGAAAAAACTCGTAAGCTTGTTACTGTCATCAGTGATAAAAATTTTCTCGTCCATTAGCGAAAAAAGGCAAAAATTTCTTTCAATAACTTGGAAACGGTCAAATTTTATCGAGTAGCTGTCACGTGTCGACACAATTTTGTTCAAATCAAAAGCGGGAGGCATGATGTTTTTTATTCCATTTTGGTTTGCCAGTTGTACATGTAGAATTCAGTTTTTTTCTACAGTAGTTTTAGACTACGTGAAAATTGCGCGTCAAATTGCTGTCTTATGCTTCAAGGCTTCTGAATCAATCTACTTGAACTATTGATGAACGTACACACAATCTATAGTGTGCGTAAATGGATCATGAGTTGAATAATAGTCCCATTCATAAATCGGCGAAGGGAATTCGATGTAGTTGACAAAGATATTTGACATGATGACTTTTCAAGGCCAGCACGAATTTTTGTCTTCCAAAACGCAACAAGAACTCAATCCGTCGATATCGTCGAGATCTATTCAAAAACTTGATTTGAAATTATGTGCCTGCTTTTTTGACAGAATTATGGTGCGATTAAAATTTGGCTAAAATTCTGCTGCCCTATCTCAGGTTTTCCTTTGTGCCGATCGGTGGTCCTACTTCGGTGAAATATCTATGACATTCGGCCAAAACACAGAAAATTCAAAGTTTGCAGCTTGGCGAAAACTCGCAGGAGTTTTGTTTTTAAAAGCCGAGCCTTTCTAACAATATTGATTCGATCGTAGTTCAGAAACATGAAAATAACACACGCATCAAGTATTTATCACACGAGACCATTGTTAGCGTAAAGGATCAAGATTCTTTTTTCACCTGCAAAGTTTTTACTCGAAATCTACTTCATAGATTGCGTGCCGTTACTTCGACCATCCCTTCACCTCGACCGTCCCGTTACCTCGACCATCCCTTTACCTCGACCGTCCCCTTACCTCGACTAATGTTAAAAATGTAACATGGAAAACGTCTTTTATCAACTGTCCCGTTACCTCTACCATCCTCTTACATCGACCGTCCCTTTACCTCGACTTCATATAAAAAAATTCCTGAAAATTTAAAGTGATTATTATTTTCCCACGGGGGCACAGGCTGGTTTTCCCACGGTACTTTACAAAGTTTAAAACCATGGGCAGTACCACGAACATTTTATCAGTTGTTTTGGTGCGTTGCGTGATGAATCTTAATTATTTTGTCCAATATGGAAGATTATGGACCAGCAATCTTTATACTTTCTAAATATCGCAAAATTAATTTGTTAAAATGAAAAAGTTTGGCTCATCCAGGTCATTTTCACATCTTTCAGAAGAATTTTGAAATCTAGGATAAATAAATGAAGAATTGAAATTTGTTGGATTGCTATTTGCATTTCAACGTTTTGTGGTACAAAGTTGTGAGAATAAATTGGGGCCATATTTTTTGATTAGCCCGAAAATGATTTAAGAGTGCTTAAGTAGCATTATATTTGCATTGTTTAGTTGCATCAGAAAACATACTGTATTCAGATTTTATAGTTTTACATTTATCTGCTCTCAAGCTGTAGCCTTAATATTGTAATTAATGAAAAGTGCAAAAATTTTCAGACAGAAGCATACCATTTGATATAGACAGTCGAGGTAACGGGATTGTAATAAAAAAGGAGTTCTTGAAATAAAAATACATTGGTCGGGGTAAGGGGACTTTAAAGCACTAGTCGAGGTAACGGTATGGTCGTGGTAAAGGGATGGGCGAGGTAAAGAGATGGTCGAGGTATGGGGACACAACGATTTCATACATGTCTGAAACCGGAACAAGTGAAGAGTAGCGGTTTTTGCTAACAACCCCCAGCATGTATTCACCAACTATGAAAAATTCATCACGTCTTCGAACATTGGCTAATCTCGATTTCGTTTTACCGCTTGTTTCATATGACTCATTCAGTTGATCACATTTTTTCAATTAGCTGCAGGTTAGCTATACAGCTTGTCGATTACAGTTTTTCAATTCCGCACAGCAGGGAACAAAGTAATGAGCTTTGAATTTAGACATTCTTCAACGTCTATTTTTTACAAATGCCATACTGTTTTCCAAAGCATTGTAAAGACAAGGAAACTTAGTCTTTCTCTAAGTTTGAATTTGTGATGGTTACAGATGCATTTGATATGCAGCTCAAGACTAGCGAATTTCATCGGTTATTCTGTACTTGACAGCTCGTTTAAAAAAATTGACAGCACGATGATCTACAAACGTGTCTCCGAAACACGACTATCATTCGGCTACATCTAACAAATGATCAGGAGACATTGAATTTTTAGTATGAAATGAACTTTGGTTGAATCGATCCGAATATTAGATCTGTCTGAAAAGATAATTAGTCTTCTGATATCACGACGCCGCAACATGTCGGAAGAACGTCAAGTTGTCGCCTTTCGGATTAGATAATTATTACCCTTCATTCGGCAAGTTTGATAAACTTACGCAAAGCGTGATGCAAATTTTCATCAATGTCTATAGCCTATTTTTTATCAAATTCTCATAAATCGAAAGCTGATATTAATTAATTTCTAGATCATTGTGAATTGGTAGAAAATCGTAAAATCACGAAGTTTTATCAGCAAGATTTAAAAAACAAACCAAACAGTCCCATCAACAAATCAATGATGAAAGGATAATTTCTGCATTCGCGAAAGAGAGAATCGAATTATCAGTGTCCTGCTGGAATCTTCAGCCCGTTTTTTATAAAGTGCCTGTGAACTACTGACAAATGATGACAAATAATGATGTCGTCTAAGTCACTTATTCATGCTACAAAGTATTTCTAAATCACTTATTATTCCATTAAAAAAATTGTCAAATTTCCAGTTTTGTAGCTACGCAGAAAATCGCAAGAATAGTAATTGATTTCCACTTTGATCATTTGGTGGCATTTCAGGAAACAAAACTATAACTCAATATTGGATCCGGATGGATGTAAAACCCAACGTTGTGCATAAAACTCATAAATATTTCGATTTTCTTCGGATCCTGACCAAACAAAATTAAAAGACAAATCCGATTGAAGTTTGAAATCTAGCGTTTTTTAAAGAATCGGATCCATGGTTCGAACCGAGGAGACAACATGCCTTCATTTACTTTTAAATGACACATGCAGCGGTCGAACATCAGGCAAACGGCTTCATTGGAGATGAAGAAATACACTGCTGTAATCATCGAATGTTGAAAAATATGATTATCAAGGAATTTGCATCATGGGAAAAATATGCCTTGCGTAATTTCGAAAAGAATCAACGACATCGATGCATCAATCAGTTCAGAATAAATAAGAGATACTGTAAAAATTAAAAAAGCTATCGAACCAGCAGGCAGGTCAATATGAATTCCGTTCAAAACGTTCAGGTTTTACGTCAAAAGGGTCGTGGTTATTTCAGTGTGGAATACTCTGTAAACGACAAGTTCTTTAAGTCTTCTCTTTTTGTTGAAAACTAATAAAACCGGAAAGCAAAAAAATAAATTTGTTAACTCACCCAATTATACTTTAAAATTTTTCATTAAAAGAATCTATAGCCAAGGCTTTATTTAAATGATTTTCACGACAGTATTAATTTCTAGATTTTACAATTTAAAAAACGAAACATTTTATCAACATCAGATTTAGGCACTCTTCGAATAAATTCTGATCAGGAAAAAATTTTAATGGCCCCATTAAAATTAGAAAAGAGAGCAACACGGCAACGTATTCGATTTCCTGTACTGAACCATGTGACAGTAAGGCTACTAATTGCAAAACAACTGTAGCCTTACAGAATAAAATTAGTTGAAAGACCTTTCAACAAAAGGAGTTCATTCCTGCTTATAAAATGAAGTTAAAAGAGGCTTTCGGTACTGAAATCAATAACAAAAATTGAGACTATAATTCGTTCTGCATAACGCCCTTTTCGAAAAATTTGCAACGGCTCAACTTATCCTCTCCTATTCACAAAGTCATCCGCCGACTGTCGTAATAAGTAAACGGAAAAGCTGTTTAGTATTCGCTTGGCTAAAGACATCTGCATAGCAGCTAGAGAAAAAAGCAGCTTCATTTCTGAGCTTATCCGACTTTGACTAGAAGACTTTTTGAAATTGGAAATAATAGGAGTAGCACAAACGTCATGTAATCAAGGAGATTTTTCGCGCAAGGTACAACTGCACGACTTTCCATACAGATTAATGAGTAATTTCAGCGCTAATCTATATCGAACACTATAAGATATTCGACGAAAGAAATCCGCGCACAAAGATAATTTACAAGCTGCGATAAGTTAAACTTTGTTAGCGGAATTCACATAAAAATTTCCCACGATCGTGAACAAAAAAAGGCCATTTCCCACATAGAAAAAAAAATTTATAGTCTCTAATGACCTGCAAAAGTAAGCATATAATTCATTGCAGTTCATTTTCTGTTGTCACGTACTAACGGAGTGAAACAATGTTATTTATCATGACTGATGAACAATCTCATCACAGATGTATTTGCGATAAGTTTGAAGTTGTACAATAGGACCATCTTTGAGAATAGCTGATAATTATGAACAATTCAATCATTATGTTTCATCATTGCCGTGATGCTCTAGCAGATCAGGAAAATGATTGTCATACAGGTTATCAAATTTTTACTCATTTTAAATTTTTACTCGAAGCAAGAGTAAATGGATCAATAAATTTATATATTATAAAGTGCCCATAAGTTTGTGGCTGCGAAAAATTTCGAAAGTACGGTCAATTCAACTTAATTCTCGTCACTGAAAATTTGTAATGTCAATTATTCTTTGTGTTACATGCATTTTCTTATTCAGATGAAAAGTTCATATTAAATAAAAATACGGGGAAGATAAGTGAAAATTCGAAAAGCTAAGCGAAAAAGTAAAATTTTATAACATATTCATTTTTTTGTTTCTGAATAATAAAAGTGGAACGCAAGTAGCATATCGTATTTTTAAGGTTTCCGCAATGCCACACAAGGCAAGAAGATTGTGAGTATACGCAATTAACCTTCAAATTTTTTTCAACAAAATTTTACAGTAAAAATTTCGTGTAAACCCTTTAATGACGGTATTAATGTTTTTCAATTCCAAGGCAACATGCATTTTATTGAAAAACAGGCTATAGTGCTTGCCTCATAGATGACTTTTTGTGCCTCCGACTTTACATATAGATTGCGCCCCGTTACCCCTCCTGTCCCTTTACCACGAATATCCCGTTACTCCTACCATCCCGTTACCCCGACTGTGCCGTTACCCCGATGGAAGAATTACATCAAAATTCCCGCTACCTCGACTGTACCTTTATTTCAAGTACGCATTAGTTTTAATATAAAAAAGCTGCGATATGTTCACATTTTCTGACAGTGGTACCTTCTTAGGGCAAAAAATCAATCAAAGTCTTGACCGGTCATTTTTATGAATGATTACCACGGTGCAGCTACATCCATTCTTACAAAATATGGGACTTCAAGCTTACAAAGTTGAAAGTGCATCTATCCAAATAGATTATATCTATTCCAAAAGAATAAATCTGTTCGACTATAGTCAATTTACTTTGACATGGCAGATGCAGCGACAAGATAGAAAGTAGGTTCAATTTGACACACAATTTTATGCGATAGACGACTTTCTACTGTAGAAAAAATATGATCTTCTCCATGACAAAAAACAGGTAAAAATCAAATAAATTTTATTTTTTTTTCATCTAGATAAAGCTTTTTTTGATTTAGATAGAGCTTTTATCGACACCCAAGTGCATTCAACCTGGTTACTGGTAAAAATTCTCAGCCGGATTGTTTAGACGAGATAGTTGTTCTCCTTGATTGCAGCAATAGGATCGCTATTTTTCCGAATTGAACTTAGCTCCGTCGTATCTGCCATTTCAGAATGAATAGACTATAACTCATGGTTGAATAATGAACTGTTATAAATGTCGGAATCACATGAAGCTCGTAGCTAAAAAGGGTCGCACGAAGGTTAAAAATCATCTAGTGGTGGGCAATCCTGAAGTTGGGCACAATCCGCTTTGTGGTCCAATGAACTCTGCAGCTATGTCGAAACATCAGCTTTAGCAAGAGTTCAATTAATAAAAGGAATTCGTGTCAATTTCGATATTTAGATAACATTTATGGCATGCAGTCGCATACTCTTCATTTACGAAAGCAAGAACTTCTCCAATTTCGATGCGATAATTTTTTAGCATTGATTTTTGTTTTCAAATGCTGTCTATACTTCCTATTCGAACTTCAAAACTTGCATTTTGTATAACACTTCTGATTTGCACCGCAGTCGAGATGTCGGTAAGCCGTCTTAAAAATACACGTTTGAAAAATTCCCATTGGTTGGGGTAACGGGAATTTTTGTGCTTTAGTCTAGGTAATGGGATGGACAGGGTAACGGGACCGTTGGGGTAAATGGACAGTTGGAGTAAGGAGGCAGTCGGTATAAGAAGACTCAACCAGGAACCACAAAAAGGTATTCCCCAACAAGAATTTTTCGGAATAGTGATTTTCAAAAAATTAATTGTGATTATTATTGAAAAGCTCGGCTTAAAAAAGAAAAACACAGAATTGAAAATAGGCAAAAACAGAATGATCGTGACTCTGGAAACAGCAGGAAAAAAGGATGGAAATATGGAACGAAGAGCTCGAGGAACGGTGGTATGTTTACTCACCAATGAGCAACGTTAAACAACGATGCTTAATTAACCAATGTTTCGATTGAAAAATACGGTATGCTCGAAAAAAAGTAAATCAAACGGCAGATACATAGAAAAAAAATCATCTCTCATCACCTCTCGTCGTCAGAAATGTCATAAAAAGTGCAAATAAATTTGAAAAGCTGCCGCCGGCTTTAGTCCGATTCAGTTGCTTAGTGAATATCCGCTTTTCCGTAACAATTATATCAGAGCTGTTGACAATCAGACAAATGGATTTATTATAGATAGCGGCTGTTGCGTGGAATCGTTTTTGATCAACGACAAAAAATCTGGAGCGACATTCTAACACAAGATGAGGAAAACGCTGGATTCCTCTCACAATATTAATTAATTCATCTCCCGCACCCAGATATATATGAAAAAATTGCAATTATTCACGTATGAGTGTCACATGAAAATGTCAACACGTGCTTGAGAATAAGGAACTGGCTCGGAAGTTACGTGACGTTGATCAAAGAAAGACGTTTGATGAGATTTTCACCACAGAAATTTGAACAATCTGCTCATTTTCGCTACTCGAAGGAAAGTTTTTGGTTCAATTTCAAGTATACATGTACGTTATCGTACGTGCCCCAGCAACACATGCAATACATCGTGCACCGATTACTGTAATTTTTAGTGATTATTTCTCTTCGTGTAGTTTCCATGTTACGAATTTTATATGCATTGCTTGAGGACAAAAACCTATTTTTCTTCACAAAAAATCAATGATGTGGTTATGGTACTAGCAGGTGTACCCATACTTTTTTTTCCAAATGAGTTTCGTGGGTCAGAAAGATGTTCATGCAAAAAATAAATAGCCTGCGTCAAGAGGACACTCTTTTTCTCGAGTTGACTAAGTGGATAAATTGAGAAAAAAAGATTTCGGTCAACGATGCAGGTTTACTGTCTGCTCATCGATTTCTACGAATTATTTTATTTTGCGCAACAAACTATAGCCGGAAATTTATAAACGGCGAAATTGACGATTTTTGTAGAAGATACAGCTCAACATGATTATGGGATATGAAGCAATCATTATACTCATTGGCATGTTCACCTTTGTCATAAAAAACAAGCGTTCCGCCTTCCCTAAAGAAAATATTTCGAAACTACTGAATTTTATTGACACGGAAGCGCATTTTTCAGTCACATGAATAGATTAGTATTTTGAGCTAACTACAATTGATGTCAAATATCAACATGGCAATATGATATCGGCTTGCATTGTGTTTTTTTCGAAATAGTTCCAAACGGTCGATCAACGCAGTATGGCATTACAGATCAAGCATAGCAGTGACGAAGCGAATAATATAACTGAAATTAAGATAAAGACGAGGAACAGCTTCCTGAGTTCGGTTAAAAAACGTCGGCGATGGCCTTCCGCGGTTACTCGCTTCTAAAAGTCGAACAAGAAATAATAATGTTTATGAGAACTTGGATGTATCGAATACAAATTCGACTTCACCTTCAATTTTCGGGAATCAACGAATTTTCTTCAAAATATGAAAATTCTACAATTAAGTTTACTGGCATGACAGGCAACGGGTAAAGATTGCCTAAACACTCACAATAAAAGCAGTAATCCCGAAAACCCAGCATATGTTCAGAAGCTGTGTTCGAAACTGGCGTCAGTAAATGCGGTGTGTCTCAATCAATTCCTGATAAAAAATAATGCCGTATTTTGGATTCGATTCGGAAGGTTTTGCTCTTTCTGTAGACTGTTATTGGTATTGTAGTTGGTGTCGGAGAATTGAAATTTTCGTTCGAGCGATAAATTGTTTCGGTTTTTGTCTATTTTTCTCGCCCGTTGTAGGAGTTAAGCTTCTCTTTTAATCCAGTCGAAAAATGTATCCATTTCTCATCAGAATGCATTTTATCGCATCATATTATCTATTATTATGTAATTTTGGGAATTTTTTAAAAAACTGTAAGTACTTTTCGGATGTTTAAACGAAACGCATCAGAAGTGCTCGATGAGTTGTCAATTTCGAATGATTCGGAAACAGGCGAGCCGGTTGATCCGTTATGTCTTTTATGTGCAACTATATATGTTTTTATCATGTAAATAAATAATAACACATAATTTTCATGATTGACGTACAAAAAAAGAATCGGGGATGCTGGACCCACATTAATGCGTTAAGGTTCAATTCAAATTTTTGCCCATGAGCAACCAAAGATCACTACGTCAACAGCTGTGCCTTTCTAGAGATTTGGTAAAACGGGTATCATGAATGCTGGCAGTGTTCAACAAACACAGTGGCTCATTAGTTAATTTGGCTCAAACCAGAGCTGGAGTATTTTTGCAGTCAATCTTTGATAGCTTACAAAACACTAATTTATTGTTTGATTGTGTCCTTATTTCAAGGATGTCCCTTTTCCCCGAATGTAACGATTCTTCGAAAGTCCCTATTCTCTGAAAGTCCCGATTTCCCGACTGAAGAAATTCTGCACGGAAGAAGTTTTTCCTGTTCCAAATAAATATAAGTTTTACTTTCGGTTCGGATCTTCAGTCGGCAAATGATAGCGAATAAGTGGAGGCAGAGTGTTAGAAAAATCAATAACTCCATGTTCATTGCAATAGGAAAATTTCGTTAAGAAAAAAAATGGGACTCGCCATACTTTCACATTTTATTAATTGCTATTTCCGATGTTTCACGAGAATAAAATTCCATTGAGTAACAAAGTTAACAACAAAATCTTAGTAATTTATGTTTTGACAATAATTCAAACTTCTACGGCATTTACACTACACTCCATTCGCTCCGAAATGATCGATGCAGCGAGGTCGCAGCCAAACTTTTATACAAAATTATGGAAGGCTCGCTGACTGTATTTAATAAATTTTTCTTTCATGATACAGAGTCCTTGATGACCACTCTTTTCAATCATTTCAAGATAATCGAAATAGATTTCCTGATTTTTAGTAAGGCTGCGGTTGCCGAAACTCCGAGCGCTGCATCGATCATTTAAAAATGAAGTATAATTTCTACGGTGCGAATGTTGTGTGAAGTTTCGTGGAAAAATTATTTTTTGAACCAGGGAAACTTACAATTTACATTGTTCTCAGGAAGAATTAGAAATTTACAAAATGCGATCCAAAAATAGCCATCGTCAATTTTCGAGGAAACGGGATTTGACAATTTCGGGGAATAGGGACTTCCGGGACATCGGGACGTTCGGGCAAAAGGGACATTCGGGAAATAACGACACAATCTTGTGTAACACTGCTTGTATTCATACGCCACCAAAAACTGCAATTCTATCCTATAGTCTGTTCTTCTTAAAATGCTTCCAAATAATGAAAGTGGAAAGCAAATAGTATTTCAGATTTTTGCTATTTTCTGATGAACAAAATATCATGTAGGACTGGAAATTTGTGAGCATACTGACCTGAGCTTAAGCAATTTTTAGAGTGAAAAATTTTACAAAAAGAACTTTATGTAAACGATTTTGACGACAGTACTGGTTCGTGTCACTTTTCTATTTGGAAGCATTTTATAAAAAACAGACTATAGTTTACTGGGTACAGTTCATGAATCAAACATAAGGCAACCGTGAAATAAAGTTTAATGTAGAATCCTGCCACTCGACCTAATCCCAAATTTGTATCAGCTCTGGGCACTGGGAAAGCATGTAATGCCTTGCAGGTGCAGTTTTTTTAACTTCGGACTGATTTATTATGAGATCAGAAGGCTGCTATAAAAATCTCTTTGAAAATTGTGTTACATTTCTAGTATGATGGGTTAAATAAATTGAGAATATACCTTCAAGAAGTTTGGGTCCCATCATCGTATGATTTTGTTGAATGAGATATATGGTCGCTTTTCATAAAATATTGTAAATTAAAAATGAGCAAGTATGAGTATCGTCTTGGAAATCGTTTACACGTAGCTCTTATTGTAGAATTTATACTCAAACGTAGTTAGAATGTGAATTCAGTAGGCTGTGAAACTAACAATGCCATATGACGTGTGGTGGCAGTAAATAAATGTAATTGCTGATTTCCTTACTATAAGCATAAAAAACAGCCAGTAGTTTCTCATGAATGGTAAACTCCACCGATGAGTAATTAGCACCTGAACCGTCAACTCACTCTTCTAGTACCGCCGATACTAACGGTGAAGGGTTCGTCTTCACCGACGGTGGCGTCGGTTGTCGTATCTCCGCTCAAACCGTGATCGGGCGGTCCGTTAGCGAAAGCGACAGAATGATCTTCGTTTACAGTTCTCGGTTTATCCAAATCGCCGAACGTCAGACGACCTATTAAACCAACCGAAGTGGCTTTCGTATTCGTAACCTTGTAAAAATTGAGTGTGATCAAGAAAATTATGCATACGGCAAGGCAACATAACATTTTGGATAATACTTTACATTAGGTTTGTATTGGATTCAAGTTTGAATTCTAGCAAGCGTGACGTTACAGTTGTAAATACGCACATTTCTTGCTGGTGTAAAGTTGATTGACTGGAGTTCAAATGCCATTCTTAAAGGTTCTTACCATGGATGAGAAATTCTGCCGACACGATTAATAAAATAGGTATGCTTTGACTGACGTGCATACGCAGCATCGAAATTCTGCTGGGTGTCAGCCGGGACATTTTCTTTCTTTATACCAAACAACAGGTTTTCTAACATACAAGCAGCAAAATCTTCATCTATAATATAAGATTTTGCTAGGCCTTCTTCAAGGCCGAAGTGAAATCATTATTCTTCTTTAATGCCGAGACTTAACTAAATGCACGTTCATCCCATTAGCTCGATACTAAGCTCCACCCACTACCGTAGCTGTTAGCTAGAAAAAACGCCTCTTTCTCATTGTTCATGAGTAGAGAACGATGTTACTTTAGCGTATGATAATAGGGTACAGTATGAAAGTAAAATGATGATCAACACAAAAAGAAAGAAACAAAGTCCTAAGAGCTACAATGTGTAAGTAATGAAAGCAAAGGAAAACGCACTTGTACGAGAAAAACATGTTACACAAGTACTGATTAAAATCCGTTTACAAAATTAAACGGGCGTTTTCGCTTATCGATGTTGAAACGATCGGCGATTGTAAGTGAAACCGCGACCCGGGCGACGATTATTGCCTCGAATTCTTAAAAAAGAATTTGGTGTGGGTGGGCGAGGTGGGCCTAGTTAAGTCTCGGCATTAAAGAAGAATAATGATTTCACTTCGGCCTTGAAGAAGGCCTAGCAAAATCTTATATTTTTCTTTAATGCCTCGACTTAACTAAATGCACCTGTTTAAAGCTTACGTTTTTATCAAAAACTAATTCTGTAAAGTTAGGATTTTCTATTTCTCTCTGATAAAAACGTTTGAAAGAAAGTGATTTTTGACTCCAATTCGCATGGTTTAAGAGAAAATTCAAGGGGCATCCAGACACGATTGCTTTGGAGGCTGAAGCTGAACGAATAGAGTGTGCGGTATAGGTTTTAGTGTCAATCCCAGACATGGAGAGAACAGTTTTGATCCAGCGGGAGATTGTGGTCGTAGAAACACTTTTGTACGGACGCACAAAGGAAAGAAAGCATTTGTTATCCTTGCTTCTGTCATTTACTGTGAGAAGAATATATTTTTGAAGAAAGTAATATGGACAGATGGCTGTGTCAGAGAATTTATCAATTCGAAAACTGATTGGGGGACCAGAGCCTCGAGTTTTGGTCATGCCAGGAATGGTGACAGAGACAAAGTTTTCGTGAAATTGGATATGATTAATGTCTAATTTTTGTATTTCTGAAGCTCTTTTGGGGCAGCTTAATGCTAAAAGCGTTACAGTCTTAAGTGTCAACATTTTACGACTGGTTTTTGCTTGTCCTTCAAGTTCAACCTTTCTGAGGAAATCAAGGACTAAGGCTACATCCCAAGTTTTTGAATATTTTGGTTGAGGAGGGATCACGTGGAAAAGTCCTTTCATAAAACGTGAAATTTGTCCATTCCCGGAAAGGTCCAGGCCTAATTCGAGGAGGAAGACTACAATTGCTGACTTTGAAGCAGAAATGGTGCGAAATTTGAAGTTATTTTTGTACAAGGTCATTAGGTAATCAATTAATTGAGACGGAGATATTCGTAAAGGATTAATCTGGTGTTCAGTACACCAGCTACACCATTTTTTAATGGCCGAGTTGTAATGCTTTTGGGTTCCAACGGACCAAGACTGAAGCATGATCGAGGTTGCTTCCGTAGAAATTCCTCGGCCTGCCCAGAATTTCCTGAGATTTTCCATGCTGACAGAGTCAGAGATTTGTTCAACACCAATGGGTGTAGTTGTTTCATGTTGTTCTCTATTATATCGTTCCAATGGGATAGGAGGAGAGGTCGGCTTACTGCCAAGGACAACAGAAGGGGCCACCATGGTTGCGTCGGCCAAACTGGAACAATAATAACTAAATGAGCTGCTTCAAGTTTTACTTTGTGCAAAGTGCGACCAATGAGGCAGAAAGGTGGAAAAGCATAAGAGTTCCATGCCTGCCAACTCATGCTGAATGCATCCACAGCAAAGGCATCTGGATCAGGTTTCCAAGACACAAAGGTTGAAAGCTGAGTGTTGTGACGATTGGCAAACAAATCAATATTAGAAATACCGAATTTCTTTTGAATCATAGAAAAAACGGTTGGTATTAATTTCCAGTCACTGGTGTCTGAAAAGTGACGTGAAGACCAATCTGCTTCTAAATTTTTCTTTCCTGGTACATGAGTGGCTCGGATAAAAATTTGACGATCTAGACACCAAGACCAAATCTTAATCGCCAGATCACATAAGAACTTATTTTTTGTACCACCCAATTTATTGATGTAGACGATGGCTGTAGAGTTGTCTATCATGAGAGAGACGGAAGTATTTTTGAGATTATGTGAAAAAATTTTTAGAGCGAAGAAGGCGGCCAAAAGTTCTTTGCAGTTAATATGCAAATTTTTTTCATCTTTCATCCAACGGCCCCCCACGTGTTTCCCGTCACAGAAGGCACCCCAGCCGTCATTTGAAGCATCTGAAAAAATTTTTTGGGTGGTCTTGGGTGGTAAAATGTGTCGACCATTCCAAAATCTCAATTGTTTAAGCCAGGTATCAAGTTCCTTCCTGGCTTCCAACGATAGTGAAATTGAGCTATCGTAGTTTTTATGTTTGTGTAGACCCTTGATGAGGCAGCCTTGCAAAGCACGAGTAAAAAGGTTAGCATGCAACAAGGCTTGCGATACTGACACGAATTTTCCAAGGATACAGGCTAGGTCCAACAATTTAACATATTTTTGTTTATGCAAACGAAAGCAGATATCCAGAATTTCTTCGACTTTTTCTGTCGGAATTTTCAAAAGGAGATTTTGAGAGTCGATTTCCAGTCCGAGAAAAATGATACTCCTCGAAGGTTTTAGAACAGATTTTTCCATATTTATAATAAAACCGAGATTGGTTAATAAATTTGTTATGAGGTTCAGATCATCTTTCACCTTCTCTATTGAGGCATTCATGACTAAGATATCGTCTAAATAAAGAATTAGGCGCAAGCCTTGCTGGCGTAGAAAAGTCAAGGCAGGTTTTAATAATTTAGTAAACACTCGAGGAGCTGAACAAAGGCCAAAGGGCATGCATGTGAATTGATAAGAAATGTTATCCCATTGGAAACACAAAAATTTTCTGTCAACTTGGTGGACAGGGACTGAAAAATAAGCATCTTTTAGATCAATTTTTGCCATAAAGTCGTTACGATTGAGGATATCCTTTAGCATGAAGATTCCTTCCATTTTAAAATGCTCATAGTTTATGAAGGAATTTAATGGTCGAAGATTGATAACTGGCCGCATTTGGCCATTTTTCTTGGGCACCAGAAACAATCTTGAAAACCACAAATCGTCTCTATAATTTTCATCAATTTTGCGTATAGCATCTTTCTTTAACAAGGAAGAAATTTCTTCAGAAACTAGTGATTTAAGATCAGAAGAGAACAAAATTGGTTTGGGTTTTTTGATTTGTCTTGGAGGCTTTCTGGCCCAATCTAATCTTAGTCCCTTCACTGTGTTCAGGATCCATTGATCTGAAGTTAGTTTTGCCCAGTTAGAAAAGAAAAGTTGAATCCGGCCAGCAGTAATTTCTGTTAGTTGTGCAGTTTGCAAACAAACACACTGAGACACATACTTGGTCTCGTTAGATGACCAATTTTTGTCATTTCTTCGATTAGCCATTTCCGGGCGTCGGAAAGAAGATGAATTTGGGTAATGCCCTCATGAAAAACCAAGACCCATCGATGAAGTGGTCGAAGAAGCTAATCTTCTGAAAGCATCGTGCAGCCCGTTTTTCTGCCCGCTGTCTTTTAGGTTGTTGCACAATGATTTCCCGAAAAGTGGAGGAGGGCAAAGCATGGTTTTAGCATCCATCTTCTGACTGTTGGCCTCCTCGGTAGGGATTGGACTGCTCGAAATCCCTGGGAGCAGGTGGGATTTGATGCCCAAACCTCGCAGAATTTCGTAACGACGATCGTAGGTAATATCCTGTAGGATATAGCCGAGGTGATGTAAACTGTGTTTAACAGCATTCATCATGAAATTAGGGTCAAAGGACCCACGTTCCTTCTCATTCAAAACCGCGACGAGAGGGAAGGCGCACTCTAGGATCGATTGGTGAAAAATTCGACGATGGTCGTCTTTTTTGATCAGCCATTTTTTGTCTCTTTCGATGTAGGACTTGATGTCCTCATCCAGTATCGGTGCTAAGGCCGCCGGACAATTAGGAATTGTTATATTATTGTAGTGACTAGCTCGACCTTTGGATGTTTCGAAATGGCCTCGCAACTCGAAGTTGGTAATCGACTGAGTTTCTGTCAGAAGAATGAGACGTTTTCGATCCGGCGTAATATCCTCCGAAAAAATAGGAATTTCAGCTTGTAAAGCTGCTGACGAGGAGTCGATGATATGATCTGGCTCCGTTTCCATGGGTTGATCCTCTAAATGATCCTCACCATCAAAGGATGGGGCTTTATCAATTTTGGAGGCTGTTTCGGCTTGCGCCCCGCGATTTTTTTCAGTCAAAGACTTGGGTGGTGCCTCAATGGAGGACGCTATGACCCGAGGTTCCAAGGAACGCTTTTTCGTCGAAGAAATGGGTGATCTCGATCTACTTTTCGAAATCGAAGGCGAAGACGACGAGGAAGAAGACGATGATGTACGACGCGATTTTCGGCCAAAATTACTGTTGCTGCGCCGACTACGACGATAGCGGCTATCGGAATTTCTGGAACGTCCAGTTGAAGTATGACGAGATGACCGATTAGAGGCACAACGTTTGCTAGAGCGAAGAGAACTAACAGAACGTATGGAGGCTCTATTACAAACCATAGGCGAAGGCATCTTGACTCAAAGCGGAAAGCTAACAGCGTGAGCTCGAATGAACAATGAGAAAGAGGCGTTTTTTCTAGCTAACAGCTACGGTAGTGGGTGGAGCTTAGTATCGAGCTAATGGGATGAACGTGCATTTAGTTAAGTCGAGGCATTAAAGAAGAATAGTGAAATATGCGAAACTTTTTACTTAGCACTTCTGAAAGGTTTGAAATGATTTTTCTGAAAAATCGTTACTACAAGGACGTCTTTTCTCATTTTTTCTCATAATCCTTCATCATCTTCTTGATCAATGCAGGTGGGTTGAATCTGCTGGGGGTCAGCAAAAATCTACTGAGGGTCAATCAAAGTCTGCTCGGGGTCCAGACCTCCCTATGTGCGTATATGCTTGTACCCTAAACCCCCCTTCCCGTGTGCATGTATAGTGACTGAGAAGAAGTTGGCCGTAGCCTAACTGGTTTTGAAACTAACTAATGATTAGAAGGCTTTTAATTCCGTTGAATTACAACTTCATTCAACGTATAAAGTATAAACATTAATTTGCAAGTTCATTTTTCTCAAAGTTCGAATGATTTTGGCGGCTAGCATTGTAAAAACCTTTGTGGAATTCTTGCACAGAATTTTTGACGTCTCATTGTGTCATTGGGTTAGTTTACTATCATAGGTGGCCCGGTAGCGATAACCTATAATATACTTGGGCCCCCTAAGTTCACGTACCCCTCTAGAGCTTAAACGGTAAGAGCTAGAACCTTGGGTTTTTTAATCATTTCGGGCTTAGGGACAAACTATGGAGTGCATGTGGTCAATTGGTCTCTATCTGCGAATGGTGCTCAGTGGGGCCCCAAAAACAGTAGTAAAAAACGGCCTTTTTCAGGGCCTCTAGTTCCAGCATGCCCCACATTGGGTGTGGCATTCCCAAGCCTGATACTTCGTCCCATGCAAGTAGTACCTCTGGCGCCTCCAGGGTGCCACCCACGCATTTTCTAAAAACTGGATGTTTACTTTTCAGCTTGCGTGCTTTGTTTCTTAATGCATATCAAACTGGTTCTTGTATATAAAACTCGCATAGACAAACTGATAAAGTATACCTCTTGCCTGTTCTAATAATAGATTTCTCTGAAAACTTCATATTTACTTTTCAGCTCGCATCAATGTGTGCTTTGTTTTTTCTTAATGCACTGTAAACTAGTTCTCGTATATAAATCTCACATAGGCAATTGATGAAATACTGACAACGTACTTTGTTCCCGGTGTGCATGAAAACTAGCTTGCTACAGTGCCAATGGTAGTATCAATGCACGTAGACAAGCTGATAAAATAAAATAGTAAACAAATGTTGTTTTTCAATGATGAGATTTTTCTAGGAGATGAAGAAACTAGTTCAGCGAAATTCAAACTTTTCTACGTGTAGATTGGCCAGACAGTGTATAAATAGAATGATAAAAAAAGAAACTGCTCTAAGTAAATTTGCTCAAGCAGACAGCTAACACATAGACAAAAAAGACTATAAAAGTTCTTAAACACTGTCAGAGAATCATTTTTCTCCGTGTGTCTATTTTGAAAATGGGTGACTCTAATGATTCTGATATTAGTGATTCTTATATATTCGACTTAAACGTGGACGATTCATTTCTGGATTGGATTCTCGATCCAGCTGACAATACCTGGGGTTCATTAGAAGATGCCGAAAATGAAGATCGACAGGGGACTCTACCCAGTGCTGATGCTTCAGCAGCATTACTTGACAATAGCGACAATTCATCAGACTGGGAAATTACAACTGTGGATGAATATATCGCATCAGATGAAGGCGAATCGAATCAGCAGGGTGGTAATGTTGAATTTCCACCTGAACACTTTTACTACCTCGGTGAAAGTGCAGAACAAAGAGTACGGTTATTCGGAACGAGTGGGCAGACGCGACAGTTCTTCTTGAGGAACCTCGAACAATGCAACAATTTATACCAACAGCTACCTATAATTTTTGACCATGCGATTGATCAAATGACGACTGATATACACGAGGATGATTTAGTTGGAGCAGCTTTTTACCATCCTAACCTTGACAATCCTATTCTTGTACATTTTCGGCCTCGCATCAATTTCAACGGAAGCATCATGGTCGATTTATTCGAGCGCATCATCCAATCAAATCAGCAAATAACTTTGGAAGATCCGGCAGCAGCAATAAAGTTGGTGACAGTAAAGAAAGTACGAGGTGCTAGTTCGCATAACAAACGGAGGTTTTTTACTCACGACGAGTTTTTATATCGCGGAAAAAGTGGATGCTTTGTACATATAAACAATCGAGATAACTTATGCCTCCCGAGAGCCATTGTCACAGCCATAGCCCGACTCAACAAAGATGATCCAGCATATCAGTATGACAGTATTCGTAAGGGAGATTTTAATCACTATACTCTGCAGAAACAAAAAGCTATGGAGCTGATGGATGAAGCTGGTTTATCCAACCATCAAGGCCTATGCGGCATCGAGGAGCTCAAAAAGATTCAAGATGTTTTGCCAGACTACAAAATCAAGCTGTTTAGCAAGGAACACTATTGCGCCATCATTTTCGAAGGTGAGTTTTTATTTTGCTTCTTTGTCATGATGCAACTTTTGAATCATTTAGGGAATAATGATGCTGAAAAGGTTATCCACTTGTATTATCATGACCAGCACTACACAGTCATTAGATCTATGCCTGGATTTTTCTCTCGATCATATTGGTGCGAACTCTGCAATATCGCCTACAACTCTGAATATGATCATCAATGTATCAACAAGTGCACTTCTTGTTACCATCGTCCGCCTTGCAAGCAGGTCGAAATTATAATTTGCGAAGAATGCAACCGCTACTTCAACAGCGTATTTTGCTACAGCAACCATTTACGGGAGTATGATGTCACTTCAACCGGGACCAAAACAAAGCGTACAAAGACTGGTTTGATTTGTGACAAGATTCACCGATGCAAGTCATGCAAGAGACACATGCGTAAAAGTGGTTTATCAAAACACAGGTGTGGTTACACCAAATGCCGAATTTGTAAGCAGGAAGTCTTGATAAAAGGTAAGAATTGGCAATTTATCATCAGATAAGTTTTTCATTAATCTCTTGCTTATAGGTCACCAATGCTACATGCAAAGGATTGATGTTGAAGATGATTCTGAGACTGAAGAAGAGCACTTGGTAGACTTAGACTCCTGCAATGGAGACAGTCTGCTGGATGATCAGTCTGCATGTGTTAAATCAAAATCAAAACGGGAAAAGCTGGAAATCATACCACGTTTTGTTTTCTTTGATTTTGAGACCACTCAAGAGCGTGTATTAAGGAAGACTCAGCTTGGTGAAGAGCTGGAGCATGTGCCAAATTTATGTATTGCACATGTAATATGTGATACATGTCAAAATCAGGCTTCTGATACTGTGTGTCATCGATGTGGACCGAGAAAACGAACATTCATCGGAGAGGATTGCTTGGACAAATTTTGTAGATTTCTGTTCAACTCATCCATGAAAAATACAACTGCAATAGCTCATAACGCCAAGGGCTTTGATTCACAATTCCTTTTACGATATTTGTATAAAGAAGGCATTGCTCCCAAAGTTGTCACAAAAGGTGAGATTAGATATTGATTATATAAATGACTAAATACATTGCTTTTTCAGGGTTGAACATCATTTCCCTGACAGTCGACAGCATCAAAGTTATCGATTCCTTCAATTTTCTGCCTATGCCACTTAGCGCTTTACCAAAAGCATTCGGAATTGATGAACTCTGTAAAGGCTACTTTCCACACTTGTTCAACAGACAGGAAAACTGGAATTACGTTGGAAAATGGCCAGATGTGCATTTTTATTCACCAGACACCATGAAGGGGGAAAGCCACGACAAATTTATGCGCTGGTATTATCAGCAAACAGAAAAGGTTAGTTGATATAAAATTATAATTGTACAATAAATTGACATTATCACCATCTTTAGGTGTTCAATTTCCAAGAAGAGCTTATCAAATATTGCGAAAATGATGTAGATGTGCTCGTCAAAGCATGCCTCAAGTTTCGAAACATATTCATGCGTGAAACAACTGTGGATCCATTCCAAAAATCACTCACCATTGCTGGAGCATGCAACAGAGTGTATCGTAAGCTCTTTTTAAAGAAAGATACGATAGGTTTAGTACCACATAATGGATACCGGGGAAAAGACAAACAATCCGTAAAGGCCATTATATGGCTTCAGTGGTTGAATGTCAAAAACAACCTGCGTATCCAGCACGCTTTGAATGGTAAGGAAGTCTGGGTCAGTTCTTACAAGGTAGATGGAATCGATGGAGGTACAATTTACGAGTTTTATGGATGCTACTGGCACGGCTGTTCTAAATGCATGAAGCAGAGGAACCATCTCACAGCCGATCAAGTTTCAACTGCCCGGGATGCCTACATGAGAACAATGGCACGTCGACAACATCTAAAACAACTAGGATATCAGCTCATCGAGCTTTGGGAGTGCGAGCTCGACATCTTGCTCGCAAACAATCTTGAGATGGCTGAATTTTTCAATAAATCAGCACCGGTAGAACCCTTGAATCCGAGAGATGGTAAGATCTTTTTGTGTCATGTGTTTCTTTTTTAAGTTTGCCTCTTGTAGCTTTCTACGGTGGTCATACAAATGCCATAAAGCTGTACCACAAGATTGAGGAAACAGAAAGGATAAATTACCTGGATGTCTGTAGTTTGTACCCATACACGAACAAGTATGGTGTATATCCAATCGGACATCCATTGCTAATTACGGAAAACTTCAAAGACATCAATGAAAAACCATACGAAGGCTTGATCAAGTGCCTCGTTTTACCTCCGCAAGATCTCTATCACCCTGTTTTACCCTATCGTTCAAATGGTAAATTAACATTTCCATTATGTCGACAATGCACCGACTTACAACAACCCAAGTGTACACATTCCAATGAAGAGGATCGAGCCTTGCTGGGAACGTGGGTAACAATGGAACTTTACAAAGCTCTAGATAAAGGCTACAAGGTAATATTTGATAAGCTGATATTAGCTCTGTTTAACCAAGAACCAATTTCAGGTTTTGAAAGTCTTTGAAGTTTGGCATTATGAAGCTGTGGATAGATACGATCAAATTTCCAATCCAGATGGCGGTTTATTCACCAGCTATGTGAACACTTTTATGAAAATGAAAATGGTAAAACAAACATTAAGTCATATTTTATATATATTATTGTGATTTGTAGGAAGCGGAAGGCTGGCCGGCGCATTGTAACAATGATGCCTCTAGGCAGGCCTACTTGAGTGATATAGAGGAGCGTGAAGGAATAATGCTGGACAGAACAGAAATTGAAAAAAATCCAGGCAAACGGGCTTTGGCAAAGCTGATGCTAAATTCGTTTTGGGGCAAAGTAAGAATTTTTAAAACTGTAAACACGGTTTTTATAATCTGTCATACCATTTTCAGTTTGGTCAATGAAATAATTTGACAAAGACAGTTTATTTTACAAATCCGCAGCAATATTTCGACCTTATATTTGATCCATCAGCAATTATTCAGAGTGTGACAATCATTAGTGAAACTCTCATTGCTGTCAGCTACACAGAGAAAGAAGAATTTGTCTTAACATTGCCTTACGTTAACCCTGTGATAGCAGCTTATACGACAACTCAAGCCCGGCTAACGCTTTACTCTTATATCGAAAAGTTGGAGCGACGTGTTTTATATTTTGACACAGATAGTGTCATTTATTTATCAAACATTAGCGATACCAATGAATATAAAGTACCAATTGGATGGTCTTTGGGTGAAATGACGGATGAGTTAAAGGATTACGGCCAGGGATCTTACATTACGGAATTTATCAGTGGTGGTCCGAAGAACTACTCCTACTGTGTATATAGTACAAAGGACGAGAAACTGCATTACGTAACAAAAGTTCGTGGTATTACATTAAACCACAAAGTAGCGAAACAAGTAAACTTTGAAAGTTTAAAACAAATGGTAAAATCGTTCATTATATCTAATGATACAGAAGAAATTAATGTTGTAACTGAAAGAATTGATAGAAAACAGGACCATACTGTAGTAACTAGACCTGTACAAAAAAAATTTAGAGTTGTATATGATAAACGCGTTATTGTGAAAGATTTTACAACTGTACCTTATGGATGGAAAGTATAAATATTGATGTATTAATTTGCTTATTCATTTGTTTTATATGCTTAATAAAATGGCTACTTTCAACTTTGCTTGGAAGCACCCTTTCAATTGTATTGTCTCAGCTCCTACCAAATCGGGAAAAACTGAGTTTGTGAAAAAACTAATCTTGTTCGCCAAACAAATGATTGAACCAGTACCAATGAGGATCATATGGTGTTATACTGAATGGCAGAATACTTACACTGATTTGCAAAACAAATGTAGCAATGTTTCTTTCTTCGAAGGATTACCATCTATCGAGGTTCTGAAAAGCTTCAAACAACAGCCTCAATTTTTAGTTCTAGATGACATGATGCAGGAAATGAAAACTGACAAGAGGCTCAATGAGTTGTTTACAAGAGGCTCTCATCACTGGAATTTATCAGTTATACACATTGTCCAAAATGCTTTTTTTGAAGGAATGAGGACAAGCAGAATAAATGCTCAATATTTGGTGCTAATGAAAAATCCAGCAGATAGACTACAGATACAGACATTGGGAAGGCAAATTTTTCCAGGTTCTAAACACTTTATAGAAGCCTTTGAAGATGCAACTGGGTCATCTTATGGCTATTTGATTATTGATTTGACTCAAGACACACCAGATAAATTTAGACTCAGGACAAATATCTTCCCAACTGATGCGGGTATGATTATATATGTACCACGATGAAAGATATATAGGCCATCGACTTGTCAGCTTGGATCATTTTCTTTTATAAACATCTACTGATAAGTTGCTTCTATTATGGATAACTCCCGCACTGTTGAGGAAATGGAGTTTGATACAACAACGGAAAGGGTATATAATGCATTAAATGGTATGCCCCCAAGTCCACCTCCGCAATGTCTTTTAATCCGAATGTTTGACAACAAGACATATGGAAAAATAGCATCCAGTATATGTTTTATGCTGTTCCTCGGAGGATTCTTCTGGTCAATTCTACATGACACCAGGGCACCCGCTTTAACAAGCAATTTCTCTATTCAGAAGGAAAAATCATTCATTTTGATGCAAATAAAGAATGATGAAATCGCAATGTATTCAGTCAATGCCAGTAGTAGACAGAATGTTGCACACTTTATTGAAAAATACTTATTATGCCCTCTACATGAAATGCATGAATATTGGCCCCTATGTCAGAAATCAGTACCATTAAATGCTGACATACGTGCATGCTGCGATGAAGATGGTCAATTCAAGAGCCTAAATTTAGCAACAATTGAGCTGAATAAACAAACTGTAAATTCCTTTCTCAAACTCTTGAAAGAATAATCTGCCAGCTCTTATTCACTCATCAGTACTTGTAGACAAACAGTCCTATTTCCAATGTCTCCAGCATCATTTGAATTATTTTTAATACGACTTATGGCAAAAATTAGAGGTAATATAATGTGCACCTATTTATAATTAAATATGTTGTATATGTAATTTTAAGGAGTACCCATCATTAAGCGCATGCAAGCTCAATATGCTGATGTTTTATGGTCAAGATTCAGCCAAAATCGGAAGGAAGATTACAAGTTAAAGGCTGTACAATATAATGAATTTCATCAAATTAAACGAAGGAAAAATAAAATTACTGGATTTTGGTTCTTCACCTTGGAGCTCTTTGGAGAACTAAGAAAAAGATGCATAGATGCGCAGTATATCGATGACCTGTTTGCCGGGTTGAGCCAAGAAGACAAGTTCTACTTCATGTTGATCAATCAAAGCAGTGTATATGATAGAAACGTTTTCTATTTATCGATACTACAAAATGAAATTTCCAGTTTTCCGTGAACCATTTATTGTATATAAGCAATGTGCGTGTTATAATATTCAGTTTCGTGTTTGTATTTTGGTGGTGAACAGTTGTTTCTCAGGTGATGGCTTATAATAAAACAATGTGTTTCACTTTTCTTGCAGCTGTGATATTAGCTGTCTGCTCAAGCCTCAAAAGTGCAGATGATCTTTCTTACAGTCATCTCGTTTTGATGAGGTCCTATGGATCTGCTCCTGGAGTAGATTTTTACAACATAACCCTGGCTGCACAAGTATCTTTCCGAAATTTCCTATTGAGAGCATTGGCTTGCAACAAAACGGGCAGTTTATTTGATCCTGATTCTGAAAGATGTTCAACAAAAATACCCCACAATGGCAATCTCTATGCCTGCTGTGACATGAGCAATAATTTTGATAGTATTAGGGCACCTACATTCAACATTAGCAAACATATGGTACCCTCATTACTCAATGTACTCAATACAAAAATTGAGAGTGTTGATCTTGAGGATGACAAGAATATAAAGAATCGTCAACTTGTAATCATAAATTACAAAAGTTTCACAGGAGCTGGTTTTATTACTTCATATAACAAACATGAGGCGGTACATTTAAGAAACTTTCTTAGAAATGCCATATGGTGTAGGCCAGGACAAGGACAATTTACAAATACGCAATATTGTCCAACTTTGATTGGAGATCATCAAACACATGTGTGTTGTAGGCGGGAAACTTTACAGAGTGTAATGTTAAATGGTTTGAATCTGTATGATAACAATGAAATATCAGTTCTGATGGATGCACTCTATGATAGACGACCCCCAGCTTGAAATGAATATATATACCTGTTGCTATCTGAAATGTCTCATTATTCATTTTGAATTTCTAATAGAATGCCATGTCAAAGTTGCTGTGAAAGTACATTCACCATCTACATGTCTTAAATTGCTGCAGTAATCGTACGAAACAAAGAAGTGCACTATTAAAAACTTTGCCGGATGAATTTGTGCATTGTTTATGTGAAATTTGTCACAACCTGCTGAAAGGAAATATTCCTATAAGTACCCTAAAGAAGAAAAAGCTTGCTAAATATAGCAAGATTATAAGACATTTAGCATCAAAGCAAAAGATCAACTTGAGAGCAAAAAAGCAGCAAATTATACAAAGTGGTGGATTTTTACCTATACTTCTACCCTCTCTGCTAGCACTAGCTACTGAAATTTTACCCAAAGTTATCAAAACATGAAATACACTAGTAAAATGGTTCTTGTTCCGCAAGACATGTTTGACAAGAAAAGTGACCAAAATTCTGATAACGGTTTGAGAAAGCAAATGTCTGATTTCAAAATGGAGCTTGAACGCATATTGAAGAATAATGATATGTCTGCAGAACTTCAATATAAGCTATATGGACAACTATTCCACAGATACTTGAAGCTCGATGAAGAGAGTAAAAAGCCGATTGAGGTTAAATTAAAAGATGGTAAGCTGAATGATATATATCAACAATCGGTAGACATTGATAACCTACATCAGAAACAAATAAAAAATGAAGAACAATCATCTACACCTAATCAGAGAGGGCTAAAAAATGAACAGCAATCTTCAGATGATGGTAGAGATTGGTTGAGAGGCTTACCTAGAGCTAAAGTCAAGCAAGCTGAAATGCTTCTAGAAGTGCTCAATAAAAGTGATTTTGATGTAAACAAGCAAAGTGAAGTTATTTTAAATGGTGTTAGAGTACCCAACAGCAATATCATAGATTTATTACATGATTTTATAAGAGACAGACCTACAGCTCCACCTCCAGCAGGTTATCAAGAATTTGCGCAACATTTGGTAAAGCTTAATGTACCCAAAGCCTATATTGGAAATCCAAATCGCTTAAAGCTCATTAATCACTATAAAACTGACGAGACAATCAACAATTCTCCATTTCATAATGTTGATGTTATAAAGCGATTAAGTTTTTCTAATGATAAAAAGTCTGGGAAAAAGAAAAAGTTGAAGTATGAAGAATTCTAAAGAAGCGGTCCTGAAAACATTGTATACAGACATAGGGGCTTCTGGATCTTACGGTGGTGTTCGCAAGCTGTACAAGCATGCAAAGCAGTATGACAGAAGTATAACTCTAAAGGATGTGAAGAATTGGCTAGAAAAACAGGATCCTTACACATTACATAAGCAGGCCTATAAAAGGTTTAAACGTAATAGAATTTACGTCAGTGGTATTGATGCTCAATGGGAGGCTGACTTGGTTGATATGCAAGCATATAGCGAGTACAACAAGGGACAAAAGTATATGATATGCTGTACAGATGTTTTTAGCAAATTTGCGTGGGTAAGACCACTAAGAAATAAAGGTGCCTTATCTGTATGTACAGCTTTTAAAGATATTATATCAAGCAGAAGGAAGCCTTGGTGTATTCGCACAGATAAGGGCAAAGAGTTTGTCAATTACAAATTTCAAAAGCTCTTAAACTTAGAGGGGATACAGTTTTTTACCTCTCAAAATGAGGATGTGAAATGTTCAATAGTGGAACGGTTCAATCGTACCTTAAAATCAAAAATGTGGAGATACTTCACTGACAGAAAGACATTCAAATGGATAGATATACTTCAACAACTGGTTGGAGCATACAACAATTCTACTCATCCTTCAATTGGTGAAAAGCCTGTGAATGTCACTTATGAAAATGAATCAGAAATTAGAAATCGCCTGTACCCAAGAAAGAGCTCGCAACATCCAACTCTACAAATAAATGACTATGTACGAATTTCTAAATTTCGTCAGCACTTTGATAAAGGTTATCTACCACAGTGGATAGAAGAAATTTTTTGTGTATATAAAGTATTGAATCGTACTACTGAGCCATTATATAAAATCAAAGATCTACAAGGAGAAGAAATACAGGGTACATTTTATGCAAAAGAATTGCAAAGAGTTAGCTTTGATAACACAAAAACCTTCAAAATTGAAAAAGTTTTAAAACGAAAAAGGCTCATTGATGGATCTGTGAAGCTTTTTGTCAAATGGAGTGGTTACCCTGATAAGTTCAATGAATGGATTAATGAAAACGACTTGAAATGAACTCATACGAGCTTGTTCAACTTATTCAGAGAGATGCATCTCTGAAGAAAGTTTTCCATGGTGTATTTGCTAGAGATCAGCTAAATTGGACGATAACTAGATATCCAGCAGCTATTATCGCAAATACAGATACGTCAAATGAACCAGGGCAGCATTGGATCGCAATGTACTTTGATCAGAATGGACACGTTGATTATTTTGACTCTTATGGTATGTACCCGTATATACAAGAATATATTGATTTCATGAATCGAAATAGTAAAGTGCAAAATTATAACTCTGTGTGCTTGCAGGGTTGGGATAGTTCAGTTTGTGGTGTTTATTGCTTGTACTTTTTATATCACCGGGTTCGTAGAATGAAACTTCCGTTTATATTGAAACACTTTCGTCCGGAAGAATCAACTTTTAATGATAAACTAGTTTGCAGTTTTTTGTACAAATACTTTAAGTTTTATCATCGTATATGCTGTAAAAACCGTCAGAGTTGTACATCTTTGCGTTACTTCAAAAATAAAAATGGTATATAAATGCTTACATTCTTCACTTGACTCATTGATAAGTTTGCAGTCTAGATCAGAAGATGACACAATTTTATGTTACTCTACCAAGCAATACTGAGGCGGGTGATTCAGCATCAAATTTCAGGGTTACTTTACCACAGCGGCTGAAATTATCAGGTCATTGGGAAGTTGGCTTAGCAGAAATTATCTATCCTGTAAGTTGGTATATTCTTGGCAGTGCAAATGATGCAAATGTAGTCAATATAGAGTTGCAGAATACTGAAATCCGTGTGACTATTCCACCAGGAAACTATGAAACAATCTATCATCTAACAAATGCACTAAACAAAGCTGTTGTTTTAGAAAAAAACGACCTGAATATCGAGATTTGTATTGTTTGTTTGAATATGATGACAAACAGAGACGAATCAAAGTAACTTCAGATTACTGGAATGTATCTGTTATTACTCTATCTAGAAGACTGATGGATCTATTAGGTTTTGATGATAGAATAATTTTTAACAAATATCTGGTTGGAGGAGAGGAATATACAACAATAGATGATCGTAGAGCTTCCCGACTCGGCAGATTCAAGCCAGATCTATCTGCTCATTTTGAAACCTTTTATGTTTACTGTAACATTGTTGAAAACCAAATTGTTGGAAACACAATGGCTCCATTATTACGCATCATAGATGTGCACGGAAAGCATGGCAGTGTTATAAATAGAACATATGACAATCCTCATTACATACCTGTACTCCTCAAAGATGTTAGTCATATTGAAATCAATATAAGGACAGATACAGGAGAATTCTTATCATTTGAATTTGGTAAAGTTGTCGTGAAGCTGCACTTTCGGAAAAGCTCTTACATATTCGATTAGAATGCATTCAGTATATCTACCAGAAAGTACTGCATACTGGCTGTCATTTTATGAAAGTTCATTGGGAAGTCAACAACAGTATCAGCTAGGAGGTGAATTACCTGCTTTCCGAGCTTATGCCGCCTATCACAGAGGTGCGGGATTAGGTAGTTTCTTCAAAAGTCTGTTCAGAATGGCTATGCCCTTACTAAAGTCAGCAGGGAAGCAAGCATTGACAACTGGATCGAGAATAGCTGCAGATCTGGCTGATGGTAGACCCTTATCAGACAGCATGAGAGAACATGGCCGAAAAGCAGCGAGTAACTTATTACATCAAGCTGCAGATAAAATTGTACAAAAGGGTAGTGGCTTAGGGCATACTCCAAAGCAGAAAACATATAAAAGGAAGAGGATGCATTCTCTTACTCCAGTTCATAAAAAGAAAAGCTTGCGTAAGGTGGTTGGTTTGAGAGATATTTTTACCAAGTGAATATGAGCAAACTATTAGATGAAGGCTCACTATCAAGTACAAAAAGCGAGCTTGACTTGTTCACAGTACCACCAACACAAGTGGCTATAAAAAGATCATTCTGGTCGGAAGTGCAACTCCAAAATCCATGTACTAATGAAGGACCATATGAATTCAAACTGTCCCCGGATTTGTACATGTTGGATTTATCAAAGAATTATGTATACTTTGTGTTACGCATAACAAAACCCGATGGCAGCGACTGTAAAGTCACCCAAAATGCTGATACTAATGCATATGATGGAGATTTAGTTTTACCAGTTAATCTGATAGGAAAGACATTCTTTCGCCAAATCAAAGTGTTTCTCAATGGAAAATTATTATCTGACAGGTAAATTTGTTTTTCATTTTGTAGTTGTGTTATGCATTGATTTTTTTTAATTTTAGTGGCGATAAATATGCTTATAGAGCATTGATGGAGATGGAACTAAACTTTAGTACTGATGCAAAGCGTAGCCAACTGCAAGCCGGCATGTACTATGCAGATAAAGATCCTGAAAACAACCTGGATGGTATGGCAACACGAATGCACATCTTCAAAAACAGTGCATGGGTTGAAGTTATGGCACCACTCCATGTTGACTTGTTTATGCAAGATCGGTTTTTAATTAATCAATGTGAATTGCGTGTTGAGCTTCACCGCAACAGTGATACATTTTGCATTATCGACAATGGAAATGAAATTATCACTCCTAAATATCAAATACAAGTTAAGCAGATGTCCCTCTTTGTGCGTAAAGTAGAAGTATCTGAAAGCATCATCATGGCGATTGAATCAATGCTTCAGAAAACAAGCGTAAAGTATCCCATTAGAAGAACCCAAATAACGAGCTTGTTAATTACGGAGAATAGACGCTCAACGCCTCTAAACTCTATTTAATGGTATTTTACCCAGACGATTAGTTATCGGCCTAGTTTTGGCTGAAGCTGTAAGGGGTACTTACAAAACTAATCCATTCAGTTTTCAAGATTTTGGTTTATCAGAAATCAAAATTACTTGTGGTACTACAGTAGTTCCATCTGTTCCGTACAAATTGGATTTTGAACAAAATAGCTTTGTAAAAGCCTACACACAGATGTTTGAAGGCCTGAACATTGCTGGGGATGACAAAGGAAATATGATTAGTATGAATCATTTCAGAAATGGGTCTAGCTTCTTTGTTTTTGAGCTAGGAAGTGATGGTTCAGACTCATCCACATGTTAATTGGTGCATGAAGGAACAACAACTCTAGAAATGTTATTTGGTAGAAATTTACCTGCTGGTGGAATTGAATGTATTGTATATGCAGAGTTTGATTCTCTATTGATGATTGATCATACTCGTCAAGCTTATATGGATTACACAGTTTGATAAATGTCATTTGTATGTTGTTTTGATTGATAAATAAAATCAATGTTGTGTCATTCTCATCTTTATTAGGATATTTAGACAATATCAGCACATACAATATTAGAAACAATATCATCCATCATCTTTGCTGTTTCACATTCTGGTTCTTTGATACATTGAAAAACAATGTCACTTATGCATTTTTGGCCGATACTTGTACGGAGGAAAATTTCATCCAAAACCTTGGCAAAGTCGTCGCTGTAATCTTCACAATCGGCATACTTTTTTGTACACATTTTCTTGAAAGCTTGTTTCACTTCTAGAGAATCTTTGCTCAATGAAGAGAAGACATCACTCAGTTGGTCTAGTAAATTGTGCTCCTCAAAAACATTGAAACATGTATGATATGGCTGCACAAATCCATGGTTATAAAAGCAGCCAAAGCATGGATAGATATCGCTGACTCTTGGTCTAGCAACTAATGCTGAACACATGAGGAATAGCTGCTGAATTTTGATCAATTTCTTCAAGTGTGTCTTTTCATCCAAAGTTTCATTTCCTCGGCTTTGATTTCCAATTCCGTACACTTTCCAAATGGCATCCATGACGTAATCAATTTGTTTTGCAACTGAAGTCCAAGCCTCAAATTGCTCAAAAGCAATCGTAAACGACTTTTTAGTATATGTATTGTCAAAAACTAAAATATTATGAGGCGGCGCTGTATTGGCGTTTTGTTTCATTCGCACGGTCAAATTATAACCCAAATCATACTCGGTCTGCCTTCCACTTTTGGCTTTAGAAAGTAAGTCCTCTGAGACTTGCACAAGCTTTTTATATTGCGGGATGATCAAATTCGTACCATTTTTTGTGGGTATGACTTGATTGTTCTCGATAAAGCATCTCCTAAAGCCAAAGTTGACATAGTTTTTGTGAGCCGATATCAACAAATAAATATCAGAGCCGAGACACAACTGCATTTTGAAAAAAGGAGGAGCATAAATGAAAAAATCTTTGTTGACGAGACTTGTACACCCTAAAATAATCAGTATGTTGATATTTTGTCATGAAAAAATTAGCAACACTTGTGAATCATAATTTACATTCATTACTGTAAGTTTCTGATCCAAGCAAAATTGTTATTTGTGTACCATTCCCTTCCAAAATGCATCAAGTTTGAAAATATGAACCAGTTTTTCAGTATGATAGCAAAAGCTGCATTATTACTTTGCTTCAAATAACCAGTTGCGTATTAAGAGAGTTTGGAAAGGGAAGAAGTGAGTTTCATTGATTTGTCTATGTGAGATTTATATAGGAGAACTAGTTTACAGTGCATTAAGAAAAAACAAAGCACACATTGATGCAGCTGAAAAGTAAATATCAAATTTTCCGAGAAATCTATTATTAGAACAGGCAAGAGGTAGAGGCTATACTTTATCAGTTTGTCTATGTGAGTTTTGTATACAAGAACCAGTTTGATATGCATTAAGAAACAAGGCACGCAAGCTGAAAAGTAAACATCCAGTTTTTAGAAAATGCGTGGGTGGCACCCTGAAGGGCCCAGAGGTACTACTCATGCATCTATCCGGTGCCCCTCAAACTTTGCTTTTGTAACACACAGTGTATAATTTGATCAATTTCGCAAAGTAATTCCTGATGTAGAAAATATGAACCTTACAATATTTGTGGTTTGTTGGTATGATTTCGGCAGAAGAAAAATTATAAACTTGTACCAATACATGCACAGCATAGAAATTCTGCTGGGAAGGTCAACCAAGACAGGGGTAGGATGGAAATTTTGTTGTACCTTGGTAACAAAAAGATGGGTCTTCTGACATCCAAACATCATATTCTTCCATCTTAGTGGAGTATGTGAAAGTATTCGCTTGGTCAACAATTTTTAAAGTTTTGGTGTAACTCCCTTGGTATCAAGTATGCTTTGTTTAGAAAAAAACGTTATCATTGTCATTTTTATAACATCTTTCCATTTTTTCTCATTTTCCTTCATCATCTTCCTTATCAATGCTGGGTGGTCGAATCTGCTGGGGGTCAGCAAGAATCTGCTCAGGGTCAATCAAAAGCTGTTTGGGGTCCAGACTTCCCTGTGTCCATGCATGCTTGTGTTAATGTTTATTTTGACCAAAATTATAATGTTATGCATAATGAGATGATGCACTTTGAAGCACCATAGCTCAATAAATGGTGCTTTTATTTTCCTTATTTTGGGGTCATTATGATAGCCATATGGTTATTCTTTAAGCTGACAAAATTTGAAGCTCGAGCAAAACCTACTTGGGTTACTATAGTCGAAAATGTGCAAAATTTTAACAGGTAAATCTATTTTTCAGTTCTTTTGTTCATAAAAAAGTTAACAATTGTTTTGTCGCGAATATGACACACAAATGTAGCGCAACATCCGCTCTATCATTTATAGAAAACCTGAACAAAATATAATACTAATTAACAAAACTGTTGCATGAAAATACAACATCAACCATTTCGGCAGTTTTATACAAATTTTTGAAACTTTACATGCCTAAGGAATCGTAAAAATGAGTTTTGTGCAAAATAATTTTTATCATGATAATCGGCGTCAAAAACTGAACTATTCAAAATTCAGGACAACATTTTTTATATTATCGCCCTTGATAATAGTGCTGGGGTGATTCTTACAGACATTGACTCTTAAGAAACATACAGTAAATGAATGGTTGTCGGACGTTTACTTGCAAACGTATACAGTTGCTTAAATCTTCGGATTTTTACAGGCCTGTACACTCGGGCCCGGCTCCACAATGTTTTTCCACGTCCCGAAGCTAGTGCTGATCTCCTCTCTTAGGAGTCTCTTCTTTCAAAGTTGCAGTCGTTTTTGAGAATAACTAGCATTTATATTTCCGCCGAATTTGTTAATTTATTCAAATTCTTTAAATTCCGTTTTTGAAAAGTTAACGAATTTTTGAATGGGAAAGTAAAGTCAAGACATCAATGATGTTTGTGGTATTTTAACACATGTTCAAACAGCTGTTCATAATTATATACGGATTCCTGGGCGTTACTGCGGAATAACTTTGCACTCGAAAAAAATTAGTTACAACCTTAAAAATTTAGCACACTTTACATAAAAAGTCTACTTTAAGCGAGGCTTATTATTTTGCACTCTTAAAAAATTAATATGAAACATTATTTCATACTTTAACTTGTCTGAAAGACGGGGCCGGCAATTTTCTCAACTGATCGCCGACATTGGACAGTTTCTTGACCAGGACTTTGGGCGATTTGCCGGCGGCGGCGTCGATTTTCGTCGCGGCCGTCGCCGTTGTTGATGCCGCCCCTTTTATGTTCGTTGTCGGCGAGGGACTGGCCATTTTTGTGTAAGATGTTGAAAGATGGCCGGAGAGAAGAGCAACGACCAAATTATTCGATGAAATTTATAGTTTACAGTACTTCAATCAATATCGTATCTTCGGGTCTTGAGAAAACCGTGTCTCATATAAAGCGTTAAGCCTTCATAAGTACACGATCATTAGTAATGAGGAGCAACAATAGAAAAAGTGAATGTAAAGTTAGTAGCGAACAAAGCACGTTCGTAAACGTATGCTCACATTATAAACTGTGGATTACATTATATGAAAACCCTATGTGCAGCTTGACTCCAATATTCAAAGACAGGGATGTCCAGACAATTTTAGCATTGAAAGCAAGTACTATTTCACATTTTCATGGTTTCCTGCTGACCAATATGTGACACGGGACTGGAAATTTGTGGGCATACCCAACTAGCAATTTTTTGAGTAAAACATTCTGCAGTAAAAGCTTGGAGTAAACGATTACTAGCATATGTATTTTTTCAGTTTACCAGCATTTTATGGAAACAGAAGTTTTGCAAACAAAAAAAGCGTGTATTTATTCCAATTTTCTAAAATTTTTTGCCAAAACACATCATTTTATAAGTGAATCGAGTGAAAGATTAGTGAAAGCGAGTAATCTAGTTAAAATTTTGTTTTTATGCGGCTTTTTGTGCAGTTTTGAAAGCAAATGGGCTGAAAAAGTCTGAATTATTAGCAAAAGAATGATGCAGAAATGTCACATTACTTATGCTATCGTTTTTTCGATTTATTCATATTTTGAGCTATTTGAAAAAAATCAGATCATTGGGAAACATTTGTTGTACATCTTGATTTTTCGTCTTTGAAAAATCCCATTCAGTCGAAGGCAACGACTTTTTTATCGTTTATTAAAGATGTTCACACAAATAATGAAAAATAACGCGGTCGCCTTTTTTTATCAGATTGACTGCAGCAGTTAGAGCTACAACACGGAAAAATAAAATTTTGGCTTACGATGCATGGTCATCACCTGTCTACGCTACGGATTTCTCTGGAATTTTTTGTATTCCGAGCCTCATTTCAAAATGAGTGAACTATATATGGCCTATTCTCTAAAGAGTAGGATTTACAAATTTTCCCTCAAATCATTACTCCTATAATTGCGACTTAGAAAGAACTAGGTGAGATGAAACTTACAATTACATAAATTTTAATTTCGAAAAATTTCACATCAATCTTTACAAAAAAGAATGCTCTATCCGAGTAGATGCGAAAGTCTTGTACATAATAAGCATGACTGTTTTTGAAAAATATCAGCTTCATTAAACCACCTTGATATCTGAAAAGTGAGACACGCTTTATCAAAATTTTTTAATCAATTCTACAAATTTCGGGGTGGATGCTCATGGATGATGAAAACTCAAAAGTTATAGAATAGGTGAATTTTGTGAATTTTTTCGATTTTTTATCGCACATGAAAAAGTAAGCCATGATTTTTATCTTGAAAAACGTTATATGCCAATATTAGAAAGATACGAGTATCACACATATTTAATGGTGCCATAATACAGTATGCAGTTCTTAGTAAATGGCTATCAGCGTGTATTCCTCGGGAATATCCCTTTGTTGTTGCAAATTTTTCTTCGCCAAAAAATATTTCTTTTGCTCGAAGAACAAACGCCGCAATGTCGATGCGGAAACACCATTGACATTAATAGCTGAGTCCAGCTGCGTCAATTCCATATAAACGTTATCGACGTTGTTTTGAAAGTTCAACAGGTTCGGAATCATCCGAGCCACTATTTCTTTGAGCGTTTCGATTTCTGTATCGTTCAGCGTTGACGGGTTCGTGTGAAAGGTTATAAATCCAGTCCTGAAGTTCAACTCACACTTTCTTAGAGAATGAAAAATCAAAGCATAGCTATAGCCTTAACGGAGTTACAGTAATAAGCTAGGTATATTTGACGTCGTAAAACATGAGGCACAAGTAGGGCGTACATGATGAGAAGCATTTTCTCCGGAGTTTTCAATACAGTACAGACAACAACATGGGGGTACGGGCGAGTATTATCCCTGCCAGGAGAGTCTATTCCCAAGTGAGCGAATACACAATTGAGCGATTCCCATGTGAGTGATTCTCAATTGAGCAAATTCTCAAGTGAGCGAATTCCCAATTGGGTGATTCCAAACCAGCGATCGTGAACGCATTAACACTTACTTCATATTTTCCTTTTTATTTTTTTGTATGTATTTCTTTGTTCTTTTGTTTTCTGTGTGTTGCTTATGTTTTCGTTTATGTATGTTTTTACGTTTTCATCTTTTGTCTCTGCTTTCATTCTTTCTCTTCGTTCTTGTCATCAAATTTTTTTCCTGCTCATAATACAATATATTGCAAGTTGTCATTTTAAATAACCGTAGGCTCCCGTATAATTCTTGTACAGTTCGGCGTGCTTGAGTCTTGCATCGTTTTAAATGTGAAAATCTTCATAAAAACATAAACAAAAGAATGCTGAAAGAAACAAAGCGTCAAGAAAAAGAAAACGTCAACAAAAATGAAGACATTAAGAGTAAGTGAAAATAAGTGGAATAGCATTATAAAAGGAAAGAAAACATGAAAAAAGTGACAGAAAAGAAGAAGCAACATAAAGAAAGCAGAAAGAAGGGAAGAAAAAATAACGTGAGAAACGAACAAAAAAAGAAAGAATCATGAGAATAGAAAGATAAAGAAGTAAAAGCTAAGTAAGTAGTTGACAACAAAAAAGAAAATGAAAGAAAGCAGGGACAAAAGATGAAAATGAAAAAACACAATACACATAGAAAATGAATGAAAAAGAGATACATACAAAGAAAAATATAAGGTAAAGAAGGAAAACATGAAGAAAGTGTTATTACATTCTTGATCGCTCGTTTGGAATCGCCCAATTGGGAATTCGCTCGAAGGAAATTCACTCAATTGGGAATCGCTCACATGGAAATCGCTCAATTGGAAAGTCGCTGAATAGGAAATAGCTCGCATGTGAACTGCTCAATTGCGAATTTGCTCGCTGGAGAAGTTGATCAGTTGGGAAGTTGATCACTTGGGAATTCGCTCACTTGGAAATTGCGCACTTGGGAATCGCTCGCTTGGGAATCACTCATATGAGAATACCCCGCCAGGGGTTTGAAAAAATGTTCACTACCTGGGGAAAAATGGCGTTTCAGGCGGTCAAATTTTTTGAAATACGGTGTGAGAAAGCTTGATGTATGGCATAGTTCAGTGTGCTTCAAGCAAAAGGGCACAATTTTCATCAGGATTAAACACTATCATTAAAAAAGTATATTTGTAGGAAAGAATTAAGCTGAGCACAAAAACATTGCTAAAATTTTTGATCGATATGAAATCAGATTGCCTGCCCCAGCTTGAAATCAACATAATTTGTGATGTTTTGTCCGCGTTTATGGATTACGGCTGATTTCTAGGTAACTGTTAGATGTTGCAGCTGATTAACAGCACTATAGCGGACCCTGGGTAAATGACAGGGCAAGCTTAGTAGCTATAGTGTGCTGTGATACCCACGCCGCAGCACATTCCATTAACTAAAAAAAGGTTACGATACTACTCTGCAAAAATCCTAAGTTCTCCACCAAAATTACGGACCTTGTTCATGTACGATACGGTAACATCTGTTTGCCATGAAAAGCTTATAAATAAACAAAACCGGAAAGTAGTTTCGTAATTTCCTGCCAAACTATGGAACTGAAAATTTGTGGGACCCCTCAAGCAAGCCTCAGAAACTATTTGATAGAAAAAATATGCTGTACAAGCTTTATGAAAACGGTTCTATATGAAGCATATTTTTTTCAAGAATTCAATAACAAACAGTCTTATTTGTTCCATTTTTTGATTAAACATCGAAATAACACTAATTATGAATTACGACTGAATTTTGAAAATTCAGAAAAGTAAAAGACAATTAAGGTCAATTCGAAACAAATAGAGCTGAACTGGAAGAAAAAGGTTCTCAATCACTCAATGGTAGAAATATGCACATTTTGAAGAAGCTGCTATTTTAAATTTTATTACCACGATCAATTTATACCCCACATTTTACAATGAGTAGAACTATCGGAGTTCTATGATTATTGGTTGCAGTGTAGTTGCCACTCAAAAATTTCCAGAATCACTATTAAAAATTAAGAACTTCCTAAAGTTGTAAATAGTAATACTTATTCGCTATTTTATCAAAGAAGCATTATTTGTAATAGTTGATAGGGTTCTGAGAAACTGAAAAAATGTCCAGAGATTGATGTTTCACATTGGATATACTATGTATCTCTTACTTTGTATCGACATAAACGGGATTAGAATCCGCCTTAATAAATTTATCTGTACCGTAGGGTGTATCGATGCCGACGTAGGGTATCGTCTGAAATTGATGAGTATCATTAATCGCCGATAGGTTGCAATGAAATATATCGTAACTACAGAGTGTGGATGTACAGATAGTATACGATACTATCTGTACATCTGAAATTCAATTTCATGAACTCAAGACAGACCCGAGATCCGAGAGGGGCATGACGGTATTTTTCATGTGAAGTATGACTTGGGTCCATGATTTGCGGATCCCACACTCTAATCACATACATATATATGTTTTAGAATATTCAATCACAAATATACCAACGCAGATGGGGGATAATTTATAAATTGAAAGAATTATCCTTCCACAACAGTATACCTGCTCATTTCGTCATATCGCGTCATAAAAAATTTAGATAAGCTTACTGTACGCATATATTGACAAAATGTTGAAAAAGGTGATTTCAATCAAGATCATTAGAAACTGATATCAGCATGTAAGTTTTGCATCATATGAGAGAAGTGACTTTTTTCATACCCAAATTATAAAATTTTTACCGCGTTTGTCAATATCAGCTTCTCTTCATCGGTCAGGTCATCTTTGAAAGTCACGACCATCAAGTATGGATAGGAAACAACGGGGGCACTGGTCGTTGTATGGGCCGCTGAAAAATAGCAAAATGAGTCCAAATCAAAAAACACTCTACCTGATGTCGGCTGCCAGGATAATCATCACCAACTATTTTGTAGTGAGAATTCGCCAAACATTTACAGTCTTTTGATATTATGCACGTTACTCATAATATGGCCAATGACTTTTATACATGAAAAAATTGACATATTGTTCATCTCCAGAGATGTTTTATGGAGACATGCTGATATTTTTCCGCAAAATACCAAAATACTCACCGCAAGAGGACAACAAGGCAAATTTTCTGGAAAATACTAAAAATAAACCGAAAATCGGAATCATTTTACTTACGGTCGTCCTACAGTCTACAGAAATGAGCGACAACAAAATGTTGCTCTTTATTTATACAGTATACGATTGACATTTTCGACTTTTTCTTTTTGATAAATTTTGACCCAAAAAGTTTCGAAAACGGTGGTACTGTTTTTTATGAGGTCAAAAAATACCGTCTACAAAAGCCTCAATTTGTTCATAATCCGAATTTGGATATTTCATAATGAACTATAAATATGCGATGTTCTCCGAAAATCATTACCGAAATATTTAGGACGTACGCTGTCGCCTGGCCCAGTTCGGGGGATTACCTTACGTGTATTACTCGGAGAAAAGATAAGAAGTACAAAGCAAAAAATACATTCAGGATGGACTTTTTACAGTAACCAATAATAAGGAGGGTATTACTATAATGGGGTTTAAATGTAGGAGCAATATAGATAAAAATTTTGAGTGAAAATTGATTATAAATCTATTTTCTTGGAAGTACCATTCGAAAGGTATTGTTATGAAGTTTGGCGAGGACTTTGACAAGCAATCGAAAAGAGGAAGTTCGTTTGAAGTAAATGTAGGTGTGATAAAAACATCAATTTTCCTAGCCAATAACTTCGTAAATTGAAATGAACGTTGAACAACTAATTTGCAGGTACAGAGAAAACGACGCCGAATATCAATGATTTGCTTGAATGCTAAGGACCAAGTCAGAAGTACAGTCGCCGATTGTTGCCGACTGTCGCCGATTGCCGCCGACTGTCGCCGATTGTTGCCGACTGTCGCCGATTGCCGCCGACTGTCGCCGATTCTTGGCGCCAAAATTCTTAGGACTTTTTCACTTCTGAATTGGGCTTAAATTGTCTATTTATTCCTTAGAATCGCCGACTGTCGCCGATTAAATCCTAGGGATCGGCGACTGTTGCCGATTGTCGCCGACTGTCGCTGATTGTCGGCGACAAAAATCCTAGGATTTTTCACTTCTGAATATGGCTTTACAAATCAATAGTTACTGCAACTAAAGTCTGTTTGTTATAAAATGCCTGTGAGTGGCGAAATTAAAGAAAATCGACAATATCAACAGAATTGATTACATAAAACTTTAAATGAATAATTTTTTGCCCAAAAAACTGTTGGAGATTAGCAATGTGTCCTCTATTTTCCAGTCCTACCGTTACAAATGGTTTAGCAATAAATCGTAAAAATTTTGAATAGTATTTGCTTTCCCTTCTTATTATTCAGAAACATTCCATGAAAAACAGATTATAGCTTTATAAAATATAAGCACAGAAACCGTGCCAGCTCAGAAAGATAAATTTTATTGGCTCATGCAATGCCAGTTATTCGTGAGTTTTGTTGAATCACTTTAATGCTTATTTTAGCCTACTTTATTACGGAATTTTTTTTTGTCAAGTGAAAGCAAGGCTAGAATTACAATCATTTACACTTTCTTTCTTTTGAGCAAAACAAATATGAGATGATGTTGAATTTTGTGAGTCCACTGATATAGCCATGCTAACACTTTACTGTGGGATGTTTCACACTGAAAACATCAGACATTATTGAATTTTTATAAGTTAGTATCTGCAAGCATTTTATAAAAATAAACTACATGGTATGTGAATTTCTGGTCCTAGTGATTTACTATCACAAGTATTTATACTTTATGTGCATATTTTTCCGAAAAAAAATCAGCAGGAAGTGATCAGAATGTATTACATTATGAAACACAAGCTATACTTTCGGACGGAGCATCTAAAGTTGCAATGATGGATCCGAATTGTAGCAACTATTTTAAAAAATAAACACTGTCCTCATTCGCGGTAGTTTCAGGTGCTTCGCCAGAAATGTCAAATTTTTGCAATATTCCAGTTTTTTCATTACGTAGTTGAACATTTATAATTTTGTGACTGTAATTGTGATTTTCAACTGATGAGAGTATTGCAAAAAAAACCAGCCAAACTGGCTTTTTGTGAATGAGAGTGGGAAAACAATGTGACGCCACATGATTGTAAAACCCCACATTTTTAACGGCTGGTATCTTTAGTCTCTTACGTTTGTTTTTTGCGCTTTTCGACGTCGCACATTCGTGATTGACGTGGAATTTTGAAAAGCGCCAATTATACTAATAATGCTGTCTGATATTATGTGAATATAAAACATTACTTGTGACTACTATAACTATATTATCACTGGTTCTCACCACTATCATTTCAACTGATGTTCATTTTTCACAAATGAGTGCACTGTAATTATTTTCTGACTACAGCATTGACTTGTCATTGATTACGAAACTGCACTTTCGCGTTACTGTAGTATTTATCCCGTGGTTGCTAATGTCTGAGCCATTTTCAATTTGTTCCAAATCTTTATGTTACATTACGAGCTATAGCAGAGACACAACTCCTACAGATCAATGATCTCGCAAATTTAGTAATCGCTTCTTACTTAAATGAATGATCAGCATGAATGCTGAAAAGCAGACTTAGACAGGGCGCCAAAGTGAGATCGGCGCCAAAGTAAGACGGGCGCCAAAGAAAGACGGGCGGAAAAGTAAGATGGGCACCAAGTCAAGATATCCAAGAAAAGTCATTACTAAACAATGGGCGCCAAAGTATAGGCGGATTCATGCTTCATCCGGCGTCCGGCAAGTTATTTTTAGCTTCCGGCATTCAGTGTCCGGCATCCGGCAATTTGGCTTCCGGCATCCGAATTCAGATCAGAATGCCTGTCCGGCAAGTTGCCGGATCAGATGGCAATTCATACTTCTTCCGGCGCTGGAAAGGCCGGATGACAATTTATTCTTGATTTTACTATGTTTAAATACTTTGAAATCCGTTCAATATTTTGTTTCAAGAGAAATGGCGTATGAAAAATATACATAATATTATTTTCCAAGTCTACTCGGAATTATTAGTTGATGATGTCAGAGGAACAAGATATTCTTGATCTAGAATTTTTTTATGCTTTCAAGAACCGAAAAAACATTCAAAATATTCAGCAATCAAAAATTAAATGAACGTCATGATTAAAAACGCAAAATTTTGCCTCAACTAAAAAATCGATATCTCCCACATACATTGTATATGCAAAAACCACTTAAACACGTGGTTCTATTGAAATTACATACAAAATATGCTTTCAGACATCCGGAAAAGTACAAACTGTTTCTACTCTTCCGATCCGGCAAAATTCCAGTCTTGGAAAATGGGACGGCAGCGTGGGAAAAAGAAAAAAATGACGTCATCCGGTGGACGACTTGCCGGATCAAAAATCTAAAAATAGACTTTTTTCGGATGCCGGACGCCGGATGAAGTATGAATCCGCCTTAAGACGGGCGCCAAGTTAGGACAACAGTATCGGAATTTTCCTCACGGCTTTGCAATAAACGTGTGAGAGTAAAAAACTGACTTACGGTGCAGGTTTATTATTTGCATGAACATCTTTTTGCGTCGTCGAGCCTCATTTGAAGTTATGAACTACGTGTATTGACAATACTGATAACTAAAACTTTGTCAATGGAAGTTTTCGCGTACATAATTCTGAAATCGCAAATCATAAGATCAAAGCATCATGACCAATTTTTAACTGATCATTTTTTAAAGGTACAATCGTAGTAAGCATGAAAACAACTGAAGATTGCAACACGGCGAGCTGTAATGAAAATTGCAATAATTTTCTATGAATTGTGCCTAACTGTGAATTTCCTGAAATACATGAAACTGAATTTCAGTGAAGTTTGGCATCATCCAATTAGAATTCAGCAGCCCCAAAGATAAGTCTTCTTAGCGCATGCGTGAAAGAATTCGCGGTCTGTCTGACATCTGTACAAATTTAATACAAATAATCATTGCGTACATTAGTCAAGTGTTGTCGGTCATGTACCACAACATGCATCCTTTCAGAATTATTTGGTTCTGCTCTCCCAATAATGTTGCACAGTCAAAAATTTTATCATTATAGCCGATTTAATTCAAAATGGTTAGTGCAGCGAAAGCTAAAAAACCAGGTTAAATTTGATACGCAATTTTTACTTCGTAGAAAAACGTCAAATTTCTTCATGGAAATGGAAAAAGCCAGTCATTGAAAAACTTGATGCTTATCTACTGTCGATTTTGAAGGAACTGTCTCGATACCCAAGCGCTACCTGATAAATTTTGACCACTTGAGCCGGTTATTGAAGGATATTTTCAGCATGTTGTGTTTGCCGCTCGCTGTCGAAAAATTTCTTTCATTCGTTACAGTAATAAGCTTACTAGTTTTTCCGTATTGAGCTTACTTTCATGGGAAAGCTGAATCGATCAGTTAATGATGAATGGAGTATAGAATGCAATGTGATCAACCTACTTCCAGACATTTCTCAGTCAACACTGTAGAATAAATTATCCTTATTCCGATATGACCTAGTCTGTCACAGTATGCTCCAGATGATTTTTTATGTATAGACGAGAGCAGTGACTATTAAAAAGTTCTTAGGCTGAAGAATTTTAATGATTTTCACGGCAGGTATAATCACACACCTGCAGCAAAGAAAGTCTGAAGAAGTGAAGCAAAATTTAATCTAACTTTAATCATTCCTTATACATCAGAAATGAAAAAATCTCGACGAGATCTATCCAATTGTGCAATTTATTGCAATTTGAAACTCTGCTCGACTTCGAAATTCACTGTGAGAATGACTTTCATTGTTGGAAGGTATAGCTGAAACAAAATGAGTGCATAATTTCTGTATTTAAAAAAACAATGATGTTTCCACTGTTTATGACATCATTATTTCGACGTAGTTGCTATCTCCACAAAAACTACGTTTTTCAGAAATTGAATCAGCTGGTACTACTGTTGGAACGTTTTGAATATTATTATCGTACCAGCTGCACTGTGTCTTTTCCATTCTCAAGTGCGTTCTTAGCTAAGTGTACTTCTTTTTTCATGTGAATTATACAGTTAGTTTCAGTGTAACACTACGAGCCGAATGACAAGAGACCGTCTAAGAGAACCTCATACGAGGAATTCCATTTGCCGTCGGTGATTGTCAAAACTTCCGATTAGCCATCTTACACCATTCCAAATTTGTTTTATCCTGCTTCGAATTTTTTTAGTTTAAAAATTTAGACGCAGCGAAAACCAAAGAAATGGGTTCAATTTGATACACAATTTTCACTTGGTACAAAACATTATACCGTAAAAAACGCATTATTTCTTAATGAGTATGGGAATGGCCAAAATCGTTGAAAAAACATCATGCTTATCCACTGTCAATTTTGGACAGAACTGTGTCGATAGCGCTGCTCGAGAAATTTGACGACTTAACCAAAATATTGAAGGAAATTTGCAGCGGTCTTGTTTTTCCACTCACTGACCAAAAATTTCTATCACTGATTACAGCAATAAGCTTACTATTTTTTTCCTTATTTAACTTACTTTCAAGAGATCGCTGCATCGATCATTTCAGAGTTGATAGAGTATAGGCTGCTTTTCCATTTGAGGTTTTCATTGTTCTGCTGCTCCTGACAACAATTTGGGTTCAATGTCCTTCCTATTCATGAATCGGCGACCAATCGGCTTTCTGTCGTATCAATTTCAGATTAAATCAATTTTCCATATTCTCCGACTCACTTATTCGACTTTAATCGATGATTCTTTTATTCTGTCTATTATATCTATTCGTCTACACTTTCGCAGATAATGGTCGAACTTCGACCAATAACCGCATTATTGGCGTCCATTATTTTGAACTCGATTAATTTGATAGTAGCCGATCTAAATTTGACCATACTACACACCAACGACGTGCATTGTCGATTTTTGAGCTTCAATAGTCAGACTCGGAATTGTGAGGCTAATGATATCAAAGAGAACCATTGCTGGGGCGGAGCGGCCCGGCGTATGACTTTGGTGGAAAGGTTCAGGCGGCAATTCAAGAATACCCTATTTTTGGACGCTGGTGATCAGTATCAAGGTATGTAAGTATGATATTATTTTTTTACATGCTATCCTATGTGATCATTCATTATGACGTTTGACTATGTATAGAAATCAGCTAGTAAAATGGGCACATCTACACTTTTTTTCTCGAAAATCGAACGAATCCCTTACTTTCACTATGCGCAAGAAAAGTCTTGACGATTTCTATCCAGTGAAGTATATTGTGCAAAAAACAATTTGCATAATATTGCAGATATCAGCTATTTTGTAAGCGTCTTGCGTTTCTTACGTTTCTTGCGTCAAGGCTGGATTTAAAGCGCACAGTAAATATTTGTTGAACGTGTTGGGTATCTTTCGATCGAAAATTTCGATATATACCTCGCGATGTATTATGTACTGAAATTTCTCAAATACATGAAGAGCAAATCGCTCGCGCACTTTGTTTTTGGGAAGATTTCAGTCTTCCTCTGGTATGTTCAAGCTGTTGTCTTTCAACGAAGATTTAATTTTTCAAAATTAGTTCTCTTCGATAACCATCCGGAGTTTTCCCTGCATATCACATAACAGAAAAGGAGCATTCTAAAAATCAAGTATCAAACTTTTTTCATTTTTCATAATAGACATGCTTCTAGAAAACGCGTGACATTTCTATAGTCTATTTATTTTAAAATGGTAGATGCAGAGAACGTTAGTATAAGACAGGAATAATAGCGAGCTTATTACTGTAACCAAGAAAAACTTTTTTCGGTCACAAACGATAAAAAACAAATCTATGATTTTCTGGAATAACCTGGCCAAATCGTCAAAATCATGCTCGAATAGGTGCACACTGTTCTGTCTAAATGAAAAGTAACACGCTGTTGTATAGACGATTTTGGCCTATCCGCTGTCGGGACGAAATTCAGCGTTTTGCTAGTATAAATTCCGCATAAAGTGCGTGTCGAATTGAACATAAGCTTTTGGTTGCGTTACGCCTGCCATTTCAAAGTAAAAGGGCTATAGTTCTACGTAGTTTCGTATGAAAATCAGCCTGTCTTTAAGATTATGCTTAATTTCGAGCTCTAATTGAAACAACCTTTCACCAGGAGAATTTAAAATTGCTCATCATTTTATATTTTATACTCCATGAACCTCATATCCGCTGAAGACCAAAACCGTGATACTTCTTTTAAGGCCATTACTCGATTTTCCACTCATTTCACAGAACATCAGACTGGACCAATTATATTAGCATCATGGTGGAATTTTTCATTTCCTTTCTATGCACAGTGTTTACTGTACTTCTCATAACCGCGTTTTCGTTCTTACCTAATAATTATCGTTTTTCAATACGAAAAAGTCACGGATCAAAATTTTCCATAACTGAACATTCCAGGAACAATATGGTTTACCATGCTCGACTGGGAACCCATAGCCAAATATATGAATTTGATCAAATACGACGCCATGTGTCTGGGCAACCACGATTTCGACCATGGTATTTTCGGTCTGGTGCCTTTTTTGGCCAATATTACCTGCAAAATCGTGGATAGTAACATCTACAGTACTGATCCTAACCACCCGAGTCCATTGGAGAAATATTTCCAAAATTATTTACTTTACACTTTCGTGGACAGTCAAGGACAAAATCAAACTGTAGCCGTCGTCGGTTATACCATATCGACGACGCCGGAAATTTCGTCGCCGGGTCCGGATGTCGGCTTTTCGGTAAAAAATGCTAGACTTTCTATCGAAGTTCTATTTTCGCAACGGATGGCGCTCGTATTTTTTTCAGGACGAAATTCCAGCCCTACAGAGAGTCGTCGACCAATTGAAAGCTAAAGGCGTTAAAAGAATCATAGCTCTGGGTCATTCCGGTATCAACATGGACAGGAAAGTTTGCAGGAGCGTCAAAGGTTTGGATTTAGTTATCGGTGGCCATACAAATACGTTTCTTTACACGGGACAGCCGCCCATCGACCAAACTCCCGAAGGACCGTATCCGGAAGTTTATAGGGACACTGGGGAAAATTGTTTAGTAAGCCATGTTTCTATGATTAGGCTAGATCAGGGTTCGTCTTCTGGTCCAGGAAATCCAGAGGGCTTCCCACCTAGAAACAGAGCTCCAAAGTGAATAAGAACATTGGATCAAAAATCGCATCAAGTTGGACATCTGTCGATCTTGTCGATGTTTGTTTAAAAACATTCTTTTCAATAATTTGGTTCAGAAGGTGTCGTAGCAGATTTGAAAACTCTGGTTGAAATCTGGTTGATATCGTGGGAATTTTTCTTGTTGTTGATGACTTGACTTGGAGTAAAAAAGCGTAGGAAATTTTAGCAGTTGTGTCAGTGTCTGATACTCCGAATCAGGCTCAGTGCAAAAATAAAATTATAAAAAAGTCGCTGCACAAAAATCCCATTTAGAATTTCGCTTGTGTGAAACGTTGAAAGACCAAGTGGCTTGAACCTAGCTGGAATAAGTCTCTTATAACTTGTTTTTTGCTTTTCAAGTCGACCTTATCTGTTTAGTTTCCTTTTTCAAAATCTATTGATTAGTTTTTATATTATAATTCTATCCTGAAAAACATTTCAACCGGAGAGATAATTTTAGCATAAATTTCAATGGGATTAAAATTATCACTGCAAGTTTCAGCAATATTTTGTCTCAGAAAGGCATTTCAAAAAAATTTAAGAGAAATGTTTATGGTGCAATCTGATTATGGTACCCCACATTTCGTCACCACCAGGGAAGAAGGTGCTACACACAGGATTTCTGGTTTTTAGAAAGTTAGCTTCAAACATGCTTGAATGTTTCATTTCTCAAAAAACCAAATTGTTTTTTGTTTAAACTGGAATTTGTTTCTCAAGGCGAGTACTTATGGATATGTTTAATGGCAGTCATGTTAATACTCAAGAGACACTACCTATGGAATAAAGTAAGCTCATTTGTATATAGCACCTTTTTCCACATGGCTAATCAGTTAAATTTGCTGCATATGGCACCTTTATCATAGGGAATCACCAATAATAGCCGATGAAAAATCAGTGAAAATCAAAAATTATCATTTTCCAGGATCAAGCTATCACACTGGGTTGGGCAGATGATTGTAGCAACATTTAAAAGCTCCAACTACATAATAAAGGATACACATTTATATCTGTATTTTGAATTTGTCTATATTGACTCTTCTTGTATGTAGCACTTTTTCTGACCATGTAGAAAATGTGATTGAATAAATCTAGCATCTATTATTTCAATTTTTTAATAAATAGGATGTAGCACCTTCACCTTCTTCCCTGGTGGTGACGATTTGATTCTCTTGTTACATCTCTCATCACTTCTACTTCTAAAAATATGATGAATTGAAAAAATTTGTTGCTTATTTGCTGTAATATAATAGCGAGCGCGAAAAGGAACTTTATGGAGCTCTTTACACTTCTATAATCATATTATTCGCTATGTCTTATTTTCTGTATTTTCGTTTTTTTTCTTTCAGGTCGTTCAAGCTTACGCTTACGGTCAATATTTGGGTTTCTTACAAGTTAATTTTGACGAAAACGGCCAAATAGACCGTTGGAACGGTAATCCGATACTAATCGACGCCAAAGTACCCGAAAATCCCGAAATGGTTCAGCTTTTGGAACCGTACAGTAAACGCCTGGTGGATTTGGAACGTCAAGTAGTCGGTATGACGGAAATTACGATCAATACGATAGGCGAAACTTGCAAGAGGCACGAATGCCCGACGGCCAACGGTGTGGCCGATGCTTTTGTGGAATATTATAGAAATTCGGTGTTGAATGAGAGCAATTCGCCCAATGCATCGGATTACGGTAAGTTTTTCAGTTTTCTGAACGGTTCTATGAACTTAAACCACATTTATACTTTACGGCACGGTCACGGCCACGGCGGCCGGAACCAACCAGACTTCACCAGGAAAAAATGACGTTAAATATGATTGGTTGCACGTCACGTGCACTGAAATTCGATTGGTCACGGCTGCCGTAACCGTGGCCGTACCGTGAAGTATAAATGCGGCTATAGCCAATTTTAAAACCAGATCGCCAATAGTTCTACATTCTGCATGAGATCAATGTTTGACCATGTATGAACAAATTTTTCAATGAAATCTTAGACAAGTAGCACTTTTACTCCAAGCGGGGATTTGGGATTTGATATATTTTGAATATTTCATTTCTCAGCATATTCAGCGGGCAAGTCGTAATTACTTATCGTTATAAAAATGCTTCCCAATCGTTACAAATTGAATAGTAATATAAAGATCGTTCCGACTATGCGAATATTATGGTTTTCAGAATTTTTGAACTGATGGCAGTAAGAGTCTTCGAAGGTGTTCCATGTCCTCGAAAAACAGATTCATAATACTCATAGATTTGAATATATACCTCAGCGTTTTTACCTTTAGTTTGACCTTTTATTGAAGTTTTTCTCAAATTTCATTCAATTTTTAAATTAAATTGGATGTCACGGCTGAGACGTACGTCGTCAAAAGAAGATGAAGTCATTTATAATCTATAAAATAAAGTCATTTTCAGTCGGATTGAATATAAATTCACGTTTGGCTCTTTGTCAGATCTGATCATTTTCATTTGTTCCTAGGCTTGCATTCTTACATTCCTGGGCTATCTGCAGGAGTACTGACCATGGAAGACACCCGGCGCTTGATGACTTCCAGCAAACGAAAAAACGCTCTTTTACTCGAAAAGTTTCTATATAATTATTATTATAAATAATATTCTGACAGTTGCTAGTTTGAACTTTCAATGATTTGTTCCAAAAACTGTGATTCGTTGCGTATATCCGTTTCGGGAAAACACAGCCATTTACTCGTATCTTTTAACCCCGCAAAATTTGCTCGTTGATCATATATGACCGTACTATTGTCTTTTCGTCATTTTGAGACAATTAGATCATCAGGTGCCGCCAATGGAACTTGTGGTCAAAAGATCAACATCCAAACTAGATATTTTTTGTTTATAGCAGTGGATGAACTGCGTAACGCGTTAGATTTGGTTTGAATATCGTCAGAGTATTGTAACTAGTTCTGTATTTAGAAGTGAGAGCAAAAAACTTTGTCGTAGTGAACGGCCAAGAGTGAAGGCGGACTAACGGAGCGGCTGAATCTGGAAGACTAATGAAGTAAAATAGATCTGGTTGTTCGAGGAAGTAATGCTAATCCCATTTTCGAGGAATGATGGTTTGAAAAATCACATTATTACAAATGTCAGTCATTGTTTTGTACTCTGCAGATACTCAACGTCATAACTTGAGGTAGGCGTTGTCGAATATTCGCTTTTGCGGCAATAATTATACAACAGCGATATTTGCTGAAAATATTTATTCTCCATGGAATGTGTGGACATACGTGAGACTTTTTGTTTTCAAAATGAAGCGAATTGAACTCTATGACTTCTGTTCGAAGATATGATTTTCATTACTTATCTGGCTCGATGTTTTCTTTTTTATCTTACAAAAATTTTGACTTTATTCTGATCCCTTGTGAACTAATCCGACTCGAGTTAGTGAAAAGAAGAAGCTGCAACAGACATCCGTGGTTCTGACTTCGGCAAAATTTTGCATATTGAATGAATTCGGCGCAAATAGATTTGAATAGATCCAACAAATAGAGATCTAACTTCCAATCAAAAATAATGGCTTCCTTTCCTGTATTTTTGTTTCTGGCAAAGTTAATTCCAGAGCATGGTGAACAAAGAGCCCTAAAACTTGACACTAGAATTTTTTATCCTGAATTTGATCTGTAGTAGGACGAGAAGAATAAGTTCTGCTGTAGACATCACTATGCCCAATTGACATCGCGCTTTAGTGAAAAGAACCACGAAAAAGATAATTAAACAAGCTTAAGACTGTAGTCATTACTGAACTGAAATGGGTCCACAATAAATGAACGTAACTCCTTCAAAATACGATTTACTGTGATTTTTATCGCCGCAGTCTTCTGATCGAAGCTATGCTTTCCTTTATGAAATTTTAACTTCAGTTTATTCCATTTAATATTGCTTCAAATCGTTTGAAATACTGAATAATAGCAATTTATAATTACATTCTAAAAAAAATTAATTCTGGCGAAACCAATTTATGAAAAATTTTTTAAAATCATGAATCCTACATCGAATATCCTTAAGTAGTGAGCGGGTGTCAGCGCTATACAAATCAAAATAACCTTACAGCACTATAATCAATAAAAATTATGGATACGAAAGATTGACACCCAATATCTGCTCTGGTTACTGTAGTGCATTTTTTGGAATTGAGATTGATTTTTAATTCTTATTATCTCTCAATCGCATTACGAAGTCAAGTTACTTGACCTCAATTTTCTAAGGTTCCCCGAACATGTGCATCATCAACAGCGGCGGTTTACGTGAGCTACGAATTGAACAAGGTCAACATTTGACCATCGGCGATCTGCATACGTTGATGCCGTTTTCGGATACCGTTCAACGTATAAAGTTAAAGGGCAGTGACATATTGGCTGCAATGGAACGTTCGGTGGAAAATTTATGCGAAGACGATACGCAAGGCAAATTTTTGCAAATGTCCGGTTTGAAAGTCAAATTTGATTTGTCGAAACCGAATTTTCATCGTGTGGTCGAATTGTTGGTTTCGGACATCGACGAATCAGCGCCGGCCACCGACGAATCATACAAGTTGGTTTTTAAACCTTTAGATTTGAATCGTACCTATTTGTTGGTCACTAATTCTTACCTAATCGATGGCGGTAACGGTTACTGGATGATAAAAAAAAATTTGTTGGGTCAGGATCGTTCGGAAATTTCGGACGTTGACGTTTTGACATGGTATTTGAGAAAGCATGGCAAATTTCGGGGTCGAACAGACGGCCGAATCACTTTTGTCAACGATGAAAAGAAAATTTGCCAAAACTCTTCTTCGCGGCCTCATTTGCATCAAATGTCTAATCCATTTATGATGACATTGGCTGTAGTGGTCAGTTTGATGATATCAATAAAATGATCGTCGGGCTGATATGATCATTATCACCAAAAAATTCACGTTTTGAATTTCGGAAAATTAATTTTCATTCACCTGTTGACAAAAAAAAATTATGACTGTTTATTTCGATGTAGATCTCTCCGAGGTTACTCTGTCATTATTCTAAATCTTGGTAAGTCGATCTTTAAGTAGAAAACATGGAAGAAACTGGATACTCATGCATTTAATCATCTTGACTGATTTGTGTCATTCAAAAATATTTGGAATAATAGAGCAGGAATAGTTTGACAATATAATACATCATATAAACCTTGAGACATCAGTTAGTTTACCAACGGAGTTTATTCAGATCTCACATCAAACTTACCCCTTTCTCCAATAACCTGGTCAAATTCAAAAAGAGGTTGACAAAAGTTTTATTTAAATTAAAAATGGATAAGCAATATGCGATTTCTTTATTTTGGGACTTTCTTTTATGATAATTGAATTCATATTTTTTTGCAGCATGAAGTTCTTCACTCGAAAAAAATAGAGAGTCAAATCGAACCTCGCTGCATCTGTCATTTAAAAGTAAATGGACTTGTAGTGTGGGTCCCTAGGTTTATTCTCTACTGGCGGCTCACACATACAAGGTCGTGGAGGTATCCGTTACGCTCGCCGAACACAAAATATATGAGCGAAATTCACATGCCCAAAAAATAAATGCACTTGCACCAGCTTGCACATCAGGGCTATAATTACATGAGGAACTCATGATCCTCAGTTTTACAGAAATTTCATTAAAAAACTACTGAATCTGAAATTATAACATTATTTGGGTTCAAAATTCACGTTAACGAATGTTCGTACTTTTAGGTAATGCTTGCTAATCCTAAAATCACATAGCGTTAATAGTGTGAAATTTGAGGAAATTCATCATAAGTTTTAATTACAAAAATTTTCATTTTACGAAATTATAGCCTTAGCAGGATAGAGAAATGTAATCGTTCCAAACATCCTAGGAGTCTAGAGTCTATTCAGATGCAAATTCAAGCCACCTGCCAGTTGGAGTTGTATTACTTACCCTGCATAATCATAAAATATGCATACATTATGTGACCGATCATGCTATCATATCAATTGATACTAAAACGTGGATTCAATAGATCTTGATGTACGTTCGCAGGTATCACACGTTCGGCTATAGCTAAAATGACAAATTCAAGTCGAATTTGAGGTAAAGCCGGTGAGTTAAATTCTGCTGGAGTCTGTCGGCTTCAAATTATTTTCCGTAGAACACATTCCCCATTAGATCCAGAACGGCACTGGATTTGGCGAGTAAAATCAACCACCTCTCGATCAAAAAAATTCGCTGTAGTATCGAAACCGATTCAAAAGAATGATTGAAGTGCCGATTACTTCCAAACGCGGTGGCAGTCTCGGATGCGGTTGCCATTACCGAACCAGAAGCATGTTGGTCATCCATTCCAGTTGACCATCCTATGAAAAATAATGAGAATGTTGGAACCGTCGTGGACTCAGTACAGCTGATCCATGACGCTTTTTGGGTGGAAGTGTTTGACATGAACGCAACTGTTTTATTCACTACTTTGAACTGAGTGTGAGATTTATAAGATCGTCCTTGTCATCGGTGAAAAAGATTTCATCGCGTAGCACAATTTGAAACTTTTTGTGGATTGCTACAGTCAACTTTTAAGAAAAAGATATTGATTTACGATGCAGATTTTTTATTTGCATAAATATTATTGCGTCGCAGAGACACACGTTTAGTATGGGAACTCACTAGTCAAGATTCACATCTCGAAAAAAATTGAAAAAATCTATCAATGGGAACAATGCCCAAGTCTCAGCGGTTGATCAATTTTTGCTAAAAAGCTTTCAAATATTCGTAAATGCATTTCCTGAAGATGTATCTATAATGTGCGACTTGAATCATCGAGAAAGAGTTACTTCTAAAAAAAATCACTTCATATCAGCCTATTAATTTTTTGGCAATGTCTGTTTCGGATGACGAACGGGTTGAAACATTGAGACGTGGCGACATTGTCAAGGACAAGTATAAAGTGACGGGCCAGATCGGGTTCGGCTCGTTCGGCGAATTGTACGAAGCTCAATCGTTGGAAACCAAAGGGCTTTATGTGGCGATCAAGGTCGAAAAAGACAAAGTGTCCCATACTAAAGCCCTTAATTTCGAACTGTGCGTTTTGCAGAAGTTGCAGGGTAAAGATGTTTATCATTAGGTCCACACTTAAAACACCTCAACTTCACGATTATCCGACCCTAGAGTTCTCGGGTCCATTCATTAGAGAAGTGTAGCTCATTTTTTACAAAATGACTCTCGGAAATAAAAAATATGTTCATGCAAAGAATGAACAATCTGCTTAACGGTCTTCCTTTCACAGATTGACTGTAGCAGTTTAGACAAAAACTTGCAATAAGAAAATGTTGATTTGCGATCGGTTTTGGATTTTTTGTATTCCTAGGCACATTCGAAAATGAATGGCTTCAGTTTAACGCTTATTTCGAAGCATTCTGTTGATTATCCGAGAAGGAAGTTGTTACTGCTCATAGACATCAAAGCCCTTTTCAAAAATTTCTGACTGTTATTACGCAAGATAAAGTCTTCAATTACACTGAATTCAGTACTTCTTACTACTGGAAAAGTCTTATGCAACAATCCCCAGTAGAATACAATTTTGGGTACAATTTTCTGTCAGGCGTCCTTCAATCTTAAAACCTTATTTTGTTGTATTTTTCGCCATTAAAATCATAATAAATTATAACGCCAACAAGCGAGTACATTCTATAGTCTATTTTTCTTGAAATGCTTCTAAACAATGAAAGTGGAAAGCAAGTAGTATTTCAGATTTTCACGATTTTCTGGTAAAGAATATATCATATAGGACTAGAAATTTGTGAGCGTACTGACCTAATCTTCAACAATTTTTCAAGTGAAAAATTTTACAGTAAGAGCTCTATGTAAACGATTTTGACGACAGTAATGATTTGTGTTACTTTTCTATTTGGAGGCATTTTATAAAAAGAACAGATTATAGGAAGATTAGTTTGAATGACTCGATTTAAAATTTGTTATTTTCATCAGTCAATCTGGAGTGAATCGTACTTCCGAAATGAGTGATGTGACTTTCATTATGAGTGTGTGCAATATAATTTCAATCCCGCTAAAAAATACAATTGTTTACGAGTACATGATTATTAGTTATCGTGTGACTCCTCCAAGATTTGTTGCGACTTTCCGTGTTCACCGAATCAGTCACATATCACTTACGTCACATATGACCATAAAATGGAAAAAGTCGATTGTAGTCTTTTTGACAGCATAAAACAGTATCATTATGTTTACTCCGGACTTCTAGAAAACGAACTGCCAAAGCAAGCAGATTACCAAGTTTGATAACTTCTAAATATCTGTCTCTCGATGCAAGCGAAAGCTGTTGATTATTGGATTCATGAACTCCTGAATCCAGATTCTTTCATCGCATAGTTGTATGCGTTGTGTTACCATGTGAAGGACGATTTTCTTGGTAAAGCTCAAACAAATTAAATCAATCGATGCAGCTGCATTTACTCATATTTTGCAATTCTAATTCATTTCCGCAAAAAAAATCGACAATTCAATTCAAAAAAATATTTTAATTTTTTCACGCAATTCCAAATGACAAATTATTGCTGAAATTGCTGTAATACTTTTGCGTCTTCATCTCAGCATAGCCCAGAAGACCTTCCCTTGAAATTTATGGGTGATCTAGAAATATTCCAAACTCCAAAAAAATGTCAGTCAGTCTACTCAACAAATTTTGTACCGGGACAACATTTTTCTATAACTGCCTGTGGTCCAAATTTTAAAAAATACCAAGAATTCCTACGTCAAATATTAGTTGAAAATGGAAATTTAGAGTATGGATGATAAAGTGAAGTAGTACTTTAGTAAAAGCCAGAAAGTTTATCGATAATGACATTGCGCTTGAATCGTTTACAGTATATATCATCTGCGATAATTGAACAGTGCAGACAACTAAGCATACCAGAAAACTTTCTTGCGGATCTTCTCAAATGTAGATCTGCCACACATCTGCAAAGTGTACGACTACGGCCGCATGGAGGGATATTCTTACATCGTTATGGATTTGCAAGGCAGCAACCTCTGCGTTTTGCGACGAAACTTATCGCGCAAAGTTTTCTCGTTGTCCACTACGGTAAGATTGGCCAAACAAATGCTGCAAGCTATAAAGGACGTGCACGACCGCGGTTTCGTCCACCGAGACATCAAACCGTCGAACTTTGCGGTCGGCCGACAGAAGACGCAGTTGGGCAAAGTGTATTTGCTGGACTTCGGTTTGGCTAGGATTTATAAAAATAGTTACGGTATCATTCAAAGGCCTAGACGTAAAGCGGGATTTCGAGGCACTATCAGATACGCTTCTCCGAATGCTCACGATGGAGAAGTATGATGCATTGACTTAGTTAATAGTATTTATTGTTGTAGTAGTAGACGTAGCAGATATTCTTGACTTTCATATATAATAACCAAAACATGTGAGAATTGATATATCGGTTTTAGAGGAGAAAGACATATTGAAGTTGTTCAGGAGATTCTTTCTTCATGATTGAGAGAGAATCTATGACAATAATTTTAAAGACGAGATCACGATAATGACTCTGATCTTTTCTGCGTCTGCCGTTTCAAATTGAATAAACTGAGATCACTTATTCATTGCATATTGCTGACGTCATATGCACTGAAGTTAAAATATTCTACCATTGTCTTAGTATGAGGATTGCACATTTGGACAACTTTATATTGACACGCCTAACTGGTCAAGGGCGAATCAGACTTGGCGGGATGTCTTTAGAATCAACGTCAAATATCACCCCAAGCGCCCGTACTTACTTTTTTATTAAATGAAATATGCGTTCTATTGTTGTCAAGCAACGCTAAAGCCGGGTATATACCTACCCGTACGCACGTGCGGAGCAGTTTTGCGACCTGCGAATGTGCGGCAAAAATGCGGGTTGTCAAAATATACTTCAGCCAAAAATGCGCATGCGGCCTCATTGCGGGCCGCATTTGAATATACTTAACCGTACGCGTACGGGTGTGAGGGAGGGCTGGAAAATCAAGTACAATCGTGCGCCATGAGCAAAAAACGATAGTTTACAAGTATGATATGCTAACGGCCGCGCCGCGCCGGAAAATTTTGAGATTTTGACCCTTTTAAGTCCACCAAAACGCATCTTTTCGGTTTTGAATTCCCAAAATTTCTTCCTCAATGGGAACCATACCCAAAATTTTTTTCCTCATTTCGAAATTTTTTTCCTCAAAACACCCCATTTGAGGGAAAAAACGGTGCCACTCCCCCGAACGTATGACATTGCCTTTTAAAACGCGCCAGGCACAGTAGCCATGCATTCTCTGCGCGTAATATTTTTTGAATTTTCTACCGTGCATCCAAAAATGTTTTTCCCAACTTGGGAAACAGTCCAAAGTTTTCCCCCCCGTTTCAGAAACAAGCTAAAAATATTCGCATGCGATCGCATCGCGCCAACGGGGGGGGGGGGGGGGAGGGGGCTCGAAAATGAAGTTCAATCGTGCACCATGGGCAAAAAACAATACTTTACTACTGCGGCGGTGGTTCCTGATCCGCATGAATTACAGATGTGCGAAAAAGTAGAAATGGTTTCTACTTGCCCGGACGCGCAAAATTATTGGGTCCCGCAAATTTTTCGCCCGGCAGCCGCAATGCGCCGCACGATTGTGCGTTCAATTTCCGGGCCGCAAATTGCGGGTCCCGCTCAAAAATCGGCGGCGCCATAAATTATTTTTTAAAATTTTTCGATTCAATTTTAATTTTTTGAACGTTCGTGTCTATGAGGGAGAGAGAATGCAATTAAAGTCAAACATTCTTCGTTTACAATTTGTATTGCGGTTTTGAAAAAAATTAACAAATTGAAAAAATAAAAAATAAAAAAACAAAATTTAAAAGATTTTAAAAAATTAAACAAATTAAAAAAATATATAAATTTGGAAAAAAATTTTTTTTAATTAAAAAAAATTGATAAATTTTTTTCTCAAATTAATTTTTTTTTCAATTTAAAAAACAGAACGAGCTTGAAATAAATCGGGTATCTAATCGAAACACCATATTTTTGTACTCTTCACATTCATTCAGGTATCTATAGTCTCTTTCTTATAAAATGCTACTAAAATGGAAAATGACACAAATATCAGGTTACTTGAAAATCCTGTACATGAAACTTTTACAGTACATTTTTTCACTCAAAAAATTTCTAAGTGTTAGTTGACTCTCGTCACAAACTTTTAGTTCCATATGACGTACGACTTAACAAAAAATGCTTAAAATATAAAATAGTACTTGCTTTCTGATATGTATGCGTGTTATGTAAATTTCTGTAGTATTTTGGCGCGTACATAGCTTCCTTTATTGGTGTCATTTTTTCTCGCCTGTTTTTGTGTTATGCAAATAGATGGCCTATATATAGTCTGGCCATCTTTGTGTTTTTCATTGTATCCTTTCGCCATTCACTTATCAGTGACTGTTTATTTTCGTCGTCCGAATAAAGTGTATTATTTACGATAGTTGGTCGCCAGTATCTGAATTTGCATACTCGACCACACTTATCATTGGTGCAGAAATTATTGGACGATTTTACGCATTTCTGGGTCAAAATTCGTCGACCATTCCGAATTTGACAACGCCCTTGGACGAAATTCATCGAGGAATTCGAATTTTGCATCCATTTTGAACAAAAACTACGTCATCATCGCGAAATTTACGTTTTTCGATCGAAAATGGCGAATATTCTGATCCCAGCTGTTGCGCCACTTTGGGAACACCCTGGTTCCGAGATGTGACGCCTGTCCATGTGGAAACAACAGCTGGACGTCATGTTCAACCTGACCAATCGACAGCTGGCCGACGACAAGAAACTTTCAAACGGCGATAAGAACAATTTAATGTATGCACACCTCGGCGCCGAAGCAATCCACCGTTTTGAACATTCTCCTATGATGGCGCAAATCAACACCGCGACCGCTGATGAATTTTATTTGGCAATTAGCGAAATGTTCGAGCAAACCACGCCGCAAGCCGTCGCCTTCTACCGGTTGCGAACGTGTCGACAACAGCCAGATGAAACGGCGACGGAATTCCTTAGCCGCTTATGAACTTTACAAGCGGAATGCAAATACGAAAATTTTAACGCCGACGTAGACCTCGCTTATACGCTGGCTCAAAATTGTTATTCACCGGAAGTTATTCTCATCGCCGAGTGTCAGCCTCGATGCTTTTATCAAAATCATGCAAGCCGTCGAAAACGCAGAAAGTTCCACCGCCATCGTCCGCGGAGAAAAGCAAGTCAACGCTGTGCGAGAGGACCAACGACACAATCGATCGCCAGCCTGATCAAAGCGAACATCATCGCCGGCTCGAGCAACACACAACTGCAGAGGCTGCGGATCATCGCGACATGCTTACTTGTCCGACGAGTGCAAAGCGAGAGGTCAAAAGTGCAACAATTGCGGACGCATGGGACATTTCGGAAAATGGTGCGAACAACGTCATCGTGAAAAATCAGTGTCGCAATTTAACGAGTCGAAAGATCAAAACAAATCGGTGCGTCAGATCCACATGCGAAGTATAGTGTCGTCATCATCAACGGCATACCAATGTACCTTCCATGTCACGCATCCGAATGGCAAAGATTGTTACGTCAATGGCATTGTCGATTCTGGTGCCGAAGCCTCATTGGTTCCATACAGTGCTTTTAAAAAGTGGATCAATGGGCGCTTAGAACAATCGAATGCGGAATTGTACAACTTCGATGGGTCCCGCATCAATGGTCTTCGCGGACAATTTATGGTGACCGTCGAGTACAACAATCGAAGGGCGAAGTTTCCCTTACTCGTTTTGGATACAATCAAAATGGCAACATGGGGCGTGGACGCGATCGAAGCTCTCCGTCTCGTAATCGATGGAAGCACCCGTTTGATCAACGCCATCCAAAATAATAATATCGCCGATGCTCCGAAAATCGCAATGACATCGGATGAGCATTGCGTCCCAGTGACAGTGGATGAGCACTGTGATAATAATACCACCATTCAAGTCCAAGCGATCAAACCGCTTCCGAAAATTGTTGACGAACTTCCACAACTTGTTGCGGACGGTATTGGCAAATTTCCCAATTACGAACATCGGATCAAATTGTCGCAGGATGCTTTACCAATCGCTCGAGCTGCCCATCCGGTACCGATTAGCCGACGCGCCGCAGTCGAAGCTGAAATCGAACAAATGGTCAAAGACGATATTTGGGAACAAGTCAATGGCCCGAGTCAATGGGCGTTGAACCTCGTTACAGTTCCAAAAGCTGACGGCAAAATTCAAATTACGACCGACTTTTCGCCGCTCAACAAATTCGTTATTCCTGATCGTCACCCATTGCCGCATATTGGGGATTTGTATTTACAACTTCAAAGTGCGACAATTTTTCCGAAGCTCGATTTAGCGAAGGGGTATTTCCACATCCAGTTGGCACCCGAATCTCGCTCGCTTACGACAACAATTACGCCTTATGGTTTGTACCAATACAAACGCTTGCCGATGGGACTGACCGATGCTGCATCCGTATTTCAACGTCTGGTCTCACAAACATTGTTAGGCTGCGATGGTTGCATATCGTATCTCGACGATATATTGATATTTGGTTCAACATCGAATCAACACGACGATCGTTTACGAGTCGTTTTACAAAGGTTGGCCGACAAAGATTTCCGATTGAACATTGCGAAATGCCGCTTTTCGGTTGACAACGTCCCATTCCTCGGACATCAAATATCAGTGTCAGGAATCAAGCCGGATCCATCAAGCCTCGATGCGATTCAAAAAGCGCCGATTCCGAAATCGATCACTGACGTGCGAAGTTTCCTTGGTTCGATTAATTATTTGCGCGAATTCTTGCCGCATTTAGCCGACCACGCCGAACCATTGCAACAATTGACCCGAACGTCAGAGCAATCGAAGTTCGAGTGGAATGACCAAAGCACCACCGCATTCGAAAAATTAAAGTCGTTACTTACGAACGATTTGCAATTGGCAATTTTTGATCCCAATCGACCTACAATATTGGCAACCGACGCTTCAAATATTGGTCTCGGAGCATGTTTATCCCAAATTAGCCACGGTCGCTTAATTCCAATTGCATTTGCGAGCAAGACATTGACAAATCAAGAACGGGTGTACGCGACCAATGAACGCGAAGCTCTTGGTTGTGTATGGGCATGCGAACATTTTGCGAACTTTTTATTGGGTCGTCGATTTACACTTATTACCGACCACCAATCTCTTGTCACGATATTGGCTCAAGCTGGCGACGGAAGAAAAGCGCACAAATTCGATCGATGGCGAACTCGATTGTCCGAATTTGATTATGAAATTCAACACCGTCCCGGAGCAGACAACGTTATACCTGACATGCTGTCTCGGTTACCACAACCGGAAACCATGGCAGGAGTCCGATCGATTCAGCTTGGAAATTTTTCGCTCGACAACATCGCGAAAGCAACGGTGAAAGACAAAGTTTTGAAGAAAGTGATCAAGTTAGTTGAATCGAATGGCTGGAACCCAAATCACCGCAAAATTGTCGAGTTAGCCGCCTATTACGTTGTACGAAAAGAGTTAGCGGTTGAACAATCAATTTTATGGAAAACCGGTCGAATTGTCATCCCAATTGGCCTTCGAAAATCATTATTGGCGAAGTCGCACAATGGACATCCCGGTATTGTTCGAGCAAAAGCGAAGTTACGTGAAACATATTGGTGGCCTCGAATTACCTCCGATATTGAAGAAACGATTCGACATTGTCAAGGATGTCAAGATTCGGCGAAATCAAATCCAAAAACAAATATTCCAACTGATGCGCTGCCATTACCTACAACGCCGTGGGAAAAGATAGCAATCGATGTTACTGGTCCATTCGCAACGACAAATTATCAAAATCGATTCGCGATTGTAGTCGTCAATTACCTGTCTGGCTACCCCGAAGTGTGATTGTGTCCTGATCACAATGTTACAACGACAATCGAATTTTTGACTGAATTATTCGCTCGTTACGGCAATCCCTCGATTATTGTCTCCGACAATGGGCCTGAGTATAGATCAACTGCGTTCGAAGAATTTTTGTCGAGCCGCGATATTTTGCATTATCAAACGCCAGTTTACCATCCACAAGCGAATGGCAAGGTTGAAGTATTCAATCGATCATTGAAATTTCACGCTCAAACATTAGCCGCTTCGCAAACACCTTTTCCGATGGGAATCACCGAACTATTAGCGCGATATCGAGCAGAACGTCCGGCACCCGATATATTGTCACTGGCGGAAATTATGTTTAATCGACGCCTGCGATTAGCATTCGAACCCCGAATCACCGAACAAGAAGCCGCCGGAATAAAAGAACCAGCAAAGAAAAAGAAACCGAAACGACGACACATCCATTTTAAAGAAGAGGGAGTGCCGGAACTCGATCCGATTAATCAAGGCCGAGTGCTGCTTTACAAAATTGGTGATGAAGTCCGCGTTAAAAGACCATCGACCATGATACGCAAAGGACAATCCCTGTATTCCGACGTCCTCACTGTCGTCAAAGTGTTGGGCGATTACGTATTCGAACTATCCGATGGTAATACGTGGAGCGCTCGTCGTATGCGGCCTTATTATCCACCGGCAACTATAAACTTACCGTTGAACACTGCCAAACCCGAAATCAAGCATCGACGTCGCTCTACGCGATCAACCCATGGCCGACCGCCGCGTCGATATTCTCCCCAATGAAACAATATTAAAAAGGGGACAGTGATATGTATGCCTGTTATGTAAATTTCTGTAGTATTTTGGCGCGTACATAGCTTCCTTTATTGGTGTCATTTTTTCTCGCCTGTTTTTGTGTTATGCAAATAGATGGCCTATATATAGTCTGGCCATCTTTGTGTTTTTCATTGTATCCTCTCGCCCTTCACTTATCAGTGACTGTTTATTTTCGTCGTCCGAATAAAGTGTATTATTTACGATAGTTGGTCGCCAGTATCTGAATTTGCATACTCGACCACACTTATCACTTTCCAGATTCATTATTTGGAAGCAATTTATGAAAACCCGACTACTGTGTTATTCAGCGCAGAATTGCATATACTGTATCGATTGTGGCTACCAGAGCCGCAAAAAGTACTCCACTCGAAAACTCATTGCGGCTCCATAAACCGCACTTAACCGCGATGAGACTGCGGGTTGGGACCCGCAAAATTTTTTCGCGGGTGCGAATAACTAGCGGGCCGCAATGTTTGAAAGCCGCAAAAAAGTGTGCGGGCCGCAACTATGCCTAGGGCTTAAGTGAGGTGGATGCTTTTGACTAGCATCCTTTCACAAGTACATCTGACGTTATGGAAAGATCACGTGTCACTAGGCCAGCGTATTCATTTCTCTAGCGTGTTCACTTGACCAGCATAGCCAGATGGTCAACCGACACATATATAATGACCAGCATAGTACTATACTCCATTCATTTTGAAATGATCAATGCCACGGTCGGAGTTTCGGCAAACGCAGTCTTACTAGAGATCAGGAAATAAATTTTCATAATCTTGAGATGATTAAAAAGACTGATCCTCGAGGACTCTGTATCATGAAGCAAAAATTTTATAGAATAGAGTCAAGAAGCTTACCATAATTTTAAATTAAAGTTTGACTGCAACCCCGCTGCATCGATCATTTCAGAATAAATGGACTATAGACAGTGCACTTCTATGAAACCACTAAATATTCATTTTGAAAAACAAATTCTTCTTTTTAAATCTCTATTTTATTTACGTTAAAAATGAAGAAAAATCATACGGATTACGGAGTAGTGACTACTTTGAGGTACTTTAAAGATACGGTATTTACTCGAATGAATCACCCAGAATCTGCAGCTTCTAGGTGATTTCGAGTAATGTCTTCTATAAAGATAACAAGAGTCAATAGTCATTTGAATGATTTCATTGCATAAAACGAAGTTGGAAAAAAGTTCTTGTTCGTCTACATCATACGTCCAGTTAAAAATGATAGCAGAACGTTGATCGAAAATTATAGTAGCAACTGAACTTTGGTCAGCTCAGGAATCAAAGAAAATTTTCGATCAGAAGCATAAATGTTTATTTTTATTATAATTCTATCTGATCTGCGGTTGAAGTCCAAATTTTTCCATCACTTTGTCAGATTACCACGAACCGTTTGTTTAGGAAATTGATAAAAAGTTTTTCAATGTTCTTTACTTCTTTGTTGCGTATTCATGGATTATGCCGAGTATATTGTCTATGTTCTCATTGTGTTTGGGGTCACGTTATGCTACAGTGTGCCGGTTACTATAAAGCATTGGCTGTCCATCTAACTTACCCTGTAAAACGTGGTAAAAGGCATTTTTTTAGTACTTGACTCCCAAAATTTTCTTTTCTGCTCGAAACCATTTCTTCTAGGAACTCCCCATTCATTGGAATCCCATTTCGATTATCTGATTACGCTGGCCAAATGAATACGCTGGCCAAGTGAACATGCTGACCGATCAAACATTACGTGATCATCAGCATGGTATTAAATCATCGATCTTTTACTTCAAGAAACTGCTGTTGCAAGGAACGTGGAAGTTGTGTCTCCAATGCAAAGATCTTTGTATTCTATGTCAAAATGATTCTACATAAATTAGAATTCCATCAATGTCCGAAATCAACAAATTATGGATGGAAGTGAGAAAGTAACACATGTTTACAATTTTTCATGCACTATTCTTTGACAAACTTTGTGGAAAATATTAGTGCAGTCTAATTTGAATTAAAAACGGCGGATGAAATATTTTTCTACTATAACTTTCTGCAATAATTCTACACCAATAGACAAAGTGGATTATTTTTTTTTAAATCGAAACGGGCGAAAAATAAGAAGTTCAACATAATTTCAGAAAAAATGGTGCATCAGTCGGACGATGTACTTCTGAGTCGTAATTCAAAAATTAACAGCTAAAAACAATCATCTACTGTAGACATACTATAGGATCAACCCAATCGGAACAACTCAGCCTGGCCGACGTTGGCACCTCAAAATGCCTTTTTATACGAAGCCATGATATTTAGTGTTGAGACACCGCTCGACTTTCCAAATTCTTATAAACACTGAAATAATATTCTCATCTCCATGTCTACAGCGCGTACTGTAAAATTTTCAATACTGACAGGAACTGGGGCGTCACGATGATCTTTACTCCCTACTTTATGCGATAGTCGAATTTTTGAACGGTCGTTTACCTTGGCGATCAATTAACGATAAAGACGAAGTCGGACGTATGAAAAAGTCTATAGCAGCCGATCACTTGCTCAAAAATTTGCCGCATCAATTAATCGGTTTTTACGAACATTTGACGACCTTGGAGTAATTGTAAAATTTACATAACTGAATACAGCTATAATTTTTACTTCGTTATCGTTAAACAGCAAAATCTATTTTTTAAGGTTACGAGTACATCATACTAAAAGATAAGTACTCGAAATCATCTGTCTCTTCAAGAACAGGTTGATACAACGCTAGAGTCTCTTTGATTGTCAAGAAGCTACAAAAATTGTCGTTTTCGATCCTTCGCTTCAGATGTAAATATCAAGCATTTCTCAGTACTATTTCTGCTTTTTCAGCTATTTCACCGACCCCGATTACGAGTTTTTGTTCTCGTGTTTGCACAGTATCATAGAAGAATACGAAATCGAAGACGACGAGCCATTCGACTGGATTTTCGGTTTACATGCCAACGATATAGTAAGAAGTGGGCGATTCTTATACAATGTTCTTTGTTAAGAAGGGAAATTCGAAATGAAAGCGGGCAGGTTTTGTGAAATTGAATCCTAAGTGAACTAGAGGGAAAAGCACCAAAATATCTTGATGGACATACACCAATAGCACAAAATCAACAAGTATAAACTTCTTATTTATGGGATTGAACGATTTCATGTTCTTCGATACTCTAATCACAAGTAACTAGAGAAAAAAATCCTTTCGAAAGTGAAACTTTTCAAGAATTTTCACATCACTAGAACTATATAAATAGTAAAATTGATCACTACTGACATAAATTATGTCGGAAAAATCAGAAAATCAGTTCTTCGACATTAAGCCCCGCTGATCACGGCCCACTTGTACCATTTTAAAAGTCCAAAGGCTCAGAAGATTTGAAGTTTAGTGGTAATTTTCGGTGGTTCAGAACTACTCTCTGACACCAAAAGGAAAAGTAGCTTTTCCGGTAGTTCAAAAGTTTATAAAAGTTATGCATGTGTTTTGACTTCAAGTGGACTGAATAATCAAACTTTTACTATGATTACGCCTATTTTTATGGCCATTTTTTCATTTCATTTCTTTCTTTTTTCATTTCATTTCCTTCTAACATTTCATTCCTTTCTAGCGATCAAGATCAAAAAGCATGGAGAAGAAGGATCATTTGCATTGCAGGCCGAGGTAAAACGTTTATTCTCTGAGCTGCGTATACTCGTTGCAAGTAAATCCATCAAAACAAAAATATTCTACAGATCACAAACGAAATCACACAAACAAATGATCAAAGTTGAAGATTATGAATCAGAAAACGCGATAACAAAATATACGGATGCGTCAGCTCATACCGAAGATATCATGATCGATCAATTCCAATCATTTCTAGAGCAAGAGTACGACGACGATGAGAAAGATCAGAAGGACAATGAACAGAATGATCCTTCAACTGTGCATCAGTTTCCTAAGGATACTGCTCTATAGATTAGTTGATCAGCATGTGGTTTTAAGACTTTGAATCTCCTTACCATAGATCATTATTGTATTTACATTGTAACATTGACTTTATTAGCTACCGTACAGTAAATTTACAAATGCCGATTATGACATTTGCTTATCGCTTTTATTCAAGGCGCTATGTTACAGAACGCATCAGTCGTCATTTATTTTGGACAGTTACATTTACTTTTACAGTAATTTTTTATAAAATACTTGTAAATCGAAAAGTGACAAAAATTAACACTGTTCTTGAAATCGTTTACATTAAGCTTTCACCATAGAACTTTTGTGTCGAAAAATTTTTAAAGGTTAGGTGGTTATTCTCACAAATTTTTGCTCCTACGTGACATACAGTTCAGCAGAAAGTCGTAAAAAATATAAAAAAGTTTCCACTCTTATTACTCAAATATGCTTTCCACTGTATTTTTTTCCATTTATTATTCAAAAGCATTTCAAGAAAAAAAACTGTAGACAATAGTTGTGTATCGGTATCTCGATTCTATCCATATCCGGAATGTATCGGTATACCGAATGACTGTTCGGAATACTGATACATTAGGGATACTGGTACGTTCAGGATAGTCACCCGCTGTCCGAAATAACTGACCAGAAAATGCTCGAAGATGCTCATCTATGAGCATCTCAGCGGGTGACCTTATCCTCGTCCGACGCCCCGACGTTCCGTTAATGTTGAGCAGCGTACCCAGTTGGCTCTGACTCCTGTAGTTTTTCCAGTGGTGCAGATTGTATGCACGTATAATTCAGCGGTCTTACTGGTTCTATCCAATAAATAGATATTACCATCGATTCCATAACTACAATCGTTCTGGAACACAATTCCAGGTAATGTCAGGAAACATGCTTTTCTGTATGTGAAGCGCTAGAACAGACGTCCAGTGCACTGCCTGCCAGTACAGAAATTCGAAAACCACCCCACTTTTGCAACTCAAGTTTAGAAATGGAAGATGCAGCGAACGAAAGAATAGTGAGCTTATCGCTGTAATCGATGAGATAAATTTTTTTGCTACGGCTGGAAAAGAAACAAACTGACAACCTCCTTCGGAAACTACTGCCAAATTGTTAAAATTTCTCGAGGTCTCGACACAGTTCTAGGGAAATCAAAAGCGGATAGACATGATTCTGGCCTCCATATTGTTAGGGCAGACTTTATATCGTTTTCGCTGTGTCTAAAAGTAAAAAAAAATGGATTATCCCACAAAACACTTTTACGTGAGACTTCGGCACAAATATAGTCTGAAATACCTAATAACGTAAATTCTTAGGATGTGAGTATTGAAAATTTTTGGAAACGGCAAATCTTCTGTAGTCAGTCAAAATCATTTCATCTGAAGATCTTGTGCCATTCAGATTCGATTGTATGCTATTTGGAATAAAAATATTTATATTTGAAATATCAGATTATCGCGAAACTTTCAGTGACCTTACATGAACTAAAAAGGGTGATGAACGTGGATAGCAAAAGTAAATGTTGAAATGTTTCCAATATCTTCAGTTTGTAAAACGTGGTGATAATCGCTTCATTTTTCACAATCGTTCCGCACGCTACTAATCTGAAATTTCAAAAAAATGAATTTTTTTCGATGAATCATTGATGTTATTTCGAAAACGAAGCGCTTATCGTATTGATATAATAATCCCTTGTGAACCTATAGTTCATTCGTTTGAAGATTAGCCTCGGGATGCAAAAATATTTAAAGGAATCCGTAGGCAAGGGATGACCATGCATCATAAGATAACGTTTTCTTTGCCCAAGTTGTGGTCGCAAATGTTACGGTCAATCAGAGAAAAAATCGTAACCGCTGCGCAGGTTGTTTACTGTTTGCATAAAAATGTTTTTTCACTCTGAGTCTCATTTGGAAAAAACAGCGATTTGTAAAAAGTCGTTCTAGTTCTTCTGTTCTGTAGTCTGTTTTTTTCAAATGCTTGTAACTCAAAAATGCTGAAAGTATGTACGCATGCAGAATTTCGTGCCAAGATAATATCGTTGTTGACTGTATGTTAGGAATACCGGCAGCGGTAAACTGTAACTAAACTCTTAACTGAACTCGATAACTCGTTTAAACATAATTTCCGTCCGGTGCGAGAAATGTCAAAAAAATGTCGCACGGCTAAAAAAATATTCGCTCTTCGCAGAAAAAGCTAAGCAAATGATCAGCGCTGCATCGGATTTAGAGATTTCAACTTTCCAAAGCACACCAATTGTATCACGATCATAACTCCCAATTTTTTTCATTAAATGAGAACCATGTCCAAAATTTTTTTCTCATTTCCAACTTTTTTCGTAACAAATAGTCTTTGTCACGTTTATCGGGGGGAGCTGGGGAGGTTTGGGTATCACGTCAGGTAGAACCGTGTTTTAGCAGTCACATTGATGGTGAACCATATCAGATTGATCCTATTACAGTGAGTAATAGGCTGTGACTCCCGATGGATACTGGCATTTTCCCCAGGCTCCCCTGGTTGCTCTTGGGGGCCTAACCCAGCAAGTGGTGGCTATAGGGAGGCCTATAGCTGGTACTCTCTGATGTTGTCCTGGGGTCTTACTGTAGGGTAATGGACAACGCTGCCAGGCTAGGTGTGACAATCCCCGAGTCCTGCTCAGTGAGAGTGGGGACAGGGTCACCCGTAAAATGACCTAACTTGTGGGGCCCGATTATGAACCAGACAGCCCCTTTTTAGCCCGAACCTGAGAGGTGGGAGCCCTACTTATCTGGGGAAAACCTGGGAAACCGACTCAAGAAGGGTTCCCCAACAAATACCTCACAATAACAATGATCCCCTGAGAAGACTCACCTAGTCCTGTTTCTCAAGCGATTCGACGAAAACGGGCGGCAAGTCCCTGGATACTTTCGGTCTTCTGGCACGGGGGGGGGGGGATGCAATCCACACGAGTCCTGGGCGACGGGTATAGGCGATCGGGAGGCGACTCGCAATTGTTTCTCGGCTAACCGGAGCAGTCGGACACCTGGCACTGATGGGCAGCGGGTACTGTAGATGGATAGGTGGTGGACCCAGTGGAGGGATATAAATTTATGCAAATTTATTTAATATAAGGCCGCGGACGCAGTGAAGATGGTTATTCAAGTTTATTCAAATTAGGCGAAAGGCGGCGGACGCTGACAACAAATCGGACGCAGGGGTAAACCCAGGAATGAGCGAAAAATTAAAGAAAACATGTCCTTTTAAGGACATGTTTGGCTACAGCTGCAGCTTGGGCGGAGTTTCTCGGCCTCCAAGCTAACTTCTGCAGCTAGACGCGATGCAGAAGATGCCTATGTGCACATAGATATTTTTTCGTTCACATGCCTTTAGCATTGAGGCTGACTGCAGTGCCTATGCTAAGCATACGAGCGTCTTTAGCTAAAACTTCTTAGCTAGTCGTTTTTGCGTAACAAAAACGACGCTAATTTTTGGTGATAAGAGGTGCATGGAATGCACCAAAAATAACCATGTGCTCGTGGAACACGGCTGGCGGAAGTTTTTAGCTAAAGGGCCTACTGTAGCCCGCGTGCATAAAGAAATAAAATACAAGGAAAACGAAACATAGAAATGCATGAAAAATAAGAACGAACACAAAATGCATGTGTAGAAATGACATAAACGAAAACATGAATAAGTAATAAACAAAACATGAAAAAAATAAAGTGTTGACATGATTTGGATCACGTGACGTTGGGGAAATTGAGCGGCACGTGACACGGCGGTCCTTCGAAAAAGGGCGTCCTTGTCCTTGCTGTGGTTAGTGATGAGGTTTGTGCGGCGTGTCCATGGTCGTTAGTCATTCCAAGTTGCGATGGCGAGTGGTCGGATAGGTCCGTTGGGTTGTTGGCGGATGGAGCTTTCGTTGATCGTAATTCATTTGACAGTATGGTAACCGGAAATCGTTGATGCGTGAAGTTGCAGACATTGGATATCCTGTGCGAAAGTCTAGAACACAGAAAAGAAAAAATTTTCAGGGCGAGATGTGGGCTGTCGCAGAGGATGCGCCCAGTGAGGCATAGATTATTGGGTTATCGCAGGGGATGCACCCAGTGAGGTGTAGGATATCGGGTTATCGCAGGGGATGCACCCAGTGAGGTGTAGGCTATCGCGGGGGATGCGCCTAAGATGTGATGCTCTGGTTGCTACACATTCTCTTCTATCCATTAAGATCCAGTATGGATAAAAATGGATACTTCGTGAGGGGCATGGCGGTCCTTCGAAAAAGGACGTCCTCGTCCGTAAGCGGGGACAATGAAGAGAAGACATCTTGAATTAGGGGTCGGGGACCTCTGCATCAAGATGTGGGTCAATCAAATTCGGTGTAAAGTCCCGACTTGTTGAAAGAAACAACAAGGGTGCCGAATTCGCTGCCTGTGAAGTGGGAGGTGTATCCTCTGCTTCACTCGGTGGGTCAGGGGACACGTAAAGTCGAAGCTGGTTGACATGTACAGTGTCTTCCTGATTCGTCTCGAGATGAAGTGTGACATTGGGATATGCCACACTTGTTACAAGATAGGGCCCATCGTAGATGGGCAGCAATTTAGGAGTGAGTCCACGTTTGCTGGAAGTGCGCAGTTTGAGCACCTGATCCCCTACTTTGTACGAGACATCTTGTGCCCTCCGGTCGTAGGACCGTGCATAGGCCTCCTGTGCTTTCTCAATCCAACTCTGGATCAAGGTCAATGCATTCGTGAAATGACGTTTGACCTCCATATCATATGAGGAAACATTGATGATATGGGCCGGAGGGTTGAATGATAGCACGGCATCAACAGGGAGCATGGGTGTGGGACCGTACATGAGTTAAAAGGGCGAGTACCCTGTTGACTCATTCATGCTGATATTGACGGCAAACACAGCGTAAGGTAAGTGTTCATCCCAATCTGTATGTTGGTGGTGAACATACATACGTAGCCGTGTGGCTAGCGTCTGATTAGCTCCTTCCACTTCGCCGTTGGTCATCGGATGATAGGCGGTAGAGTGGATCTTCTTTGTTGCACAGATCGCAGTGATCTCAGTCATCAGTTTTGATGTGAAATCAGTGCCACGATGGGACTGAAGAATCTGCAGTGCCCCGTGCCGGCAGACAATTTGCGTTACAAACAGTCGGGCTATGGTGTGCGCAGTGATGTCCGGAGTAGCAAAAGCCTCGACCCATTTCGTAAAGTAGTCGATGAAGACTACGATGAAACGGTTGCCAGCTTCGCTAGTGGTCATTGGTCCCATACAGTCGACACCTACCCGATGAAACGGTCCCGTGATGGTGATGGGTTTCAGGGTCGCAGTGGTTTTCTGTCAAGAAGGCTTATTCCATTGGCAAAGATCACACTGCTGACAGAAGGACTTGACATCCCCACTGAGGGAAGGCCAGTGGTATCTGCGAGCAATGAGCCGCGCAGTACGTTTAGCACCAAAGTGTCCAGCTAAGATGTCATCATGATGAGCCCGGATAATGGTAGTAACCATGGATCTGGGTATGACAATCTTGTTGGACTCGCCTGTCCATTTCTGAAGAACGTTATCCAACAGGTGGTAGCCTCGCACATCATTCTGGTCGCCCAGGGGCTTAAGAGAGCGAATGATGTCGGCTAACTCCGGATCCTCCAGCTGAGCAGCGAGAAGGTCGGGGTGCTGCGCACCAACCGATATCTCGGCATAAGTCTCTGATTGTACCAGGCGCTCCGCGCCAGCAGTGATTGGTGCTGAAATATTTGATTGCGCCAGGTGCTGCACACCATCGGTCAAAGTTCTTGATCTCGCCAGGTGCTGCACACCATCGGTGATCATCATAACATGTCCCTCAGGTCTGTAAAGGGGAGTATCATCAATACTCTGACCGGTGAGGGAGTTAGGATCCAGCAGGTGTGATAATGCATCAGCATTACCATTAGACTGACCTTTTTGCGGCCGAATTGTCAGTTTGAATTCGGCGAGCGCGAGTCCCCATCGAGCGATCCGAGCAGAGGGGTTAGGCTTCTCCAACACTGCTTTGACCGCTGTATGGTCAGTCTGAACGACTACCTCGTGCTGGAAGAGGTATGGTCAAAAGTGCTTGACGAAATGGACAACAGCGAGAGTTTCCAGTTCTGTAATAGTTTTTCTCGGCCGCTGTTTACCCTCGGCTGGCGTACGCAACAGGATGGTCGTATCCAAATTTGTCTAACTGGCTTAGAACCGCTCCTATCCCTGAAATACTTGCATCAGTTTGAAGGATAAAAGATTTCGAGAAGTCCGGATGGCGCAGGATAGGAGGGTTGGTCAGCAATCGGCGGAGTTCGTCAAACGCCTCCTGCTGAGGTTTTGACCACTGGAAAGTAGTTTCCTTCCGTAAGAGCCTGGTTAGTGGCTCGCTGAGCCGGGCACAACCAGGGATGAAACGCCTGTAGTAAGTAAGAGTTAAAGTTAAGTAAGACACGAGGCCGAGGAAGGACTTGATGTCTTTGGCATTTTGTGGAATGGGTAGATTTTGGACGGGGGCCAGCTTGGCTTGGTCGGGTTCTAGGCCGCTCTGTGAGATGCGATAGCCTAGGTACTCTACCTCCGAGTGTGAGAATTTTCATTTGCTCAGTCTGAGCTTCATTCCACCCCGGCGAAGACGGGCGAACACATCTGCCAGGCGCTCAAGCATTTGGGTGTGAGAGTTCCCGAACACCAAAATGTCATCGAGATAAGTCAGAACCGTGCGCCATTGGATTCCAGTAAGGAGGAGGTCCATGAGGCGTTGAAATGTCCCTGGTGCGTTGCACAGACCGAAAGGCAAATAATTGAATTCGTAAAGTCCAATGGGCGTATTAAATGCCGTCTTTTCCTTATCCCCCTCGGCAATCGGGATCGACCAATAAGCATTAGCCTGGTCAAGGGTAGTGAAATACTTCATACCCTTGAGTGTGTCGAGAATGTCATCTATCCGTGGGAGAGGGTAGACATCCTTTTTCGTGACCTCGTTAAGACCACGAAAGTCAACACACATACGGTGAGAACCGTTTTTCTTGCGCACCAGGACAGTATTAGTAGCTCACGGTGACGTGCTCGGCCGAATAATACCTTTCTCCTGGAGCGCCTTGACCTCCTGCATGATGAGATCCTTTTCCTTAGGTGAGGACCGGTAAGGGAAACGGCGGACTGGGCGGGCATCGCCCGTGCTGATTTCGTGCTGGACGAGATCAGTCGAACCTGTGTCCTTTTCATCAAGAGCATAAAGGTCGGTGTATGCAACCAGCAGATCGAGTAAGGCTGCCCGGTCCCGAGGGGAGATGTCCGGTGAGATTACAGCATTGGCCTCGACCCACTGACGATCGAGGACGGTGTCTGAGTCGACCGGTGATTCCCGTGAGGGCTCACTATGCATCTGCACATGACCGATGGTCATGTGTGGGTAGAGAACCACGGAATGAGTGTTGGGGTTAACTACTTGAAGTGGTATGTGACCATTGGTCATGCTACTCACGCTCCCAGCAAAATATACGTTTCCGTGAGATCCCGTGAGGTGCTTTGGGAAGAAGGCCACCTCAGGTTCTTTCATATAGACTGGCGGTACAGGTACAGTGAATCGTGTCAGGGAGCGAGGCTCCAGAATCACCAAAACCTTCAGGGGCAAGGCGCTGCGAGCAGAAGGTGGGCTGTGGATGAGACCATCACAGGGGATTTTACTCTCCTTGAACTGGAGAAAGGATTTCTCCCAGTTCAAGCTGACACAATTGAACCGGCCGAGGAAGTTTGTTCCGAGGACCAGTTCAGCTGAACAGTTTTCCTGTATTTGGACCTGAATCCGTTCGGAGACGTCAGCTACTGTTAGCGTGATGTAGGCTGCTCCTAGCAGTGGGATCGGGGACCCGTTGGCTGCGATAGGACGAGCCCTGGTTTGTGTAAGTGTCAAGTTGGGCAGCTGGGCTGCTAACTTGTGGTCCAGGAGTGAGAAAACAGCTCCTGTGTCGACCAGTGCCTTGGCTTCTACCCAGTTGTTCAGGAGAACTTTGATATGGGGTGTCGGAATATCATTTGGGTAGAAGGCAGAGACCACATGACCAGAATCAGGTGTGGTGGCACCACTAATGTGTTTAGTCTTACCGGACCGCTTTGGAATCGGCAGTCCTGTACGACGTAGTAGACCTACTAGAGCGTATCCGATGGAGGGTTCCGGGTCATTTAGGAGGTTGGACTCATCCTGTACCGTGAGTATGTGGTCTGAGTGGTCCCTTGGGCTCTGAGTAGCGCCTAGTGATTCAATCTCGGTGTCTGATAGCGGTGGCGCGTTCGGCACGGGTGATACTGGGGTATCTGAATCACTTGGCTCACGGAATCGGCCTATGTCTAGCGTAACTGGAGAGTTTCCAGGCGGAGGTTGAGGGCAACCTGCCCCGTGCAAGGTCGATGAATGATGACTTGCCCGTCTGGAGGAAGGCCGGTAGCCCCTGGTTGACCCACGTGATGAGGCAACCGGTGAGGCTTGTGCGTGTGGCCGAGAGATGGATGAAGCCCTGGACCGCGATCATGATCCCGACCTGTGTGAATTTCTTGATAGAGAACGGGTGTTCTCCCACCAGGGGCCGATCTGGTCAATCTCTGGCGTGGTCAGCAAGAGGGGCAATTCTACCGCGTCCAGCCGACAAACATTACGTTGGTAGTCAAACATAATGTTCTTGAACTGTTCTAAGAAGTCCAGTCCGAGTATAAGGTCAACAGGTGCCCAGAAGGGAGACGTAGTCTTGCACACATGGAGATGTATATCGATCCATGTGTTCGGCTGGCGGTTTCCGGGCAACATGATTTCATATGGTCCCAAAAGGATGGTATGAACGGCTTTACCATTGATGCTCATCAATGGGTTAAAGTCCTGATGTTGCTGGAACGCCATGACCGCCTTCGGACTTTCTTTAGCCAATGCCTTGTGGAGACGTTGGCTAATGATAGTACGGGGGCAACCCGTGTCAAGGAAAGCAGGAGTTTCCTTGGTATCCAGCAGCATGACGAAACACGGTGTGATTCGATCGAGCTGGGACGGCATGTCGTTTTGCACGTAGTGAAAACCAATCCAGCGTTGGACTTTGCGGTAAAGACCCAACGGGGAGAAACGGCTAACAAACCGGACCTGTTTGTTCCGCAGATGGTAGCTGAGATAATAAGATACACCAAGATAGGCTAGGTATCCAACATGGATCAGCACCGTCAGGGTAATTAGGGTGTTAAAGATCAACTGAACTGGCCCGCTCAGGACAGCATGCAAGCCCTGGACGAGGGTGTGTTGTTGACCAGTAATCACATGGTTTGCTGCCAAACCAACACCTTCCAGGGAGGCCTTGATGTCGGTTCCTACCCCTGCAAAAGCCTGGTAGATGGCGTCTGGTTGCAGGGATAGACCAGCGGTAAAGTTTACCAGCCGGTTTAGTACCGCTTCAATTTGCTCAGTCTTGTAAACGTACTGTTTAAAGAAGGCAAAGTTTGAAGGGGTCATCGCCAACTGGTCATGGAAGAGCGCTGGTGCATCAAAGTGAGTGATGTTGAACCACTGCTTCCAGAAGAGTTCCAGTGGGATGTGGCTCACATGGACCGTGCCAGACTCAGTAAACCAGCCCGAGCGATTTCGGAAAATCCCTGTAAAGTGGTGATGACACGGCACAATTGGGCTAGATTTAATGAGATCTGGACCACCGGGTGTGGTGAAATAGATGGTGCCGCCGACCTGTACAGGTAAGTACTTGTAGCAAACGTTTCCCACCCGGTACGAGTGGTAGACGTAGGTGGCGTTGACCTTCTGACACGGCCATATTGTCAGTGCATCGCCTGTGAATTCCGCCATCAGGTCATTCCTCTGGAGGAATGCCCGGGCACCCAACCTAGGGTCGAAGCGAAGCAACTGCCAAGTCAGATCAAGATAGCGTTGAGCATGAGAGCAGAGCTCAAGCCATGTGAACCGGAAACCGTTAATTTCCGACTCCTTGATCTGCTGAGCCAGATAGTTCAGTTTGGCATTGACAGGATCGGGACGTGTGTCCTTTGCCAGCCTGAACAAGTTTTGGGTCAAATTGTATCTCCCATGGATGCATAGGAGAAGACCCTGATCCGTCCCGACTGTGGTGGAACATAGTTCTGGGCACAGTTGGAAGACGCGGGAGTTTCCCGGGATCTTGAGGGCAACCTGTAGATCACCGATGATGACGTGGTTCCCTGACATGGACGCAGTGTAATTTCCCTTGGGGTGATAATGACACCGCACCGTGAAGTTTTGTGCAGGCCAGACAATGACCCCGTCTAGAGTAGTGCACTGACCTGCAGTGGGACTGCATCCACCTACATCGCCTAAGGTGCTTAAGGCCGTAGTGCCATCCCACGAAGCGATTTGTCCCTCCTCGATTAAGAGGTTAGTCACTGTCTTGCAGACTTTGCTGCAGCACCATTCGTACATCACTTCCAATGTTTGGTTTGTGCTATAAAAACCAGGGCGAATGCCGACAAGTTTTTGTGAGCCAAACATTTTAGTGCGATGTGCTAGCGTGCAGGCCGCAGGCGCTAAGTGCTGAGTGGTAATGACGTCTGCAGTGATGCCCCTAGAGCCGAAGAAACCAGTGTTGGTGCAGACTTCGCGGGTGCGCAATGTGCATTTCCACGCTGTGGTTGTAATCGGGTCCGAGCTAGGAACATACACCGTAACGTTCATGCGCCGTGGGCTCGATGAAGATTGCGGTGGTTTACACTCTACACGCTGGGGTAACTCAAGTGGATGTCCGCTTCTTGAGAGACCACAAAATTGATACTGAGCCGCTGGTGCTGACAAACTCACCCCTAGAAACAGTGATGTTACTATGGTCAATTTTATTATCAAAGACAACTGTACAAACGTGGTTTGTAAGTGTTCACACATTTTCACGAATCTGGCCCGATGGGCATTCTCAGATTTCTTCTTCGTCGCTGTCAGACGAGATGGGTTCCTGACCGGGGAAATCAAGGACCAACCCTCGGCATGGGTGGATTTCCCGGAGGATGCCAACTTTTGGCGACCGTTGGGCGACTGCCGTTGGGAACGGTGATTCCTCAACAATGCTGACATCTTCATTAACCGGACGTAAGATCTCATCGACGGCCATGGGTTCGACGACGGGCGACTCAGTCGCAGCGGTCAGAGATGTCTCTTGGGCTGTTGCCGGCGATTTGGTTTGGGCTGCTGCCGGTGATGTATCTTGGGCTGTTGCCAGCGGTGTTTCTTGGGCTGTTGCCGGGGTTGTGGGATCAGTTGTTGGTTCCTTGGCCGGGGGGGGGAGGAAGCAATAGTGACCATTTCTGTTGGCGGTGTAGCGGCAACAGGTGGCGCTGCTGTCGGTGGTGTGGCGGCGACAGTAGGCAGGAGGATCCGACTGGCCTGTTCGACTGCACGGGGGACGGCATCGACCGAAGGCGAGGATGGCTCTCTATCCAATAAGAACTTCTCGACGGGCAAGATTGCGATAGTCCCATTGGCAATGAACTCGAGTGCCCGTCGGGTGACGTCGGGTCGTAAGAGTCGCATTGATACAGGTGCTGCGAGCACCACGTCGGCAGCTGTGAGCGCTTCGACATGTGATGGCTCGTTGAGCAGAGTCCACGGCAAATGCGGGTATTTCTTGGCCAGGTCAACTGACCAGATGGCCAACATCGCGTCTTGGACGGGCGATGGCGCTGTGAACAAGAAATCGATAAAGTCGTAGACTGAGATAGATTTCTGGTTCCTTCTCTAGGATCACTGGAAGAAGAAGGTAGTATACCTGACAAGTTCATCGGCTCAACCTGGTCGAGGACTTCCATAGCCGAATCCGTGGAGATCGCTGGCGGTGGTCCTGGAGGGACGATGCGGGCCGGTGGCGCCAAAGACGTCGCATTTGTGGCTGGAGCTGGCTCGACAGTCGTAGTTTTTGGGATGCAATATGATGCTAGGATGTTAGCGTGACCAACAAACTGCGGTGTCGTCGAGGGGTCCAGGGTGACCGGCATTGCATACCTTGGTGGTGGTGGCGGCAGCAGTATGTCCCATACATTTATCGGTACTGGTACCTGAGCTGCTTGGACTACTGAAAATCCAATACTGATTACGCAGACAGGATAACACTGTTGTGAAGGATCTGTCAGGTGTTCAGCAAGTGCCTCGTCATCCAGATCAAGAGGATCTGGGTGAGGAGGGCCATCGGTAGCCCCAACGGCGTTGTTGCGACGTATGGGCTGCCGATATTGGTTCCCCGTCCCGTTAGGAGGGTGATAACCATTTTTCTGATGATACACATTTGACCCCTGGGAAGAATAACCAGTATAGTGGTAGTCATTCTCACCCGTGTTTGCCGGATTGCGCTGCGGACAGGCAGTTGATCAGTGCACTCGCACTTGACGACAATGAGGGCATGGCCTATCACATCGGTCCGTGGGGTGGGCAGGTGTACGGCAAAAATAACAGAGACCACCGTTAGCAGTGTTGTTACCAGGAGCGGCACCCGTGGGACGCTGGGCCCGGCAGTCGGCGTCGCTATGTGTACACAGTCCGTGGAAGGAGCATGTTTGAAGATGTGCTCCCGACGAGCGTCGCCCGACAGACTGATTTGGTGTTGATGGCTGTGGAGGCCGCGTCTGCTGGATCGGTGCTGGTGCACGTTGCTGGGCCATAAGCTTTGCTACGTGGGCCATTAGCCTGGCCATCTCCTGTTTCAAGCGGCAAACCTCATCGGCGGAGGATGATGACGTTTGAGCGTTGCTCTGACGACCATTAGCGCTTCTGTTAGGCATATCAGGATTATATCCGGCAGGTTTAGGTTCTGAAGAGAAAACAGCGTTAGATGGTGCGGTGTACCGAATCTCGTCCCGGAAGACTTGGGATTCTGCGTAACAGGCTGCCTTGAGTGTCTCTTCAAGAGTCGTAAACTCCCTAAACTTGATACTATCTTGGAGGACCGGTTTCAATCCACGCAGAAAGATAGGTTTGATGATAGAATCTCTGACATCTGTCGCGAGATCTGGATATGCTACCCTGGACAGTCTCTTGAGGTGCTCAAGGTAGACTATCGCGGACTCGGTCGGCTTCTACAGTCGATCTTGGATCAGCTGCTGATGCAGATCAGAGTCGCGCCCTACCGGAAAATCTTTCCGTAGAAAAGCCGTAAACTCTTCGTAGTGGGTAGGTTGTGGAGTGCCGCTGCTAAAGTCCCGGTAGGAGGAAAGAGCAGGACCCGTAAGGCATGACTCCAGAAAGGCGATTTTATACGCATGATCCGTTTCGCTTACACCCTGGAGTGTAAAGAACGAGTAAGATGGGACATAAAATCTGTGATAGACTCACCAAAAGCACCGGAGAAGGTTGGAGGGGCCATAAAGGTGGACACGGGAGGGTGCCTCCGACCATTTATGGCCTCTAACTTTTGGTTGAGTGGCCCAAGAGCATTCTCAAATGCTGCCTGGACCTTGTTCTCGATCTGTGAAGGGAGATCAGTTTCCAACTTCATCTCCAAGGATTCGTTCTCCCATAAGGTGGTTAGAACAGACGTTCTTGCCCGTGAAGCGATTAAGTCAAATTGAATAGGGAGTGGCTCACTGGTCTGTACAGGCTGGGTACTTAGACGACAGGAACGACGAGGTGTCTCTATTGTGTAAAGTGAAAGTGAGTACTACTTTTACGAATTCGCAGCAAAAGAGCGCGTGAATTCGAAAGATGCGTGCGTGACGGCGTTTGTGACGTGAACTTGATTTAGTTTAAGACTAGCGACCACGAAAATCGAGCTAGAATGGGAATAAGAGTGTAAGCGGCAAGATCAGAGTACACCAGGGTGACGCAGAAGGGAATTTATCTGGTCGCCCATGATGGATATAGGCATGGCCTGAAATATGGGGGAATCGATCCCAACCAAAAGGATGTAGAGTTGGGGCCTGGACCCGGCAATTAGAATAGCCGAAAAGGAGAGGAAGAGAGATAAGAAGAGAGAAAAAGGCGGTTTTCCTGCCGAGAGATCAGGAGACGGATAAACCTGCTCAGGAGGGATTTTTTCTGGAGGTTTGACCGTTTGTACTAGTTTATAAACCTTGGGGCGAGGCGGACTCATGGCCGACAAGATCCTACTCACCAGGAGTAGCACATGAAGTGGCATAAAGTGAAAAGGATGGGGCAACTGAAAGCGAACTTAAAAGGGAGCAATAAATAGGGACAAAATTAGTTTACAAACCCAGCTACGCAAAGGGGTAGCGCAGTTATGCAACGGGCCTCACTCGCCAGGAGCGATTGCGATCTCTGTACAGTGTGATGGACTGTACAGAGGTTCCATGTTGGACGACATTCGCAAGTAAATTACAGCCCTGTTCGGAACGGGAGCCCGCATTCCGAACAGAACGGACACTCTCCAGGAGTATTATATACAGCTGGTGGCCGGGTTGCCGATCACTGAGATGTAATGAGGCTCGCTGGTCCCAGTTATGCATTGAGGCCTACTCAATACCTTCGCTGAGGCGGACTCAACGATGCCTATTATATTACACGACTAACAGGGGTGGACCGCGGAGGTGGACTCTGGGTCAGTGGCGACTCTAGCGCGGACATCGTTAAGCCAGTTAACGAAGGCGTTCAAGTGAATGAAATATGACAGGGGGTCCTATACACTCTAGGCCCAACCGGAGGCTGTGCCGTGGTCCCTCGGGAACCACTACGGCAGGGACACTAAAGAAGATCTATGTATGACAGCTCGATGAGATGAAAGAGAAAGAGTGAATTTAGATAAGAAATTTACAAGAAGGCTGCTGAACCCCTGCAGACGTCAGACACAGGCAGCACTGACTGCGAGTGCCCACCATCTACACGAGTCAAACAACCAACCCAGCTGAGGCCGAGTGTAACTCGTTCAAACCTGCAGTTAAAGCTTAAAGGTAGCCACGTGCTGATCAACAGTGCCGCTACCCGGGCGGACAACCTGATCAGTCACGGACTAGAGAGCATCTCAGGTGGTGTATGTGTGTTGACTGATGTTTCCCAGGCATCAGTCCCAGACACACACCAACCCTTTGGCAAGAGTGCTAGGTGATAGGACCATGCGCCAGCAACCACCTCCGACTCAGGCGGAATACTCATAGGACCGACAGTACCCTGGTGCTGACGTCAAAAGGTAGGGGGTATGAACCAACACATGACCTTGGTGCTGACTGCAGGTGCCTGGGATAAGAGTATTCAAGTATCATGTCGCAGTTGCAGATGCCAGGGGTAAGTGCCTAAGGCCAGCAGACCCCTGCAGTAACACGTAATGTTATCGTTGCGGACGTCAGAAATAGGATCATGTAACCTCAATTCCTGCTGCGAGAACATGATACGTTGTCATTGCTGACGTCATCAATAGGGCCCTGAAGCCAACTATCGGTAACAGTAACACGTGATGTTGCCGTTGCTGACGTCAAAAGGTGGCACAGAGGGTCCGATACCTTAAGTCAATGACATGAGATGCGGTTGTTGCTGACGTCAGACGTGGGATCCGTAAGACCTGTACATCTTTGAATAATGACACGTTGCATCACTATTGCTGACGTCACAGATGGGGTGCAGGAGACCAGCCAATCCTACTGCAACAACGTGAGCATCAGCTATTGCAGACATCAGGAGTCAGTACTGCAGGAGTATTATCTTAAAGCAACAACATGTAATGTTGTCATTGCTGACGTCAGGAGTAGAACCCGGAGGGCTACCCACCCCTTAAAACAACAGCAAGTGAAGCGGCTGTTGCAGACGTCAGTGGTTGCGTCCGTGAGGCTGAACCACACAACAACAACACGTAACGTTGTTATTGCTGACGTCAAAGAGCATGACCCGTAAAGTCTATGGTCTAGATGCAACAACCCCAAAATAGAATAGAACAGACTTTACAGTAAGTAGAAATGAGAAAGAGAGAGAGGTTTACGTAAGGGTGTCATACTGTAGTGGTGGCGTAAGAAAACAGGAAAAAAATTTTTTTTTTTTTACCACTCAGATGACGGAGGGAGAAAAGAAATAGAGGAAAAATAACCGAAAAGCAGAACGTACGATATTGGTGCATACGCGTGTTAAATGTGTAAACAGTAGGTGTAAAATTTTTAGGGCCGGAGAAGTGAGCAACTCAAACACTTTCCGGCCAAATAAAAATACTGTACACAATTAACAGATCGCAGCCATGTATGACGTCCAGAATCATAGGTGGAGGGCGTACTGTATCATGGGATCATGGACCACCAACAGTCAGGAGAGGCCGTTAACCCCTAGGACTGTGATACCAGTACCCGCCTATGGGTATACTGTAGTTACAGTACAGGAATGGACACAGGCGTACTGTAACAGCACCCACCTGGAGGGGTACAGTATACCACCCAATGGGAGAGAGAGGAAAGAAGAGAGAAAAGGAAAAAAGATGAGGGGGTTTACAACACAGACTAAATATTTAGGAGATAGAAGATTACTCAGAGGGGAAATACAGAATACTCGATATATCTCAACTCTGGGGCTCGACTCTGAGGGAAATTCGACTCTATGGGACAAATAACTCGACTCTGAGGACATTTAACTCAACTCTGAGGGCATATAACTTGGCTCCGGGGACAAATAACTCGACTCAGGGGGAATTTATTACTCATAGGGGCGATACACACGCATGAGATAATTATTAACATATATAGATCACAGTTAGATCACTTGTTAGGGCTGTGGTCCACTACAGTAATTACACTCGAGGTCAAGGGAAAATTTCCGACTTACAGTAATATCACTCGATTTCAGGGGAAAATTTCCGACCTACAGTAGCAGTAATCTGAAATAAGGGACATTCCCGACCCATTAGGCAGTAAACCCGAATTTGGGGGGGGGGGGTTTCCGACCTATTGGATGGCTAGTACCCGATTTTAAGGGGACTTGTCCAACTTAAAATGGGAAGTGACCCGACCTGGGGGTAGTTCCGACCCAAGGGTGATGTTTTTGCACTTAAGGGCGAGTGCCAGACTTACGGTCAATTTTCCAGCCTCGCCATGTCACATTTATCGGGGGGAGCTGGGGAGGTTTGGGTATCACATCAGGTAGAACCGTGTTTTAGCAGTCACATTGATGGTGAACCATATCAGATTGATCCTATTACAGTGAGTAATAGGCTGTGGCTCCCGATGGATACTGGCATTTTCCCCAGGCTCTCCTGGTTGCTCTTGAGGGCCTAACCCGGCAAGTGGTGGCTATAGGGAGGCCTATAGCTGGTACTCTCTGGTGTTGTCCTGGGGTCTTACTGTAGGGTAATGGACAATGCCACCAGGCTAGGTGTGACAATCCCCGAGTCCTGCTCAGTGAGAGTGGAGACAGGGTCACCTGTAAAATGACCTAACTTGTGGGGCCCGATTATGAACCAGACAGCCCCTTTTTAGCCCGAACCTGAGAGGTGGGAGCCCTACTTATCTGGGGAAAACCTGGGAAACCGACTTAAGAAGGGTTCCCCAACAAATACCCCACAATAACAATGATCCCCTGAGAAGACTCACCTAGTCCTGTTTCTCAAGCGATTCGACGAAAACGGGCGGCAAGTCCCTGGATACTTTCGGTCTTCTGGCACGGGGCGGGGATGCAATCCACACGAGTCCTGGGCGATGGGTATAGGCGATCGGGAGGCGACTCGCAATTGTTTCTCGGCTAACCGGAGCAGTCGGACACCTGGCACTGATGGGCAGCGGGTACTGTAGATGGATAGGCGGTGGACGCAGTGGAGGGATATAAATTTATGCAAATTTATTTAATATAAGGCGGCGGACGCAGTGAAGATGGTTATTCAAGTTTATTCAAATTAGGCGAAAGGCGGCGGACGCTGACAACAAATCGGACGCAGGGGTAAACCCAGGAATGAGCGAAAAATTAAAGAAAACATGTCCTTTTAAGGACATGTTTGGCTACAGCTGCAGCTTGGGCGGAGTTTCTCGGCCTCCAAGCTAACTTCTGCAGCTAGACGCGATGCAGAAGATGCCTATGTGCACATAGATATTTTTTCGTTCACATGCCTTTAGCATTGAGGCTGACTGCAGTGCCTATGCTAAGCATACGAGCGTCTTTAGCTAAAACTTCTTAGCTAGTCGTTTTTGCGTAACAAAAACGACGCTGATTTTTGGTGATAAGAGGTGCATGGAATGCACCAAAAATAACCATGTGCTCGTGGAACACGGCTGGCGGAAGTTTTTAGCTAAAGGGCCTACTGTAGCCCGCGTGCATAAAGAAATAAAATACAAGGAAAACGAAACATAGAAATGCATGAAAAATAAGAACGAACACAAAATGCATGTGTAGAAATGACATAAACGAAAACATGAATAAGTAATAAACAAAACATGAAAAAATAAAGTGTTGACATGATTAGGATCACGTGACGTTGGGGAAATTGAGCGGCACGTGACATCTTCAATTCCGTCAAACTTCAATCGCCGCGTTTTTCCCGTAATACAGTATAGTGTGCCCACGCGCGGTAATTAAACAAGCCATGCATACTTTATTCCATCTTTTTTCGGTTACAAGCATTTAAAAAACAGACTATAGAGATATTGACACGTACATGGAAAAAATGTTTTTAGATCAATCTGTTTTATGAAATTCTTACATAGGGTTAAAGAAAAATCAGAGGAACTGAGCTAACGGATTAAAAATACGAAAATCCAAAAGAAGCCGAAGCGTACGATGAAAAAGGCAAAATTCCTTATTTCAACAAAGGAATAAGTGTATTTGCTTCCCCGAGAAGCCTGTAGTGAACAGTGCAGAAAGTTCTGGATTCTGAATACAATCTAAATAGCCAGCTAGAATCGACGAAATTCTGAGAGGTATACTCACTCGGAATCCGAAAAAGTGGAATACCATTGAGGATTTTTTAAGCAAATTTCGACTTTGGACTGTAATTCTTCAGTGATGCTGTGGCATTGCCATTAGCTTACACAATATGAAGTCGTATGTTTCTTTTAGCCACCTTACTGAATAAAACATCCGAAAAAAATTTGAAATAAGAATTTTATGTGGTGCATTAATGACAACTGGGTTCAGCTGAACTGCAACTCACTAGGTCTTCTCAGCATTAATCTAGTAAACTGCATGGGTAAACAGAGTTGATAACGCTTTCTTCAATGAAAAAATTTAATATTTTTGAATATTTTCGAATATCTCGAAGGCCTTTTTGATTTACTAAAATATCGCAGATTCTACAGAGATAAGGAAAAAGATAAACTTCAATGACCATTTAAATGCTGTGCTCTATAGTCCATTTAATCTAAAATATTAGACCCAAAGACATACCAAGCTAGTATGTTCAATTTGATATGGTACAGTCTCACTTTGGCGCCCGTCTCACTTTTTCGCCAGTAATACTTTGGCGCATTGTATGTCCTAATAAATAAGCGATGTGTCTTCATCTGTGCAAATTTTACGCGCAGTTTTGCATGACCATAATGGCTATAAATAGCTCAGGTCACCCTGAATAGCTATCTCTCTCTCTCTCTAAATGGTGGAAAATATAATAATCAGTTACCCTGCTAAACTTTACTCAATAAAAACACTTCCCATGAAACTAAACTTGCTGATTTCAAGGAAGCCGGCTATCATGTCTTTGTATTGTCAAATGTCAATGTTGGTTTGTGAAAGTAGAGTTAACCGGGATCTTTTTTATTTGTTGGACATCGATGGTGAAGTCATGTGCTTCGAATGCGTTTCTTGTGTTATGTTTACTTCTCTGCTTAAATCCGAAGATGTCAGCAATATGACTCAAGTCCTATTGGCTTGTACTCAATCGACTACTGTAGGTCACTCAAAGGAGCTTCCTATTAGTAATCAACTAAACACAGTGCAACAGTCCTTAAGCAGAAATAAACACAACCTTCAGTCACTAATAAGTAACTGGAAACTCTAACTCTTGCAATTGAAGGGCACTCAGGGTCTCCCCAGATGCCTCCTAAAGGTTCACACAAATACACAGAACTCACTTCAATAATATCCAAAAGGACTGGGGCTTCACCTTGGCTTGGCTCCCGTGTAAGACGACTCCCTCCAACCGCTCAATGCGCGAGTAATAATAATAGTATAAATAATAAATAATTATTATAATAATAATATGCAAATATGGTGTGGGGCTGTCGACGTTGGCCTTTACTAGGCGAAGCAAAACAATACAATTTTATAACGGACGCGACTCGCCCGAAACACACCAAAATTGCGAAGGTAAACCCGAATGAATGTTTTCTTCCTTTTTGGTGGAATCCTAACTTTACAGATTCACCAATTTTGCATAGATATGGGATTGCTACTGCCGTAAGCACATCCCCAACATCCCTCGGGCCTTGAAACTGACCAGCGGGAGGTGAAGAAGGAAACCGTGAGCAGGACTTTTACCTTTTACGGTGTGACCTACTACTGGATCCCAACTTAATAAAAAGATTATGATCCGACCCCAAAGGGTGTATGGGTCATAATCGTCCTGACCTGACCCCGAAGGGTGTACGGGTCAAGACCACCTCCAGCGTCAAGTCTTTTTACAAGGTTACCTAGGTCTGTCCACTGAGATGCCGCGGCACGATCGATCACTGATCCAGCATCTGAGGGATCGACAACTCTGCATCGGCTTGACTTTTCCCTGGCTTCGCCAGCATGCCTTGAGGCTCCTAGGTACCTTCCTCCACAGTCAATCGCTTCGTCCCATTGAGTGATGTGGAGTGTCTTTGGCAGCAGCGTCCCAATCCTTGCAGTAATCGGCTACTTTCGTCCGCTCCATCGCCCCTTTCGGTTCGTTGCCAATTTTTTTGTACGAAAAAATTTAAAATACGATATCACCAACAAGTATTTACAAAACTAGTAGGGCGAAAAAATATTGAGCAAAAATTTTAAAATACGAGGCACAAATAACAAGAAAAATTTACAAGACACCGAAAAAATGACAAGAAAAATATACGAGGCAAAATGACGAGATTAAAATACGAGAAAAAATACGAAATGCAAAAAATAAGTGAAAGAAATATTAAATCAAAATGGTGGACTCAAGCGATGAGCTTGGCCAAAAATGAGATTTTTTGAAAGGCAACAACACAACCAAAAGTTTAAATCATATTTTTGTATTTTATGTTTTATAATGTTTTTGGATTTTTGTAATTTTTTATGTTTTTGTGTTTTTTGTGTTTTTTGAATAAATGAAATGAAGTCAAGAATGGAGGATTTTTTGACCAAAATTTTGGCGGCTAAAAATTATTGTTGCTGCCCGCCGCCTTGCTGCTGGCCTTGTTGATGACCTCCGTGACCTCGGAATGCACCACGAGGGTGTTGTCCTCGGTATATACCTCGGCCACCAACGTAACCAGCTCTGCCCCTGTTCGGATTGTTAAAATGAAACCGGCCTGGTTGGGCACCCCTTCCCCGTCCTCCACGAGCTCCCCTAGCACCCTGTAGATGCTGTATAGGTTGCTGTTGTTTCGGAACGGTTCTGGAGGCTTGCCCAGTGCCAGAACTGGGGCCAGCGAAGACCTGGTTGGCTATACCAACCGTGGCTCCTTGACCACCAGTTTGACTGCTTGCGGGTCCGGGTGCCCGAAAGGTCTGTCCTGCATCATTCTGAACTTTGCTAAATTTAACAGTAGTCGGAGGACTTGGGCTACCTGACCTTTTGACATCCATCTCCGCCGCTTGTTGACTGTAATTATACATCACCAAGCGATAGGCAGTCTTAAAAACATCCGAAGCAGTGGCACTCCGATATTCCTGTAACAGCATGATGTTTGCAAACACTGGCTGAGACCGATCGTTTACCGATCTGCTCAGCCGTAAGTGGTGCATAGTCAAGCATAAGGAATATCATCATACACAAATATCTGACAGCTGCAAATACGACACTCGCTCGATATTCCGTGAGCCATTCAAGGACAATTTCACGAATGATCCTATCCCATAGTGGCTCTGGAATATTTCGCGAGTCGTATAAAAATCCACCTTGGACATCAAACTGTGGCTGATACAGTTTGTATATAGTCCTGACCGCTTTATTGACCATCAGCCAAATCTCTGGATCTTCAAACTGCTCGTCGCAGAAATAATTAGCCAATTCCGGTGTAGCAAAAGAAATTGGACCTCTGGCTCTACTTTTATCTTTGGTGACTTGCCAAAAATCCAACAATACATCCCGGAATAATTCCACCGTCATTTCTGGTGTTTGTTGATTTGGGTCAACAGTAACCAGAGTTAACGGCTTTATCTTTCCTGGTGTAAAGATTTGAACTTTTTGTCCTGCAACCTGTGGCTTGCTAGGAGCTCCCTGCACCTTAGGCTGATGCCGTCCGGAAGCAGAGGTGTCCGTAGCCTGCAACACAAATTGCGTGGACTGACTCGTTGCCATAGATAAAGTATCCGTAGAGACAGTCTGCGACACAGGAGTAGTTGAAGATACGGTGGTCACGGATACCGTTGCTGAAGCCGGAGCAGAAGTTTTGGCAGGTTTCGGTTGCGTAACCTTTGCAGGCTGCGCAATTGCCTTTTCTACCTTTTTCTTCTCCTGACGGGCTTTTGTTTTTCGTTTCTTTTTCAAGTTAACGAAAATTTGCCTATCATTTAAACCTTTTATTTTCATATTTTTTATTGCCTCAGCAGTATAGTATCCGGGAACACCTTCTTTATCCCAGGTCAAGGCTAATACTTGAATTTCCTTATCTTCTTCAGCCAGCCGGGCCGCTAGCTCTTGTGGTGTTTCCACCACAGTATGGCTAGGTGTGCCTGCTGTCTGTTCTTCCTCCTTTTGCTTCACACCTTTGGCATCCATGTACTCGCTAATGTAAGCTTGCTCATACACGTTCTGCTCATCCTGGGCAATCGGAATTTCTTCCGATTGCGCTTGACTTTCTACGCTAGACAAGTACTGACTCGCATCCATAGATGTTTGTATCACTTGTGGCGTAGGTAAGCCAGGCGGCGGTGGCAGCATTTCTGTCTGCAGCTGCGTCACAACTTGTGGTTGCCGTTGCAACTGCGTGACAGAGGATACTGTCATCGCAGATTCGGCTACTTGGGGGTCGGCGATCAAAATATACAATAATGCGTCTTCGTCATCAACCTCCTTGCAGCTTTCCTCTCCCAGGAGTGCGGAATTATCCTCATCCTCACTTTCCAATTCCCTGACGTCCTCGTCCACTAGACCCGTTTGAATTGTGGGTTCATTATCAGGGTCTAGTATATCAGATTTCGTCCTGAAATCGGATTGTTTGGTTTGATTACCGTATGAATAGGTAACCATAGGTAATTCCGACGGCAGAGGCCTCCGGTGAATACACTTCTCAGGAAATTCAAAAGTATACAATGGATAATCAGCCGGTATACATCTAATCTGACCCGTCTGAAGAGTAGGCGTGTCTGGTGATAGGCCATATCGCAGTGACGGGGTTTTACTGCCGAATTCCGCATAGTAGAATCTGACGTAGAAAAAGCAGTTGGCCCAATAATCCTTGTTATGGGTAATATTGTCCTTTGCTTTTTCCGTCAAAATTGGAGAACCTATTTTGTTGCGCAAGCGCAACCGAATAGGCATAAAACCAAACCTATTTTGCCAGGTCGTAACCCTTTTGCCTTTTACAGCATGTTCAGGTTCCATTGGCGGTAAGGATGCTACTATGTCGTAATTCTGTAAAACCCTGTCATCGGTCTTCCATGCCATCTTCTTTATTAACTCTGCATCCTCCTTCGAGTAGGATTTGAGGAAATTATAATTCAATAATTCCCTCAGTATGTAATTGTACTCGGCACGGCTATGAGGCCAGAAAACAATAAAAGGTAGAGGAATTAGGTTGCATGCCTTTTCCAACGCAGGAAACTTCGTTGAGTCCATGACATGCTCGTAATTCCTCAAGTCCACCATCCAGTGATCCCTGTCGTACTTAGCCATACCGGTATCGATTTCCACTGGTTCATAGCAGTCCGTTCCGAGTTGAAACAATTGAAGCTGCTTCGACCAGTCCTGTCGAGGAGTCTTATTCATGGCAAGACCGGCTGTGATATACCATACAACATCCACAGGATCCGTCAATTTGAAAAATGAAACCCCTTGCAACATTTCTGTATGCAGTCGGTTTATCACCTCATTTGTCCTATTGACCTGTTGTTCCATTGTATCCATGTCCTCCGGATCACTTACATCTTCCCACTGATTTGTTTTCTTTTTGCTTGGACCAGCTTTTAGCGCCTTGGGATAAACCCCAGACAGTAAAGTGTGGTCCGTAGCTTTAGCAGGATTTTTAATATCCGCAGGACACGAATATTCTGGCAAGTCATTATGAAATTGTGTAGCCCACCTTGCCATTACCTCTTGCCGCATCATATGGTAGACCTTGAACAACTGCCTCTTTACGATGTCCTTCTCATCTACGAAGTTTCGATCCTCGAACCCCGTTAGGTCTTGAGAGTACACCGTATAAAAGCGGAAGGCCAAGGTTTTCACTTGGGCCGGCGATACAATATCATGGGGGTACGTTGCCGTAACCCCACTCAATTCACCGCAAAACCCGTAGTGAAAGAACCCTAAAAATACGGCAATTGAATAATAGGCGTCCAGGCCAGCATACACAATTTCTGTGTCTTGAATCTTGGGGGCCAAGAACTTTTCTCGAACCTTTTTGTCACCGAAGTCGCATTGGTATTTGCCGACATCAGCCAAGTAAAATTCGGTGAAAAGTCCTTTTAACCCAAGGTTTTCAGGACACAATCCTAGATCACGAGCGTGATTGGCCATGGGCCCCATCATCAATCTGACGCAAATTTCACAGTCCCAATATTTTCCAAATCCTTGGAGTATACGGGCCTGTATAATTTTCGTCTTATCATGAGCCGAGGCCCCTGACCCGGATCCGTAGACGTTCAAAATTGCAACCAGATCGTCCACAACTTTGAAACCGACCAAGAAACGATCCACCGATGATAGGAATGAAATCAAAAGATCCCATTCCTGCGGCTTCAATGTTGTAAGGTCGATCACAAAGCTGGAACCATCTATGTGTGCAAATGACACCAGCCTAGCGAACTCTTTCCCTTCCGGGTTCTGGATCGCTACCTTATAAGGTATAATACATACCTCAGTCTTCTTGACCTTTTCGACGTCGAATCCGACAACGCCTAGCCCCCGAAACTGGCTTGTGGCCAATTGCTTCAGGATCGGTTCGACGTTGCCGCCGTGAACCTGTTCGGGTTCCATTGGTCGCTGCGGCCAATAACCCATCGCACTGGCGAACCATTGTTTGATTTCTCCGACGCGGACCAGACGCTTGATGTTGTAGTCTAAAAATCAAAAAGAATTTGCCCCTTGACCCTTTATAAATCAGGCATTAGGCCACCACCACCAAATAAATAATCAACTTTGACCGGCACCAAATTAGGAAAAAGATTTAGCGTGAGGAAAAATAAATTAATAAGTGAGGTTAGGTGTCAAAGTCATAAAGTAAGCAGGCCCAGTGATTGCCGCAAATGCTACACCAATTTTTCAGGAACCTCACATTTGCACCACCTTTCGCTTCTCGACGTCAGCTGCCGTCGATTTACCACTTACCCTAGCGATAACTTCACGCCTCGGTACCAAAATTAAATAGTGAATAAATAACCAATTAAGGTTTTAATTAATCCAAGAAATAAATTTAGTAAACCAGGGGCTTTAATAAAACCAAAATTTAAATGCTTCGGAATTGGATCCAAGGTAAAAACCATTAGACTTTGGCTTTTTAGGGCCCTAAATCCATTAGGTTTTTTCTTTTCACCTATCCTAACATTTTTAGAAACTTTTCTTCGAACTCGTTTTCCCCTTGGTTGGCCCATTCAGAAAATTGAGCGTGAAGAAATCATTCCTAAGACACCTAAATGGGCGAATTCGTCCCACATACCAAGAAATAATTAAATAAAAACTTACCGTCAGTCAAAAAATATCGATTGTTTTGGCCGCCTTGCGGTTGGCCCGCCTTAATGTGGTCGGCGTGTGCGCAATAATTTTGCGCGAAAGGCGCAACGCCTAATTTCGACATTTGCAAAGTTTTTTAAAAATTTTTTCTAAAATTCGGCGTTGTATCTTCTAAAGTAAACAAAATGTTAAAGAACACTTATCGTTACTTCAATATTGATACAATATACGAAATTACTGAAAATAATTTTATCGGGTCCTTGGGCTGGACGAAAAAATTTGTTCCGAAAATTTTGTGCAACGCGGAGCACAAGAAAAACACGACTTTTGAAATTGAAAATGAAAATTGGTCGTAAACCTCCCACAATGTAATCCAAAAATTTTAGCGTCGGGTGTACAAATTAACAATATTATTCTGAAAATTTGACCCTTCGCTACCCAAAATTTAAGAAAGGTATTAAACGAATAAAAATCAGTTAAATAACACAAAAAATAAAAATTTTTATTCACATAAAATACACGTATATGGCATTTTCCGCTAAAAATTTTTAGACACAGAAATAACGACTGGATGATCTTCGGTTTCGGCGGGATTTCCAGTTGCGTTAACTGGAGTATCCCGGAAGACCTGCGACATTTCGTGTCGAGACCATCTGGTACCTTCGTATCGAAAGTGTTTTAGCCTACTTGCCGATACGACCTGCTTTTTAAGCGGGTTGTTCCAATGCGCTATTATGAGCACATTGTCTTTCAATCTTTTATCATCGATGATGATGTATGGTCCTTGCCAAGGTAACCCCAATTTTTTCTGTCTGTCTACTTTCAACAGAACCCAATCTTGATTTTTAAAACCAGAAGTTTTAATTTTGTTATCAAAATATTTCTTGCTGTCCTTAGCGGCTTTTTGTATGTTTTCGGCAATACTTTCGTACAAATTTGTAAGATGGGTAGTCAAAACATACTTATAAGCCTCATAGTCATTAGGCATGACTATTCTAAGGGCAGCAGTGAAATTGATACCAAAATTTGCTTCATGCCCCCGCAGCAGTGAAAATGGCAAGCATTTCGTTGCTGCGTGGGGTGTGGCATTATATGCAAATACCACTGCGCTGAGGTACCTTGGCCATTTATTGTTATCCTCAATTGCAACTTTTCGCAGCTGCTTTATTAGAGTTTGGTTAAATCTCTCAACCATACCATTACCCTGTGGGTGGTATGCTGTTGTGAAAATTTTTCTGCACTCTAACAGTTTACAGACTGCTTTCATAAGATCTGAATTAAATCCAGATCCGTTATCACTAAGAAGTTTTCTTGGGGTACCGTGCCTAAATATCACATGCTCTAAGAATGCATCCACTATGGTTTCAGCCATCTGATCAGGAATCAATATAGCTTCAACCCATTTAGTGAAATAATCCTGAAAGACAATGACATATGGGCGACGTTCCCTCAAGGGAGCAATCCCTACTATGTCCACAGACACAATATCGAAGGGACCCTCCGGTATAATGGGTATCAATGGGGATATGGAGCTTTTACCGGGAGTAGCCACTTGGCAGACAGGGCAAAACTTCAACCAATTTCTGACATCTTTTTCAATGCCAGGCCACCAGAACTGCTGTTTGACAATACCCAGAGTTCTTTTGAACCCTTGGTGTGTCATTATAACGGCTCCGTGATATTGGTGAAGTATGCTGTCTCTGAGGGAATTCGGGACCACGATCTGATCATGGCCACGTCCCTCAGTTTCCCTATAAAGAACTCCGTTATCCTCATAGAATCCACTATGATACTTCGTAGTGCTTTTGACCCCTAATCTTTCCCAAATTGGGGTAAGATTAGTGTCTTCTTTTTGCAATTGAGCGATAACATTTAGATCAATTGGATAATCGATCTTATCATCATCCTTTTCCTCCTTCTCTCCTTCCTTCACCTCTTCAAACTCCTTTTCTCTATTCGGGAAAAGCCAAGCAATGTTTTCAGGATCATTTGGTACAGATGTACCCTGTGCTTGATTTTGTGCACTCTGATCCTGAAGTTTTGCTTGTCTTCTAGTTGTGACTGCATCAACTACCGTAAGCTTCTGCATTTCATTTCTGCTCTGCAATACATCTTTGGTAGTTGGTGCAATATTGTCATTTCTTACCGTCAATTCCTGGATATCCGTCAATTCCTTGGTCTGCTTGGGGACAATTTTTTCGTCTCTACTTTCAACTTCTTCGTCCCTCATCCTCTGAAATTGTTGTACCAATATTTGGGTTTCAACTTCATTGGTTTGAGTTCCAAAATTACGAAATTGAATTTTGAAGACATATTCCCATTTTGGTGGGTTCTTGTCCTTAGCGTCTTCGGGTTCATCTTTTCTTGAGAGAAAATCGGCCATTGCGTTTTGTCTACCGGGCACATACTCCAACCTGTGATTAAATTGATTTATAATGGAATACCATCTTTTCAACTTATCATTAGTTTGAGTATTAACTTTCATAGATAAAAGAGGTTTATGATCAGTTTTGATCAGTACTTTTTGTCCAAACAAATAGTGCCGGTAAACTTTAAGACCATAGACAACCGCTGGGCATTCTCGCTCTGTAGCACACCACTTCCTCTCGTCTTCCTTAAGGATTCCGCTGCTATAGGCTATTACCCATTGGTCATCTTTAGTCTTCTGATAAAGTACTGCTCCCAGTGCGGTTCCACTGGCATCTGTTTGGAGAATGAACTCCGCAGTTCCATCCAAAACAGGATACCGTAGAAATGGCACTGAGGTGAGTGCTTTTTTCAGTTTTTCAAACACTTGGCGATGTTCCTCTGTTGCTTGGAACTTCTTCTTTCCCGTAGCGGTAAGCTTATACAACGGTTCTGCAAGATTTGCAAGGTTTGGGATAAATTTCTTACACCATTGCAGTATCCCCAGAAATCGTTGCATACGCTTAACGCTATTGGGAAATTCGAATTCCGTAATAGCCTTCACTTTTTTCGGATCTGGTGAGATTCCATTTTCGTCCAGTATGTGTCCAAGAAAATGAACACTTTTTGGAAGAAATTCGCACTTCTCCGGTTTAAGTGTTAGCTTTGCTTTCCGAAGAGCTTGCAAGACCAACTCTAAATTCTCCAAATGTTCCTCATAAGTCTTGGAGAACACAATGATATCATCAATATACACTAGGCAGATTCTCCAGACTAGACCATGCAACACTCTCTCCATCATTCTCTGAAACTCTGCAGGTGCATTTTTAAGTCCGAAAGGCATAACTTTGAACTGATATAGGCCTTCCTGACATATAAATGCAGTTTTCTCCTTGCTACTCTCCTCAAGTGGGACTTGCCAATATCCAGACTTTAGATCCAATGTGGTATAAAATTTGGCATTACCTAGACAATCCAAATAATCATCCATTCTAGGTATAGGGTACCTATCGTCCTTAGTAACCTCATTTATACCTCTGAAATCCACAACTGGTCTCGTGGAACTGTCCTTTTTCCCCACTAGGAAAAGTGGAGCAGCCCACGGTGACCGGCTGGGTTCAATAACTCCTTTACCTAACATGTCTTGGACTTGAGCTCTAATCCCTGATCTTTGGTTAATGGGAGCTCTGTAATAATGTTTTGCCACTGGCATTGCATTACCAGTATCAATTTTGCACGTAAGATACGGTGTTGTAGTTAAGGGATCATTGGGTAAGCTGAAAACATCCCTGTACTTAGACAGTTTTGCTACAGCTGTTTCCTTTAATTCCTCATTGATATCAGCCTTGGAGATCATTTTATATAGCGCTTCCCTAAATGCCAATGCATCATGCACGGACATTCTGGGAGTGGCATTAAAATTATCTTCAACACTAAATATCCCACAACTCATACTTTGTGCTTCTGATACTCCTGAATTTTCTTGTAATATTGAGTCACAGTAGCCTACAACCTGATTAGGTTGCAATTGGCATCCGGAACCCGTATTATTCGAAATCATCAGAACAAAGTCTTCCCATTTACCATCAACCAGTGTGCTATCAACTCTGAATTTCTTTTCCTCTTTATTTCCATCTATGACCAAACAATTGAGATCTGTTTTAGACTATCCTTCCCATAACCTTGCCTTAATAAGCACATCAGTTCCGTGTGGTACGTATACTTTCGTACATGATACCACTGGAACCACTATACCTAATTGGCAGATCCTGGGGTATTGATCCTCTTCAGGACTTGAATGTACTATAGGTGCTTCCCCTATACAATCAATAGCTTGTATATGACTCGCGTGATCTTTAGGTACAACACTTATAGCTTTCTCAACTCCATTAAGTTTCATGATACCTTTACCAAAATCTATCATTGCTCCAACATCTGGATGTGCTTAGAAATCCGTTCCAATTATGAGATTTTCCTCCGCATTAGGAATGATTATGGCTTTCACCAAGAAAACTCCAAATTCACAATGCATTTTGAATTGTATGTAACCATGTGCATGTACTACTGCACCATCAGCAACAGTGACTTTTAGTATCTCAGGATATCGGGTATATTCTTCATCAAAAGCTTCCTTAAGAAACCATGAAGACATCACCGAACACTGAGCACCAGTATCCACCAGAGCCTTGGTGTTAGTATTACATATGGTCACATTAATGTGAAATGGGAGAGTTCGAGGGAATTTAGAAAACCTTAATCGTTCCTCCTGATTAGGAATTATCCCATGCTTGAATGCTTTCCTAACTTTTGAATAATCTTCTTTCATCATGGCACACTTCAATACTCCAGGCCATTTCATCTCACTAACACCTTGACCCGTAGTGGCAATGCTACTAACACCTCCAGCAGATCCCAACTCTGTCTGACTGGATGTGGATGGTTGACTACTGGAAATGGCTTGCACACTTGGGCTAGGGTTACTGATTTGAACCTGACCTTGAGGGGGAGCTGTGATCATCAGCTGTTGGCTAGGGGCTGGCAGTTGTGGTGCCATATAGAGTTGCTCATTCCGCAATCTATTCTGGTAATCCATGAATCGTTGATAAGTATCATAATCCATAGTATCACCATAATAACCTACGGCATGAGCACCTCTACTGCTCCCGCCAACATATCCTCCTCTAAAGCCTCCAAACTGCTGCCTGAAACCTCTGTTTCCACCATATCGATTATCCCAATTACGTCCTTGTGCATTTTTCCATTGAAGGGTTTTACATTCGGACGTGTCATGAGAATTATTTCTATGGTATCGACAATATGGTTTCCTGAACTCGTTTCCACCAGGTTTTTGGGGTTTGCCCTTATTAACTTTGGCAGAAATTTCATTCAATTTAGCATCAGTCTTTTGGCTTATCTCCTGATAACACTGAGCCAACTTCGCAATCTCCTGTGATAATTTTGCTAGAACAGAATCACTGCTAGGTTCCTCAGGCTCCTTTCCCATTTGGGGAGTAGTAGCCATTTGAGTCCCCTGTGAGTTATTCTCCTCTACAGAAGTATTGGAATCCTTCTTTTCTGACGCTAGGATCGGGGCTTGCTTCTCTCTCCTTGCTTGCTATCGCATAGCTTTATTTTGAAACTGCCTTTGTGGGGCATTGCCAAATTTATTTCTACTGACATAAGCCACTTCAGCTTGCCCTTCACCCATCGTCACCTCATTTATCACAATTGGAGACTCTGCAGTTCCTCTCTTTTTATAAGCAGCTGTGTTCCGCTTATCAATCTTGTGCACATCCTCTGCTAAATCGTGCCATGTTTCATACTTTTCTCTTTGATCTAGCAACTCCATCTGATACTCTTCAGATGCTTTATACAAAAAGGTATCAATTATAAAACGATCTCTGAACTCTTCGGTCTTATTAGGATACAATCTATCTACTAGCACACTAATTCTCTTGAGGAATTTCACTGGAGCTTCATCAAATTCCTGCTTTATGTTCATCAGCTCCCTTGTTTGCATACCAACATTTGAATCTGGAGCTTGCACTTTGAGCAACTTTCTTCGGGCTTTTTCGTAACTTTTGAACCTTTTGGCAGTAGCTTTCGGTACACCCTTAGAAAGCGCTCGTAAGGCAGCCAGCTTCATTTTATCAGTAGTTTCTGAAGTAAATTCTGCCTCTAAATCATTTAGGAAGCTGAGAACTTGTGTCTCAGTCATGTCATCGAGGAGCAGCTTTGGCTTTACAGCCTTCACTATATCTGACACAGTAGGCTCCAATCCATCCACTGAGGAGTCATCAGAATCTGATGAATTTCCTCGTGTGGACTTTTTGGATCGTTTGTGCTTCGACGTAGTATGCTTGCTTTCCTTATGACTACCTGCTGCTTCCTCATCAGCCTCTTGGAAAAATTGAGCAACTATATCACTTGCTTGTTCTCGAACAGCAAGCGGTTCAGTTACCCGTTTTTCCGTAGAAACCTTTGATTTCACAGCAGGTTTGACTGTGAACTTTTGCTCTGACTCATCTGCTTCCATCTGCCGTAACCTTTGGTCATTGGCAATACAGGTTGCAGACGTCGTTGGCAAAGTTCTACACATATCCTGAGTTTGCAATGGTCTGTCTGTAGTCATACTCACTCAGATATCCCTTTCCTTTTGATCCAGGACGAATCTTTCCAATAATCCTTGGACTCCGACCATCGAATCAGCCATTTTGTCAATTTTGACATTGAATTTCGTCGTCCTTTTGACTCATTTCAAAACGTAAATCATCCAGTGGATCATGACGGTAATCGTCCCGAATATTATCCAAATTTTCGTTGACGTATTCGCGATGATACGTATCAAATCGTTGTCGAGGTCGTCAAAAACGTTCCTCTCTAAATTGATCAAATGGATCAATATGATCCTCGGCCAATTTCGGCCTTCTATCAATAGGCGCTAATAATTGAGCGTCTCTATCTTCGGCAGTCAATAGTTCCTTTGCCGTGGCCATATTATTGATATTATTGCTGGCCATTATAGGCGCTACGGAAGTGGGAGTGCTTACTGGGTCCAATTTTACCTCAGCCCGCTGGCTTATGGCATTTGAGTCGGAGCCTTTCCGCTTGCTTGTAGTATTAGATACCACGGGCAGTGGGAAAGATTTATCCGACTCATCATGCCTTACACCAGGCGGAGTCCTCGGCAAAGTCGTACCAGAGGCTAAATCCTCAGTATTTTTGGACATTTTGAGTCCTAAGTCTTTGTAAAAACCTTTAGGTTTTGTGACACCTCGAGTGACTCTGCGCTCTTCCGTATTGCAAGTGTCAGAAGCCACCACTTGTTATGTTTACTTCTCTGCTTAAATCCGAAGATGTCAGCAATATGACTCAAGTCCTATTGGCTTGTACTCAATCGACTACTGTAGGTCACTCAAAGGAGCTTCCTATTAGTAATCAACTAAACACAGTGCAACAGTCCTTAAGCAGAAATAAACACAACCTTCAGTCACTAATAAGTAACTGGAAACTCTAACTCTTGCAATTGAAGGGCACTCAGGGTCTCCCCAGATGCCTCCTAAAGGTTCACACAAATACACAGAACTCACTTCAATAATATCCAAAAGGACTGGGGCTTCACCTTGGCTTGGCTCCCGTGTAAGACGACTCCCTCCAACCGCTCAATGCGCGAGTAATAATAATAGTATAAATAATAAATAATTATTATAATAATAATATGCAAATATGGTGTGGGGCTGTCGACGTTGGCCTTTACTAGGCGAAGCAAAACAATACAATTTTATAACGGACGCGACTCGCCCGAAACACACCGAAATTGCGAAGGTAAACCCGAATGAATGTTTTCTTCCTTTTTGGTGGAATCGTAACTTTGTCGATTCACCAATTTTGCATAGATGTGGGATTGCTACTGCCGTAAGCACATCCCCAACACTTGCAACAGTCATAGGAATCCCATACGTCATACTACAGTTCGTGTCAAATCCGGATCACAGTCACAATCCACCTTATGCGCCTTACCCGATCCGAAGTTGAAGCTAAGTGTATCAAACGTGAAATGACTTTTAATTTTTTTCTAATTTTTTACTAATATTTATAACCGTGCGAATTTTGTGCGAAATCCTACAATTTACAATGTTCTCAGGGAAAATTAGCAATTTACAAAATGCAATCTAAAAATAGCGTTCGTCTATTTTTAGGGAAACGGGATTTGACAATTTTGAGGAATAGGGACTTTCGAGAAAAAGCTTCGAAGCATTCTTCGGTGAAAGGGGAATTTCGGGAAAACAGGACCTTCGGGGATTGGGGATTCACCCAAATAAATGATCAGCGTGAATGCCGAAAAGCAGACTATGATAGGGCGGCAAAGTGAGGCAGGCGCCAAACTGAGATGGGCGCCAAAGTGAGACGGGCGCCAAGTTAGGATATCCAAGAAAATTCATTATTATACAATGGGCGCCAAAGTGAGACGGGCGCCAAAGTGAGGCGGGCGCCAAAGTAAGACAACAGTCTCACTTTGGCGCCTACAACGTTGGACGCCAAAGTGAGATGGGCGCCAAAGTGTGATAGGTGCCAAAGTAAGACGGGCGCCAAAGTGAGACGTGCGCCACAGTGAGACACAATCATTTGATACACACGTTTCGTTGAGGAAAAACTTTATACTGTGGAAGAACGCGAAATTTTTCCTTTACAATGGCAAAAATGTAGGAAAACCATCATGCTAATCAAGTGTCAATTTGGATAAAACTGTGTCGACACTTGATTCGAGGAATTTTGGGCAGTTAACAAGGATATTGAAGGAAATTTTCCGCTGTTCTCTTTAGCAGTCATTAACGAGAGAATTTGTTTATCAATCACAGTAATGAGCTTTGCTAGTTTTTTCCAATGTTGAACTTATTCTCACGGGATCGCTGCATCGATCGTTTCAAAATGAATGGGGTATAGCTGGCTTTCAATTCATGTTGCAAAAGATCTCTTCATAAATAGTTATATGGTTTTAAAAATTTGATCAATGTTTTTTCCTTCGTTTCACTTGTGTATAATTCACTTTTTCAGTCTTTCGCATTTACTATTCATCATTTTTACTGTCCACTCTTTCAGTTACCCGTTTGTATATTTTAGCACATTTTCACACATTCTTTAGTCTAATCAACATTTTATCATGTGTATTTTATGTTCATCAAAAACCAACCAGATAAATTTGACAAATAATCGTCGTTTTTAGAAAAAGGAGAAAAACACCACGTCAAGTTGGATATTATATAGATTCATTAATTGGACAAAGTTGTCGAACCTTTGATTCATTTTCGACCAAAACGAACAAATTCGTTTTTACGTTTTTCGGCTGAAAAAAGTAAGTTCGAAAAGCGGTAGAAGAAATAACAGAAAATAATAAGAGACCTTCAATCAAATCTTCGCTATTCCTTCCAAAGCGAACAAATTCGTTTTTACGTTTTCCTAAGAAAATAAAAATTCATTGTCAGTAGAGTGATCAGATAATGATAGATGAGATCGAATAGGAATCTGGTTCACTATCTAAATGTATAGTATGAACAGTATAGTCCATTTACTGCTCAAAGAGCAAAATGGTTCGTAGAAATCTGTGAGAAACAATAAACCTGCATTGTATGCCGACATCTTTTTCCCCAATTTATCCATCTAACGGCAAGAAAAAAAGATATAGATCAACTAAAGAAAAAAGTTCGTTTAACGAGGCAGCTTATTATTTGAACGAACACCTTTCTGCGCGCCGGAGTACACTTGGAAAAAAATGAACTATGGGCAAACGACGGATTGTTTTCTACTGCAAATTCTTCCATTGCATTCTTTCAATAAGTAAGTTTATTCTCTTGAGGTTTCAAATTTCACAGCACTCACCAAATCTAACAAATTCGTTTTTTCGCTTTTCGGCCGGATGTTCTAAAACAACAAGAGGAGGAATGACTATAGTCTATTTATTTTAAAATGGCAGATGTAGTTAATTGATGGAAATAAGTTCAATTCCGAAAAAATTGTAAGCTTACTGTAATGAATAAGAGAAACGATTTCGTCCATCAGCGACAAACAGACGGACTGAAATAACTAGTTAATCTTGTCAAATGCACTGAGATGTTGATACAATTCTATCCACATCAAAAATGTATGAGTATGATATTATTCCTTCGATTTTACCTTATCCTTTGTCATGGATAAATTCATATTTTCTCTAAAATGTAAAGTTCTCATTTCATGAAAATTGAGCATCAAGTTGTACCTACTTTTTTTTTGTCGCTACATCTGCCATTTTTAAGTAAATGGGCTATAATTGTTTCCCAGACTTTGTCAAAAAAAGAATATTACCCACGAACGCGGGAGCGGAACTGCGGCCGAATCGGACGAATTCATTTTTCCTTTTGACGACGTCTTTATCTACGATTGAAAAATGATCAGTTCGATATTTGTATGACTTTTTATTTAGATGGAAAGTTTTCAATTGTGTCTTGAAACATTGTCAAACTTCTCTTCATTCGAGTTGATGACATAGCGACTACGATTTGTTTACTTTGAAATGACGGACCCAGCAAAAAGAAGAAAAGTAGTTTCAATTTGACGCGCAATTTTTAAGTGGGAAGTTTTATACTGTAGAAAAACACGGAGTTTTTCCGAGACCACGGGAAAGCCAAAATTGTGGTACAATAACATGCCTATCCACTTTGATTGAAATAGAACTGTGTCCGCCACAGCCGAATTTCACATTCGAGAAATTTTGGCGATTTGACCAAGCAAATGCAGAAGAATTCCACTCCAAAATAAATGGACTAAATGATGAATAAAATTATGATCTTTGATCTCACGCATATAATACTGATTCGAATTCGAAGCGCTAAATCTGGTAGATGAGATGCATTCCAAAACATGCGGATCCGGTCGAATTCGAAATGAATGTCTCTTATGTCAATGGAATGTTTTTCGTTCAAAAATTATGTCATCAAAACTTCCAAACGTTGCATAGTCCATTAAGTCGGTGCAATTTATTAATACGAATTTTTTGGAATTCCAAAGTTCTTTGAACTGTATGACTCAAACTCAAAAGTTATAGAAAGTATGAAGATGTGTCGTCTAAATTGTTTTGCGTAGGCAAAATCGCTGCTTAAGACCCATCTATTGGCCATGTTTAGGAAAGTCCACAACAGATGGAAGTGGTTCAACTTTTTTGCATGCACAAGTAGAAAGTCTTCACCAGAGTCTAGTACTAGAAAAAGGTCATAACATTTTTTGAGTGAATCATAGTTTCAAACTTTGATTTTCGTTCACATTACCAAAAAATTAAAGCCAATTTTCGAAATTTGAATCACGCCAATTTTTTCGCATAACCCTCTTCAACCAACTATACCTGGATACACAATCTGGTACATATTTTCTGACAAGATATCGATCCGATTTCGCAAATAGCACAATTCTTCTATTAAAATCGGATCGTTCAATTTATTATTCAAATCTTGCCGACATTTTCCCAAAGACGAAGACTCTTCCACATTGACGGCCGCGGTTTGTTGAAATTCGGCCAAAAACGATAATAAACACAATGATCCGAGAATAGTCGAAATTTGCATCCTATCTTTCCTCACTATCGTGATATATTTTTCTCCACGAAATAGATCTTATTACAGTAGAAAGAAAAATATAACAGAATGAGAATATGCAATAATCTGCGAAGGTAAATTATGAACTGCATAACAGGATCTGACCTAGATGATTGTTGAAGGAGTTAGCTCTCTATGAAGCGCACCGAGATGCGTCCAGGTTACAGTGAAATTTTAATAAGTCCTTCATATGTGATGTTTTAGAAACTCACTCAAAGATTCTTCGAAAAATTAAGATGTGGGAAGCGCAACGGAATTCGACATTAATGGAAAATAAACCACAGGAGGTCGATAAGTACATAATTTCATATCTCATTTTCCGACCTACATAATATTTATGCACGGATAAAGTGTATAAATAGTGTTCAATGGTTCACCCGTTGTCAGTATTTTGAAAGCTTTCAAGTTAGATTATGTACATTTTGAGTACAGAAGTTTGACTTGATATTACAGGTAAAAATGGGCACTAATCTTTAATTTATTGTATTCTATTTTTTGGGGAATCGAAACGAGCCAAAATAGCTAGCACGCAAGAAGAGAAAGATTAGCATAGTAGATCGCCATAGTGATGCGATTCACCCAAGTTTGGTCTCTCCAGTCTATAGAAAATATAAAACAGCATAGTCCAGAAAGTTCTAAATCTGGAAACAAATTCAATATTGTGCTTTATTGTCTGTTATTCTTGAAATGCGTCTAAATAATAAAACTAGAAAATAATTTCATACGATTATCTGCTAAACCATGTGTCACATGAGACAAAGGATTTATTAGTATACTCAACTAGTAGTTACTGCTAACAGTTTTTTTAGGGAAGAATGGAATAGTAAAATCTATGTTTAAACCATTTTGACGATAGCACTTATTTTTGACAATTGCGATTTGGAAGTATTTTATTTAAATATAGACAGTAGAGTAACAGCAATATTTTTATATGAGTTTTATACGAATTAACAGTCCATTCTTCTGGAAAATTCATCCATATTGAAAAGTGACAAAATTAGTCCTGCCGTCAAAATTGTTTACAGATTGCTTTTACAATATAACGTTTGGGTACAAAAATTCCTGAAGTTTATTTAGTATGCACATTAATTTTCAGTCACATAATGTCTCATATACATGATTCAACAGATAATAATAATAATATGAAATAGTACTTGCGTTCTACTTTTTTTATTTGCAAGCATTTCAAGAAACGGATTGTAAATCTCAGAGGCTGTTTAATCATTTGACTGTGAGGTGGAGGAATCAGAAATTTGGCTCTTGAATGATTTTATTTCTTGGTCAATAGGTAACTAGACTCTAAGGACTTTTATCCAAAAGTTTGAGATTCACGGAACTCAGTGGGAGTTTCCGAAACAGTAATTTAACTTGAAAGCAGTCTACCATCAATGGGATGATGACGGAATTAAAAAAATCAGGCGTGGGACGATGATAGTAAAAAATTGTAAACATTTCATGAATTTTCATGACGCGGATTTACTTTACAGTAATGCCTCCCGCTCATTTTAGACAAACCTTGATTTGCCGAAATTCTTCAAGTAGCAAACAGTTCAGAAGCCATATTTCTCATGAGTCTTATCACTATTATTGAGTACTCCGCACTGCAAAATTTAACTTTGGATAAGGATTAATTCCTGGCAGAACAATGTTGGCGAGGACAAAGTCAGTTTACAGAAGTCAGATTCCAGATGTATGTTTGCAAGCAAGATGACTAAAATGAGGCACTCTCTAGAAAACAAACCTCATAATATATTTTCCATGAATTCGCTGTTAATTATCCATAAAAATTTCATCTCATTCACTTTCAAAACAATGCACACCTAAGCCCTAATTTTCGTCGTATTCATCACTTTTATTATAAACATGAGAACGTACAGTAATCTTCGGACGCAAATGTCAGATTTTCCAGCTAGAAAAAATTTCTTCCGGAAAAAAGAAAGCGAAAATTGTCGTCGGCCTTCGCTAATTACAAGTGCAACAAGTGAAAAAGTAGGAGAGAGGCTGAAAATTGCGCTGCTCACGGCAAAAATTATCGCCTCTTAATTTATGAATGTTTTACGGTAATTTTTTATGCTGGTAATAGTGCGAAAACGGACAATATTTCATTCGATGAGCATGTGGAACATGGATTTTTAGTAATTATGTATTTTAGAATTCGATATTAACACTAAAACATTGCATCTTGATTTAGAATTGAAAGCACTTTGATGCAAAAAAATGCATGTGTTTCAAATTGATATACATATATTTAACTTCGGAAAATCTTGATTCATGTATAAATTTGTGTCTGCAAGTATTAAGAAAACTGAGCGACAACATGCTGTGCTGGAAACAATGGAAACTGCATTAAAATATCGGAAAATCTTGTATAAATTTATTTTAGGCATGCTAGCATACGCTTATCACCTACCATTAAAAATAGCTGTACTCAGTTTTTCCCAAATGAACCTCCGAAAGAAAAGGAATACTCTTGCAAATAATCAGCGACATGCATACGCGACCGCCATTTTTTCTTAGATCAACTTTAGCAGTTAAGACTACAACTTCGAAAGAGAAAAAATTTTATTGACGATGCATCGTCATCAACTGTCTTCGGATTTTTTTGGATATTCTGCAGCTTCCAGTTTGAATTTTTTGATATCTGCAAGCTTGACAAAGTGAAAATTGTATGAAAAAACAATCTGAAAATTGTGATTTACTAAATCCATTATTTTCAACGAATGCAAAATAATTTTCCGTCTAACTTCGTGAGTAGCCCGCATGTCGAAACACTTTTTTGCCGACTTGTTGCCTCAACTGCCCAACAATCAACTCGCAAAAAAAGGATGCCCGTGTACGCAGCTTGTTGATCATTTGCGTGAACATTTTTCTGCACACCGAAGCTCATTTGCAAAAAATAGACCATAAGAACAGAATAGAAAAGTTTAGCATGAAGATTCATTAGAATTTCCGAGTGTGTAATTTCATTAGGTTTTTGACGAACAAAGTAATCCCATATCATCTTCTTTTCTTGAAATGCTTGTAATGAAAGTGGAAGGAAAGCATTATTATATATTTCATTGATTTTTGCTAAACTATTTGTCACCTAGGGCTGAAAATTTGTGAGTATATCCAGCTAACCTTAAATACTTTTTGTAGAAAAAGATTTTATCGAAGAAATTTGTGCAAGTCTATAAATGAGATGCCGAACCGAAAAGCCCTTTTTGAGGTATAGCCTGTTTTGTAAAATAATTGTCAATTGAAAAAATAACATAAAAGTACTACACCAAAGTCACTTGTAGGATTTTTTACTTGAAAAGATTAGCAGTGATTAGTTGAATTCATTGTTGGCTATTATTGGCCTTACAATCACATAAAAATTTGAAACACCTTTATTAGAATAACACACTATAACACACGATAATGCAGAGGTGAGCGACCTTTCGGTAGTGTACCTACACCTTCTTCAGGCTATGACAATTAGAATAACTTTTAATAATTACTTGCTTGCACTGGGGTTTGATCCCTGAACTTTGAATTTGTGAGTCGAGAGCTCTAAGCACTGGGCCATCGGAGCAATATTCGCCTCGTTAGATCTTCTATTTAAGCTGGTGGGCCAGCTTAAATAGACGAATGATAATAGCTTAAATAGGAGAATCTCAAAGTTCAGGCATCAAACCCCAGTGCAAGCAAGAATTTATTAAAAGTTATCCTAATTGTCATAGTCTGAAGAAGGTAAGTAGGTTCTCTACGGAAACGTCCCACATCACCGTATAATTTTGTGTTATATTGTGTTATTCTAATAACGGTGTTTCAGATTTTTATGCGATTGTAAAGCCAATAATATCCAACGATGAATTCTTATTATAACCAATCGCAAACAACATTCCGAAAATTGTTAATGATTAGTTGAGTATGCTGGGAAAATCCCATTCTTATTATACGTGAAATATGGTTTAGCACGAAACCGCGAAAATATAAGCTAGTACTTATAGTCTGTTTTTTTAAAATGCTTGTAACGCAAAAATGCTGATAGTATGAACGCATACAGAATTTCGTGCCGAGATAATATCGTTGACTGTATGTTAGGAATCGATTAACCGGCGGCTGTAAACCGTGACTAAACTCTCAACTTGACTCGATAACTCTTTTAAAAATAATTTCCGTCCGATGCGAGAAATTTCCTAAGAAAATTTCGCACGGCTAAAAAAATATTCCCTCTGCGCAGAAAGCGCAGAAAAAGCTAAGCAAATGACCGGCGCTGAGGCTGATGCGCCGGATTTTGAGATTTGAACTTTCCAAAGCACACCGATTGTATCACGATCTTAATTCCCGAATTTGTTTCATTGAATGAGAACCATGGGGGGAAATTTTTTTCTTCTTTCCAACTTTTTTCCTAACAAATAGCCCTCAATTCCGTCAATAACTTCAATTATCGCGTTTTTTCCCGTAATACAGTATAGTGTGCGCACGCGCGGTAATTAAACAAGCCATGTATACTTTATTCCATCTTTTTTCGGTTACAAGCATTTGAAAAAAACAGACTTACGAGCATTTAAAAAAGGATTATATGTAATGCAATTGACATCCGTACAAAACATTGGTCCGCAGTGAAATTTTCTAACACGCCAAGAATTGATTATATAATATCAATTTTTATACATGGAGCGCAAATGGAATACGCACTTTGTCATGTACTACAAAAATCAAAGTAACGAGGAGAGTCTCCAGGTGTAAATTCTTAAATCACACGTGTTGTAGTGCATTCCATAGCCCACAGAAACCTGAGTAATATTGAACTGACCATTTTTCCCCGAGGGCTTCTTCACACTGAAATTTGAAAAAATGAGCTAAGGAATAAAAAGTGTACCTTTACCAGATCTCAGGAACTAGAGAAGATATGAACAAGTAGAGAATGACATTATCGACAAAACTCACTAATACAATAGAAGTTTTTTACCGGGAGGCAATCTAATCCTCAACCATGCTTGGTCTATGAGTTCTTGTATGAACTTCATCAAAGTTCAGAACAGTGTTTCATAGGGTATTAGGGATGAAAGTTTTTCCTAATGGACAATATTTTAAAGCTTATAAAAATCTGTTTAATGCATGTCTCACCATATTTTGGTATTGGCAAAATTACCACTGCAGACCACATTTATGCAAATTTTAGTGTAAATATGGCTTATATGCAAAAAGTTTACTGTAACTTTATTTGTGGGCTATTGAATGCATGTAAGTATTTGGAATTTACACAAGACGACCTCTCCTCAGCACAGCAGTCTGCAACTCCGTTGCACCGTTCTTTTGGATTAAAACTCGTCCCTTTGATCTTCAAATACCATGCATCTTCGAGTTACCTACATGGAAAGGTCATTTATGGATTTGGCGAATATTATATTTCAACAATAATTTTCTTTGATCGCATGCAATGTCGCATAAAATCAAGTGTGAACGTAATGTCGTTGACATTTAATTCCCGTACTCGATTGAGAAATACAGAAGTACAATTTTGAGAACGTGCAGGTCACTAGAAGTATTATGAAAAGACGTCAGAAAAAGTTCGTTAAGAAGGATATGCTAATGTCATTAGCAATAAGGCGACGAGCAGTAGAAGTTTCAGCGAAAGTATTATCAATTATTGAACGCCTTTTTGTATCATCAAAATGTAATATAGATAAGCCACTTGATTACGCACATAGAGTTAATGAGTTTTCAAGTTCTAACTTCGACCAATCTATTAATAATTGGCGGCCGCAGTAACGGAATAAAAAGCAATCAAGTAACAGGTTTATTATTTTGTAGATCAGAAAACCGAAAATCAAAAAAAGTTTTTTTTTTCAAATTGATCAAGCATCGCGGCATCATAACAAAAACAAGCGCAGCTATATTCTCACATTCTAACATACTATACTCCATTCATTTTGCAATGATCGATGCAACGAGACCGCAGCCAACTCAAAATTATGGAAGGCCTGTTTAGTCTGTTCGATAAATTTTTCCTTCATGACACAGATTCCTTGATGATCGATCTTTTCAATCATTTCAAATAATCCAAATTGATTTTCTGATCAAAGCTAGGGCTACGTTTGCCAAAATTCCGACCGCTACATCGATAATTTCAAAGTGAATAGAGTATAGTCCATCTATTCATTATAGACTGGTGAAATTATTAATATAGCTTCGAAGAAATCCCCAAAAACGTAGTGCTAATATCAATCCGAAACCACTGTATAATTTGCATTATCATCGGGATTTGAGCTCATACCATAAAAGTGGACCGGTTTCACTTACTAAAACTGAATTTCAGCTGAGCGCGACGTCGATTTAATCTTTATCGGGTTTCGCTAAAAAGTTCGAACTCGGTATTAGTTGAACCTGAGGTTTAAGCCTGAGCTCGAGATAAAATCAACCATGACAACAAAAACACTTAAAATGTGGCACGTGATTAAAAGAAATTTGTATTTAGTTAAAGTAGTTAGAATATGTTAGAAAACCTTCAAAAATAAATGAAAAATAAAAAGGGATGTTTGTTTGGAAAATAATGTAGAAAAAATGTAAAACATGAGTAAACATGCTCGCGCTATATTAAAACGGCCGGACAGGATACAATAAAATGTGTTCAAAATGTGGCAGAAATTTGAAATATTTGATATTCTTTTCCTGTTACATTTATTGATTTTTCCATCATTTGTACGTTGGAATCAAGTTGAAAAAAGTAACAATCTTATAGTTCGTCATCATTTCTAAAATATAACTGAATCGTCCTATCCTGAAAAATTCGTTCAAGATATGTCGATTTATCCGTCGATAATGTAAAAAATCATTTTTAATAATTGGCATTAAGAAAACAAAACAAAAACGTTCGTACTTAAATCTGCCCGATAGTAAGATTAACTTTTGTGTGTTGCTGAAACCGACGTCAGGATCAGCATTAAATGAAAAACGTTAGTGAAGCCTAACATCTCTGGCTCGAGATAATCTCGACGTTGCGATAATCTCAAGCTAGGGATGATCTCGACGTTAGTGAAACCACTGAAACTGAGGTTTTATTTTTTGTGGTCGAAATAATCTCGAGCTCGGGCTTAAGCCACTTTAGTGAAGCCGGCCCCAAGAACAAACCTGGTGACTACTGTAATTGTTTCCAGGACAGAAATATATTCCATTTTTTGGAAGGTTTGAAAGGTTATGTATTTTGTCTTTCGTCTTTATTCGTCTGATTGCTCAAATTTCATAAACCTGTACAAACTAGGTTGGTTACGTCGGAAAGACACAAATACAAAAATATGTGCCTTGTTTTGAACTTTATGAGTTAACCTGGGACACTTGAAGTCAATCAAAGTTGGACAATAAATGACTCTCTGCTCTGAAAGTTAAAAATACTCGTATATTTCCAAACTGTCTCCAAGAAGTGAACAAAGAAGTTTTTGGAGATTTGGATCAAAATTAGTTGATGAAAGGAATTTGAGAATTCGATGGAATTCCGTAACTATTGATACAGAAGTAGAATTAAACAGCGGTATGAAACGGTCACACTCGAAACAAGTAATTAGCCCCGATAATCAAAGTCGCAAAAATAACATCAATTTCCAGCATATAATTCGAACGACACATTTTCTCGGTGATCAAGGGCATAGCACAGGGGAACACGGTTTCAGTTAGACCCTGTTATAGAAACCGACTTGTAAAACTTTAACTGAAGTCATTTGTTAGACAGTGAGTGTTGCAGAGTCCTTCAAAACTAATCTACTCTTCGAAGTGAACCAGAAAACCTTCACTATTTCAACTATATAGAGTGATATAGCCGGCATAAAAATCTGAAAGTACAAACGTAACCTAATTGTACAAGACTATATTGGCTGAATAATTGGCGTAAATACTGAAATGATACTATTCCCAAGATATTCTTCATCCTCTAGATTAGAAGATCGCTTTCTAGATTTTTAGAAATTATGTGTCGGACACATGAGACAACGGTTTCCATATTAAATTATACGGTCAATTTGGCGCGCCAGAAAGACAATCAGTGAAAAAAAGCAAAAACTACCGAGAAAAATAGAATCAGAAAAAATCGTCCTTTGAGCGATACCCTATTGTGTAGGTGCTTTTTAAAGGAAAAAAATTGAAGCGAAATAAATAATCATCCGAAGGAGATATTTCCCAAAAGAATATAACAAACAAATAAAACTTAATTTTATGTATACAGTACGTAAGTGGAACATTCTTCGAAATATTATTATTCCTTGATGGTGGAAAGAATCTTTCATTATTTTTGGTAGTCTGACCAAAGAAGCCTAATGCGCTGGGGAGCAAGACGTTCTTATTGTTTTTGGTTTTGATAGCCTTTTAAAAAGCAATATTTTTTAGGTTTGGTTTAGTGGATTTTGGTAATATATGTGCTTAGACAAGATCCTTAAAGCCAATTCATACTCCATGTAACGGCCAGGGCCACGGCGGTCGCCACTAATCATATTTCAGTGCATGTGATACGTGATCAATTATATTTTAACGGCGCAAGCCAAGGTCGTAAAGGGCGTTTTAATAATGCATATTAGAAAAACAATTACAAACAAACAGAACTACCGCAGGAAGTAGTCTAGAACGGGCAGTTATTCAAAATGTATTTTTCGAGTTATGCAACGGAAGCAAAAAATTATGTTGCAGTCTTGATTAAGTCTAAAAGAGCTATATAAGTTTTTAGTTTAATGCCATTTTTCTAGAATCATACTGTAGATTTTCAGATTTTCTAAATCCAAACACAGCTGAGTGGAGCTCAGCACGGAATGTTGATTTTTATGCTCTTTCCAATTGTTTTTTCGGCAGATCTAGCGATCCGAAGTTTCCAAAATCATCTACACCACACTCCAAAAACTGAGAAAACAAATTTGCTCATGATGACATTGGCGACAGCGTTAGTAGTAAGTTCTCGATAAGCCACATGATTTCCAGGAAAGCAGAAGGAAACATTATTATCACTCAACGATTACTGTATTTTGTGAAATTTCAATAGAATAAGTTATGGTATATATCCTTAATCTATGTGAATAGAAAACCCGAATATTTACCTGGCTGGTAAGGCGATTGTATTTTTTACAAGCTTCTAGTCACATCATTTTTATATAACCACCATGCTGAGGTCGGTAGCACCAATGATTACTACAAAAGTATAGTAGTTCAGAAGCCGAAAACTTCGGTTGCAATAAATTTCCGTTTTGATCCCCAGATGCACCATGTTTAACACTTGTCGGGATAAATGTATTCAGTTACAAGAACAAAGATTATAGGGCAAAAAATTTTGAAGCGTGGAGGTTCCGCTCCAAAAATTAATATGAAATGCATCGCAAGGGGTGTCAGAGGGGGTTTACCCTCGTCCTAAGTGCATCAATGCCAGTAAGCTTTTCAGTTCTTTTTTTTGCCATATTTATTTTATTTACTTTCAAAATCATCGGTTTCATCAATCTGATCTATTCTAATGTGATAAAAAATACTCTTACTCTTTCAAGGCAGGTAGAAAGTACTTTTAGCATAATAAAGTTCCCCGTAATTCAAAGCCTGGTTTATCTGATCATTCAAATCCTCCTAGGTTGATCTCCTGCTACATTCTAAAAAATCGTGTTCATGACAAATCCTAAACAGACCAAATTTTTGTGGAACTAGAAGATAATCATGACATTTTGATTTTTCAAGATTATTTGTGACCCAAAATTTGACTATAACTAAAGATCAAGGCCACTCCTTATATATCAATAGAAAGAATAAATTTTTTTATTGCAATCAATTGAATTGCCACAAGGATTTCACAAGGATGACACCTGACTCCACAGTGAACTCTGATCAACAGCTTAGGAATTCGAAAGCTGTTAGTTGAAATATGTAATCTGAATCCGTAAGTCTACCTTATTAAATCCTATCAGCTGCGCCATTGTTGAAGGGCTTCCTGGGTGGCGCCCGAGCTGTCCCACCACTGGCCAATGTCGGTGTAGGTGTGATCATCCCCATCATGGCTCCACTACAACGGTCGGGTTCACACCTGCCCTGACATTGGCCAGTGGTGGAACAGCTCCGGCGCCACCCAGGAAGCCCTTCAACACTGATGACCCTACCAGGGGCCCCTTGTTGCTCCAAGGCAGAGGAATGTTGTATGGTAACATACAACCTTCGTAGGATTGATGACTCAGCCAATCCACTGGTCGCGAACTCGGCCATTTTTGTTGAGCCCTGGTCGGTATGGTCACACCTAGCCCGACATTGGCCAGTGGTGAGACAGATCCGGCGCCCGCCACTCAGGAAAACCTTCAACACCATATACATTTCTTACTACGTGGAATATGAGAAAGTGATATGAGTATATTAACAGTAAATTAACGAACTTGAGCTCGAAAAATCTATCTGGCACACACAATTTAAAGCCATGACATTCAAACCGCTTTTTCAATCACTTTTTCGAATTGACCTGCATATTTTTCGAAAATACATTTATCAATTTTTTCGACGATAATTTCCAATCTCCTTTCCAAGGCGTCGAAGTGTTTGTCGGCCAATAGAGGCATCAGTGGATCTTCGGACATGGATTCGTTCAAGTTTAGAGATAATTTGATCGGTTCGTCGTAAAATTTCATGATTGTTTCGAAAGTTGTACTTTTTATCAGACAGCATTGCCATAGAGGGGCTAAAATGTCCAAGTCGTCCATGTCTGATCGGCCAAATCTGAAATTTTTCTCAGGAACAGTATGTACAAACGCTGCAATATGTCCACTACAAAAATCCTACGAAATTCATGAGTCATTGAGAGCCGTAGAACCGTTGGACATGGCCCAGCATTACGAATATAAAGTGAAATGAGTATAGTCGTCAGAATCAAGCAGAAATTTTTTGTATGATGACAAAATCCTTCAGATTCAGTCGGCGGAACTTGCAAATTTACAGCGCCATCCGACTTGCAGTTTGACGGAAAACAACTAAAATACGACATGCTGTCAAATTTCCTGATTTAGAAGCATTTCAAGAAAAACAGACTGTAATTACATTATACATATCTATATCTATAATTATAGCTGATGTTAACATTGTTGTTTTCAGATTTGTTGTTTTTTTGCAAAGAAATTGAAAAAAATTTGGCACGATGTCTTGTCTTCTACGTAAGACGAGCATTAATTAGAATTCCAATTCCTAGTCAAATACATCTCGGGAAGCTTGAGCTGCACATCTTTGAATTTTTGCCATTTCATCTTTTTACTGTATTCATTTACTATGTGAAAAAAAGATGCATAAATCTATCATCATGGGTGATAGTTCTGACATTAAATTTTTTAAACGGAAGACCCGCACTATTGATCAGTGAAGTAGGATTTCGGCAAATAATGGTCATAACTGTTTCTAAGAATATTACTGGAATATACTTACGATCGCCCATTATCGATGTGCATCAAAAAATGATGATTTTTCGAACCGCGGACGAATTCAAAATGATGCCTATCTTGATTACCCGTCAAAAAATCTAATATCGACGCGTCGATGATGTCTAATAAATATTGGGCGTTGGACGAATTTTTTACATGGGTATCACAATAGGACGTTTGTTGCTGCCACAAAGCTTTTTGATTGTGCTTGCTGTATGTTCTGAATATAATAGATGCGCGTCTTTACGCCCCCGAATTCTTATTTTTTCAAGCTTGATAAAATAGATGTTCTCAGAATGATAATTAAATATCTGCTTGAACAATGATCTTATTTGTTGAATTTCGTCTTTGTTGGAAGATCTCATAATCGTACCAAAAACTCAGATACCTCACTATTACGTCCTACTAAATTTGCGCTGTCCAAGCATTTATAGCAAATTATGTTGGGAAATTTTGCAAAGATGGGAAAAAACAAAAATATGACATAAATGGCCCCCAGCCGAGAAATTACTGCGACTAAATACATGAATTTTATTGCAGGAAACTACAGTAAATCGACGATCCCAGCTTGACTGATGATGTTTTACAAACCATGTATTTTTTTATTCTGAATATAGAATAGACCAGCGATGCCATTTTATCAGAACTATAAGTCATTTAGTCTGCTTTTTATAAAATGCTTGTTAACCGGAAAATGATGAAAATTAGCTGCCGAAATCGATTATATGGAAGTTTTGCGATAAAATTTTTTCCTCAAAAATATTAAGGTTATGTATTTCAGCAGAAAATCGTAAGTGTACAATAGTACTTTCTCTTCGTTATTATTTACAAGCATTTCAAAAAAGAGACTACAGATGTAGATTTTCTGTATTATTTTAGTAGAATCTGTGACTTATTTTGAACTCTAAAGAAAGGCAAAGCTGAAAAAATTTTGCGTGACAAATGCCGGTACCTGGCAAAAGGGGATTCTAGTCTTTTATTAGGCTGAAGTAGTCGCTGAGGTATGAACGCTTGAAATGATGATTCGATTGTATCCGGATTACCGCAAATAGCGTGAGTTGTGTCACAATAATACGTACAAGTGCCGACGAAACACAAATTTTTGGCTGGAAAAATTAGGGAAAATTCATTAAGTCAAAATGAATTCTCACTTTATCCGTCATCCTAACTCATATTACTTCCATCTGACACCACAAAAACTAATAGCCCTTTTACCTGGAAATTAGAAATGCAGAAAAGTAGCAGCGTAGACACCATATCCCATTCAATTCAAAATGATGGGCGCAGCGAAAGCCAAAAAAGTAGGTTCGATTTGATACTCAATTTTCACTAGAAGGAAAACTTTACACTGTATAGGAACTCCAAATTTCTTCACAGGAATGGGAAAGGAAATGGCGGCGATACCTGAGTGCTACTCGAAAAGTTCGACCACTTAACCAGGTTATTGAACGATCGGTTACAGTAATAAGCTAACTACTTTTTTTCCGCCTTGAACTTGCTTTCATGGAATCGCTGCATCGGTCATTTCAAAACGAATTCACTATGAGTTCTTTTTAAAAAGGGACTCTTATTCACTGTGTCCAAGGATTTTTTTGATAATGATTTTCTTAACGATTTTTGGGCCATTTTGCAACAACAATCAACAGTCACACCGATAATTTCAATTCAGTAGAAGAACTTGAAAACAGTGGTGCTTTTTTGAGTTAATATCAAATGAACATGAACTGATCACCTTACTAGAATTTTGTAAACTTTTTATCGTCTGTTTTTCTTAAAATGCTTCCAAATAATGAAAGCGGAAAGCAAGTAGTATTTTAGATTTATGCGATTTTTTGATAAACAAAATATCATGTAGGACTGGAAATTTGTGAGCGTACTGATCTAACCTTTAGAAATTTTTCGAGTGAAAAATTTTACAGTAAGAACTTTATGTAAACGATTTTGACGACAATGCTGATTTGTGTCACTTTTCTATTTGGAAGCATTTTATAAGAAACAGACTGTAGTTAATGATCTATGTGCCCTCCAATAGAACCCGCACGAAAAATTTGTAAAAAATATTAGAGCCCGCGTGTTTCTGTAACATTCATTTTGTTCATAATTTACATGTGGGACACGATCTCTATTAGGGACTATAGAAAAGCAATCCAGGGCCACGAAACATGTATATCCTAGAAAGTCGTGAGAGTCAGTACGCCACGAACCTTTCTTTCCGCAGTTGTCATGATAAAACAGCACTTGTGGTCAGAGTAAATGTCGGATTTCTCAAAGTTATTGATGATATGCTGTACTGACCCGGTGAGTGGAAGAAAAGTCTGGACAGGTTCATTTCCGACTTCGGACGTATGTCACTCAAGTTGACTCGTCGGCCGACTGTTGGCAAAGCCCTACGAAATCCGAGAAGTCTGAAAAAATCATGATTTTGAAGTAATATGCGAAACTGCTATTCAAAAAATGAATTACCTGTCCAAATGAAAACTTGCGATTTCAGCGTTGTGCCTTTCAAAATCGGTGAAATAAAATTGATCTGGATGAGTTTCATATTGCCTGTGAAATCTGCATCGAAGATAGAATTTCCAGCAGGGACAATCCACACCATATAGCAGCAAGTCGCTACACGTTGCCCAAGAACATCTATATTAGGCTCATTAGCGAAACCATTTCCGTCTCAGACCCAATCAACAAGATTCTCAAAAAGACCCTATCAAGACCAACTGGCCACAACTTTTTGTTGAGAGTGGCCAAAGCAGCCACCTCAACTACGAATTGTTGCAAAAAGAGAGCGCCTTTCCCGCTGCTCGGTTGGCACAGTTGGTTAGAGCGTGCGGACGGAAGCCGCAAGGTCCTGGATTCAAGTCCCGGACCGAGCCTAACTTTTACTGAAGTCCCGAGTAGCGGGAAAAGGTTTTTTACAGAAATTCAGGAAAGAGTCGTAGAAAGAAATCGGTCCTGGAAAACCTACCTTGACAAAAAAATACATCGTGCATGCGGTTAAAAATTTCAAATCTCTCATTACCTCATCGGTTTCACGACGGCCTTGTAACCATTGATGAACGTTGCTTCCAATTTAACTTGCGTGCCGCCGGGCAAATTTTTCACCGACTTGATTTCTTTTTTGAGCATATCGTTGAGCAAATTTCTGACCAAAATTTTCGAATAATACGGTTCACTTGGATTAGCGTCGTTGCCATACAAATCGCACGAACCGAAGTTGTCGTAAAATAATCGCCAAGATGAAGAATTTCTACCAGGAACAATGAAAAAAATTTTGGGATAACTGTAGGTATTAATTTTTTTGAATTTTAAACTTTGAGCATAGAATCAGCGGCCGGAATGAAATTTCTTTATCACTCAAGATAAAAGAATGCAATTCTATGGATAAATGATTGACATGGGAGGGTAGTAATCTTACAACAGCAATAAGAAGTTCATCTGGTTTCTGCGAACATTGGTCACAGAAAAGACAAATTTCGCTTAGAATATTGCATGTGTACAACAAAACTTCCTCCCTTACTGACTCGAACTTCGGTAGATATTTAGAATCAAAATTGAATTCAAGAGGAATTTCGAAGAGCAATCGAATTTGCTTGCTAATCGACAAGAAAATCAATGACAGTAAAAAATCGAAATTTTGTTTGTATTTTTTAACTGCAATTGACTGAACGATGTTGCAAAATGAGGAGCGTACAACCACGACTTCTCAAGTTGGAAGAACAGCAAACTTTTGAATGCTATTGTAATCTAGATCGAAGACGAAACTCGGTCCATTTCTTGTAATATTAGATACGGACGGGAAAAATTGTAGCTTTCAAGTCCGTTTCAATCCGCCATTCTGGATCAGATGGAGAATAAGTAATTTGATGATTCATTCATAAATTGGGTCGGCTTTTATTGTTTTCTGATCATAATGTAGTTCAGTTTGATTCCTTTTCTCATCGACGTAATTTATGTTCGGCTTTATGCGTTTCTCGAACCAGGAAGTCTAACATGTTTTAGTTCTTTACAATTCGTTTCATATTAAGAGTCACACGTTACTACTAAACTTTTTACTTTAAAAAATTGATTAGATGAATTTGCTCACGAATTTCCAGTCCTGTTTAACACACGGTAGCAAGAATCGTAAAAATATGCAATGTCACGTTTTCAAGTTACATGTTTGGAAGCATTTCGAGGACGCAGGCTAGTTCTTTTTATTTTGCTATCCGTACACTGTCTTTGCTATACGTACACTGTCGTACACTATTACACTGTCCATCCATGTACACGGAACCTAATTCGAATCTAAGTTTTTTTAAATCTGCAACTGGAAACATTGAGAAGTGGGTAAAAATATCAATCCTCAAAATGAATCGTCCTGAATTTTTTGTTTATGCAAGACAACAGCAAACTGGGGACAAAATTTTCAAATGTTCAAGCGTTGGGTCACAGTTTCTATTTTCGTGGACAAAAAAATTATCCATGGTGTACACTAGATTTTAGCAGGAAATGCGACATCCTTCTCATTTTCGCTTTACTTTGAATTCAATTTCAGTTTTCTTCTACTTGAGCAAATTTCCGGTTGTCGAAAAAATGATGGCCTTTTCTCTCTCACGTTTGACAATAAATTACTCAAATTGAGTCCGAATTTTTGTATCGATCTCCTCTTTTGGACGTAAGTCTTAAATTTTTCCCAGTCCAAATTTTTCTCGACGACAAAAAATTCTCGATTACCGTCGTCACTATTTTTGATTAATAAATTTAAATCATCGTGTTGAATAAACTGAGCCGGAATAGCTATTTTTCTGTACGAATAATAATCAGAAAAATTTTTTGTTCTAGTCAAATGCAAATTGAATTTTTCGCGGCGATAAATCCATATAATCAACAAGGATAAAGAGAAAGTAAAAAATAAGTTGCATAAATAAAAACAAATCCTTTTGCAATAGCATCTCATGGTATTGAAATTAATTTCATAGAACGTAACTCCTGTCGTGGCTAGGAGCTGTGCGTGATAATTCTTCATTAATTCATCCGCTAATTAATTGACTAAATGAATAGCTCTGTCATTACCATTTATATGATGAACAAACTGGTCTAAATAACAGCAGAAATCGTCAATGACGTTCACTTTTCGAAAAACAAATACAAAAAAGTTTCGAATGAACTAAACAATATGGGCGACCACACAAACGCACATTATAGAGTGCACAAAAAACTGGATAATTTCTAGTTTTTTGGGGATTTTTAGAAGTTTTTAGTTGCTTGTCAAACTGAAAATAGCGAACCAAAAATCGTGAGGAGCGTCAAGATTAACGTTTGATAGTGAACTTTCAGAGGAAACGGAAATCCAAATTTTGTGAACATCTTATAGTCTAAATTTATGAAATGGTTCTAAGAGCTCCAAAATCACTAAGGTAAAGTTTTAACTGTAGAATTTTTTATCTAAGATTGTTGTTGAGGACAAGTTTACCGTGCTCAGTTCGATCCTGTAGCTCATATAACGGATCAAGGCCGTTCTTAGGGGTGGGAGAACTGGGCGACCGTCCTGGGCAGCTAGAAATTTAGGACCGCAAAAATTTTTTTAGTATATGCCTGGAGAATGCCTTTTTTAGTAGCTCTTTATAAAATTTTCTAATGCAAAATTTTTATTTATTTTTCTCTTTAATTTTTTTCTTGAATTTTTCTAATGTTTGTTGTATTCAAACAGTACAAAATTCTTCGCACACTTATTTCTAGCGTCAGTTTGTTAAGCCCGGTTTATAGTTCTGCTCGGCGAACAAATTTACCCCGAGCATGCTCGGGGTAACAGCTCCGAGCATGCTCGCCAAGCATGCTCGTGGATGCTCGGCGAGCACGTTGCTCGCCGAGCATCCACGCCGAGCAAATTTTTCTCCTAAAATGCATACTTATTTCTTTCCATGTACGAACCATAAAATAAGTACCTTGAAAACATGGCGTTTTTTCCTAACGTCCTTGTAATCAGCGGATCAAGCGTTAAACAGGAATTCTTTTCTTTTATTTTTCATCATCTGGTAATTTTTTTCGAATAGACATTGCAAAAACTTTACCAGAAAAAAATGAAATCCTACAAATAAATCTAGGGATTAGAGATGTATCGGAGCTTTTGACCAGCTATGCTACCCGATCCTACAGAATGTTTTCTGACCCGAAGGATGAAAAAAGACTTGACCTTAGCCGTTTCCCAGGATAACTCTGTGCCTTAAAGGTCACGCATGTCAAAAACCCGCGGGTCAAAAAATTCAGTTGATCATAGAAGAAAAAACAGATAAAATTTTGTTCTACATGAGATTAATTTAGTCATTATTACATATATTTCAAGAATAAAATTTTCTCGGTAGTTTTCCAATGGAGGTAGGGAAGGATCGATGTATTGGCATCGGCTGATAATTGACTTTTTTAAATATCGACCGATGGTTTTTTGGGCGAGCTAGGATAGATAATATCCTGTTTTCTACGGCAATTTTTGCATTAATCAGCCCTGCATGTGATTACTTTCTGGGCAAGTGTAAATCTTGGGTCACTTTTGATTAATTGTGATAAGAAAAATGTTGAATGAAATGACAATGTGCTTTTTCCCTTCAACGCATTATGACACAATGGTTGTTGAATAATTTTTAGCCTTCACCTTTTGAAAAAGTATGCTTAAAAATCGTTCAATTTCCATAATTCACGAAGAATTATTCAACCATATCATGTTGAAAGCAAAGCTTTTCGAGGTGAAATACTGTTTCAAATTAAGTGTTCTATAATTTCTATTGTATTCAAAAAGTTCTGTATTGAAACTTTTGTGTGAACACCGATGTTGGTCATTCTTTAATTCACATGCACTTAATAAAAAAGAGACAAAAACAGATTTTGTACCCGAGTGAAAGTTTTCAACGAGCAGTTTTTGAGATTAAGCAAAAAATGAAATTCTTAACAAACATTATTTCGGCAGACAAAAAGGGCATGCCATCTTTGGCTATCATTTCAGATTTTTTCATCTGTTTCCAATAATCGTAGATCGGATTGATTTTCGTTTTTTGCCTTGAATAAGAGAAAGATTTTATTTATTTCTCATTTCCCTTATCTCGTTTCATTTCTCGTTCCTCAAAGCAGCAATTAATATTTAAAAGAAATAGTCATTTCTCATTTTCAATGTTTATTTACACTGAATAATAAACAAATATGTAACATGGCGAGTATGTGCTTGTGTTACACTGAACTGAACATATTTTTTGACCCTTGATCTGGTTTGCTAGATGTCTCTGACCTGACCTGTTGTAACGTACATGCTAACGCAGTACTGTAAATACATATTGTACACCATGTGATATTCGTTTAATAAATATAAATTCATTTCTTAATCTATCGTCTCAAGGGTGTCTGGGATTCACACCCAAACATTCCTGTGAATTTATGTGAAGTGCTTTATTTTGATCATCCCCACACCTCAGTACACCCAATTAAGATGCTCTAATTAATTTGCACATCGGCAGCTGGTCCCCTAGAATCTACACTAAAGTACACATTCCACGGTTACATTAATTTCCCATAAAAATCGTAAACAACACCTGCACACAGTAAAAAGTAAAAGCCCTGCCAGACACCAGTCTCAAATGGAACGGTAGTGATGGTTCCTACAAAACATGTATATGTAGAGGAAATAGATACAGAAGCATGCATGGAAGCACAGAGGCGTGGTTAAGTCCACTGTAGGAAGCAAGCATAAGAGAAGCATAAGAAGCATATGGTACCAGGAAAGCATTGAAATGCGTGACCAAACTAGTGAAGCGAACGAAGCAAGAAGCAACGATTGGCGGAAGAAGATTGTCGGAAACAAGACCTCCCGCGAGCCAAGGGAGTGGCCACAGAAGCAGTATTTAAAGAGAAGCAAAGCATGATTCCATCAGATTTTTGCGATTCTAGCATTTTATTTGCAAGCCTGTTTTAGTAAAGCGAGACTTTCGAAAGCATTTGAAGCGAGTTTTGTTATTTGCAAGCATTTGTCTATTTTATCAACGAGCAAGCGATCGTCGACCCCCGCATTGTTAATTGTCGTGTCGTAATCCCTTTCATCGTACCCTCGCCTTTGTGGGCTGTGCACCGCCATAGACCATTTTAAGGATTAAGTAAAGTATCATTAAAAACTGGTCGTTACACTGTGACCCGATTTCATATTTTAGCCATCTGACCCGATCCGATATTCTCTGGCCTGATACATGCCTACTACCGACTGATCTGAGCGCCCATAATATGGCATTTGTTAGGCACCCTGTTGATGGCAAGCTGGGATGGGAAATCGACATGCAAATCAAGAAATTGGACGACCAGTGGCGCAGACATTTGCCTAGAAGTGGAGTGCCACAGAAAGACGGAAATGATAGTTATTTATCATTGTCATATTTTTATACATTTTTCGATAAGTTTATGCTGGCGTCCAATAAACCTTATCAAAGCACTTTGTTATTAAATTTACATAAACTATATAGTGGTGTAACCACATTCTTTTTAATATTCGTCGGATATTATTGTTTAATATATTGTCTATTATTTAGAGTCCACCAATCCGTTAGAGCGAGGAGGCAAAGACCCAGGTGCCCACTTGCGGGCAGCTCAAGAAGACCTGCCAAGGGGATCCTGCAGGTAAGTCTATCCCGGAGTGGATACCTTTCTCTCTTAGGAGACTCCGGGGGCTCTGTTGTGAGGCCCCTCAACTAAAAGTAAGTTATTCTTTGTTGTTGCCAGGGCTGGGGGAACTGGACTGTTGCACGATCTCTGAGGCTTAGCCAAGGAATTAGCTCTAACAGGTCAGTTCCGACCAGACCCAATCTTTTCTTAACCCTAAGGAAAGATCTGCACAACACATTGATCCTGCATGCATTGTTTAATTTTTGATAAATTATCCCAGTCTGAGACGCGTCTATACCTATACCACGTGTTGCTCGCCGAGCATGCTCGGAGGAGTAGAAAAAATTTCTACTACCCCGAGCATGCTCGGCGAGCAAATTTTTTGTGCTCGGGGTTCTGCTCGATGAGCAAATATTCGTGCACTGAGCATGCTCGGCGAGCAGCTTGCTCGACGCTGTGCTCACTGAACTTCTCCGAGCACGCTCGCCGAGCATGCTCGCCGAGCAACGAGCAGATGTGTGAACCGGGCTAGATCCTACTGTTCTTAGGCGTTTTATTGAAGTGCTATGTTGCAGACGTTGCATTAGATACAAAATATATGTTGTGTAATGTGGTGTATTATGCATGAGCTAATACAGAGTTGGAGGACCTGTTGTAGTCATTCAACCAGTCCATTAATGTGTTATTTTAGTGAATGTAATTATAATAATGGAATTATGCGTCATTTTTGGATATTTTGAAGTGTGTAAAGTAGCGAATCATCATTTCCTAAAGATGGCATGGTGTATATGTATGAAAAAATCGAGGGCCGCTAAAACCCTAAGAACGGCCCTGTGACGAAGGAGTTACCAATGAATTTCTACAAGCGTTGTAAAAGCAAAACTGACTAATATCGAAGCTATTTGCAGGTTTGATCCACATTGCAACATCTACCCTTATCAGAGTTTCGCACATTTGTGAATCGTTATTCTATACTACAATTTGTTCTCTAGAAAATGCTTCTGAATAGAAAAAAGAAAAAATATGTCAAAATTTGTTAGAAAGTTTATACAAAAAACTTCGTTCAAAAGATTGTGAAGTTTACTTGAGTATACATTTAAATTTTCTTGTCAGTCCTATGTGGTTTAGCAGGGAATCGCCGCAGTATGAAATAGTAATTGCTTTCCACCTTTATAATGTAGAAGCATTTCATAAAAAAGGGCTGCAGTACTTCATTCATTTTTAAATGATCGATGCAGCGAGGTGTCAGCCAAACTTTTATTCAAAATAATGGAAGGATCATTGGCTTCAATCAATAAATATTTTCGTCATTATACATACTCCATGAAGATCACTTTTTTCAAAATTATCGAAATTGATTTCCTAATTTCAAGATTATCGAACTGAATTATCGAAATTGATTTCCTTATCACTAGTCGGGCTGCGTTTGCCGAAACTCCGGCCGCTGCATCGATCATTTCAAAATAAATGGAGTAGCATTGTTTACGTTTCGTAGCATAAGATCTTTTTTTATTGACTGTTGTGATCTCAGAAATCTGGGTACTCTGTGTGAGACGAGTTTCAAGATTACATTGAGAATGTTGGAAACGGTTATAGATATTGATTATGTCCCTGATTTTACTACTATAGTCCATTCACTCTGAAATAATAGACGTAACGAGAACCAAAAAAGTAGGTTCAACTTCCTACGAAATTTTCTTGGAGCGAAACAAATCGTACTGTAGAAAAACGCGTTATGGCACCATACATGCACAGCATAGAAATTCTGCGGGGGGTCAGCTAGGACAGGAGGTGGAATATAAATTTTTTTTGTTCCTGATAACGAAAAAAGATCTTCAATAGGTCTTGTAATATCCAAGCAGCATATTCTTTATTTTATATTAGTCAGATATGGGAAATTATTTGCCTATACTGCACTTTTTAAAGTTTTAATGTTACTTTTTTGGACTTCAAGTATGCTTTATTTAGAAAATTGTTCAACTACAGCATCATTCCTATTTTTATGATGACTTTCTCTTCTCACTTGCTCATTTTCCTTTGTCATCTTCTGGATCATTGCTGGGGTGGTCGAATTTGCTGGGAGTCAATCAAAGTCTGCTTGGGTTCAAAACCCCCCCCCCCCAAACCCCCCACGTGCATTTATGTATGGCACTCCATGCGCCATGAAAAAATGGAAACTCACTGCATGCTCCATGACAAACGAACCCCAAAATCATTGAAAGATCATGCTGCTTATCCAGTTTTGATAGACATGAAATTTTCTTCATTCATTACAGTGAGCATGCATGTTCTTGGGAGTCGCTGAGGATCCTGACCCAGTGCAGAACCCTTTCTGGACGGGGGCAGAATCGTTTTTGACTCCCAGCAGAATTTTCATTTTTTTTTTATTTTTATGCCATGAATTGTAGAAGTAAATCTTTTTCTAAATAAATGTTGCAAACAGATATATCAAGCATAAAATAAATATGATTTTGAAATAGTTTAATGCTCTTTGAAGACTTGATCATATAAAGACCTGAAAATCTAATTGTAAAAATTTTTAAAACTATGAGGAAAACGTTCAATTTTTTGTTGCAACTAAAAAAGCACGCAGAGAAACTTTAAAAAGCAGAGTATTTAAACATTCCGATCAATTTTGACTGAGTTCTGTAAACGTTCAAAAAAAATTGGGTGTGAAGCGCCAAAATTCTATGCTGTAGGTACATGTAAAGGTAGTAAGTTTTACCTTTTTTTCCGTGTTAAACTTACTTTCATGGTATCGCTGCATCGATCATTTTGAAACGAATGGAGTATAGACGCCCTAAACGCTGGGGCTTGGCTTGCGTGACGTTCGGCCATTCAAAATTTACATCTGGATGTAAATTCTGAGACGACACATGATTTGAGAGCGCATTTAAATTTGCATATCAGCAAGATGATTTGAATTGCAAATATCCAGGTTAATTTTATATTGTGGTTTAGCAGAAAGGGCGAAAATTAATTGCTTTGCGTTTTTATTATCAGCAATCGTTTTGAAAAATAAACAACTGGATCTGACATCGATCGCTAAACCTATTCACTGTCCACGAAGTTCTTGTAGCAGTGATTGAGAAAATATTTTCACATTTCAGTTTATCATATAATGTTAAATTCTATGGGTTTGGATCATGCAAAGAAAACTTCAGAAAATCGTAGAATAAAATAAGACATAAAATAAGATAATGTTATCATTTCAGAGAACCAGCTTCTTAAGCGGAGCACTAAAAAACAAAAAAAAATTTAATGCGATTCGGGGACAAATTTTCAATTCAGCAATTTTTTGTCTATTGAATTTGGTCTGAATGTGGACCTTTAGGCCGTACGTATTATCCGTTGTTTCCGTCCACATAATTAATTTTCTTTTCCTCGTCTTACTGGAAGGAAGAAATGTATGATAAGATTACTGGAAGGAAGAAATGTATGATAAGCTAAAAGACACCAAAAGACGTTTCGCAACAATGAGTAGATAGCGTTTTCCATTAATGTTAACAGGAATTATCACTCGAAACTATGACATGCAGAAAATGTCACAAAGAATTCATCTTGCATGGAAAAGTTCACTTCGCTGCCAAGAACGAATGAGCTCTTACTTTTAGGCATGCCATTTTCATATGTTGGCTTATTGTGAGTACTTGTAGATCCTTCTCTGTCTGGTAACGATGTTGATTATAAGGTTTCAAGTATATGTTCCAGAACGGGAAATGCTGCGGAATGGAATGAAATAATTTTCAAATACCGAAACGCTAGCAACGAACAAAAGTCTAATCGAGTCATTGGAAAGGAATGAAGAAGATTTTTCTGTAAAACTTTTTACACAAGAATTATTGAGGTTTGTTGTGTTGGCTCGCAAATTGTTAGCTTGAAATGAGAAATTGACAGCTTTATATGAAAAAATCTGTATCTATAGTCTGTTTTTTATAGAATGCTTCCGAATACAAAAGTGACACAAATCAGTACTGTCGTCAAAATCGTTTACACAGAGCTCTTTCTGTAAAATTTTTTACCCCAAAAATTGTTAAAGGTTAGGCGAGTGTGCTCACAAGTTTCCAGTCCTATACGATAAATCGTTCATCAGCAAATTGTGAAAATCTGAAATACTACTTGCTTTCCACTTTCATTAGTTAGAAGCATTTCAGGAAAAACGGACTATAAATCAACATTTTTTCCACTAGCTGCCTTGTAGCGACATACGAAAAATTTCAACTCGTGCTACACGATGAAATCACCGTTTTATTTTTTCGACTTGCGTCTTGCTTTTTGCATCGCCGAAACTTGATATTTTTGAAATCGAATGGACTATAGGAAACAAAATAAAAAGATAGGAAAAAGTCATTCCAATTTCAATTTTTTAGAAGTATATTAATGAAGAAGAACATATTATAAATTGTCGTTTTACGAAAAAATGAAAATTTCTCGAAGTTTTCAATATGAACTACTCATTGTACCAAGATCACAAGATAATCACAATGATTTATTGTTGGACGATGTAGTCGCATAGAAATGATTCGCCGCTCTACTCTATCCCAAGAGAGCGGGATTCGTTAGCCACTGAAAAAGGAAGTTCAAATTTTAATAAGCTTGTCAGCCTCTTAAGAATTCACTTTTCTTGGACCTATTAATAATAATCAGACAGGGAACATTCTCAACTCAAGTCTCGACTTGTTCCCTCACATAATAGCTCGTAGTATATGTTTTGTCTAATCATTGTTTTGATCTATGTTTTCAAAAACTTCATGAAGCTTTAGGCCTGAAAATAGTTGCATCTTTGATCCCGTTCGCTCAAGAAAGGGTGAATCTTTTTCTGAAGTTTTCTCAAACTTAATCACTTTCAGAATTTTCCATGAACGTTATAGTTTCGTACTTAATCCGAAAAATTTCTCCAAGGCTATTTTTATGCAAATCTTTCACAACGCAAGCAATCTTTTGCGTTCTGAAAATTTTTCATTAAATTTTTCTCCTTAGCCTTCATTACTGTAATTTCGCTCAGAAGATTTATTCTGCAATTTTTCGCATGTATACTTATGATGAGTTCGAAGTCTGCTCACCCATCTGATAAGAATCTGATTAGCAAGTACTGTTATTGTTTTTCGCTGTAATATCACATGACTTTACAGATGAAATGATGAACAAATGATTCACATGATGAAATGATTTACAAATAAAATTTTCTTATACGATTATTGACTTGCAGGTTATGAAACTGCGTAGTTACTGACTGACATTTTCTCGCACAACACAGAAGCTATCTGATTTTTCTTGGAAAAAGTTTATTGTCAGAAAGATGAATAAATATTCAGCTGTTTTTTAGTGAATTTCTTGCATTGTGTTGGCGTCATACATGCTTTATGATTTTCATTTCTGGAAAATCATGATGTCGCACACTGAAACCAGAAAGAAAAAGCTTGCAAAGTGTTTCAGCTTTGTTGCACGATAATTTTTTAGCTTATTGTACCTGTATGCCAGAGTACCTCGTTTTTCAAATCTTTTTGCAAATAAATGGTTATTTACCGCCCAAAAATAGAGATTTTGATAAGCTGAGCGTAATTCTTCTTCGCATAATTTAAGCATCATCAAATTTCAACCTTGCTTTCAAAAATTTTCATGTGTTATCTCGGGTTCGTCGAAGCTTAGCAACAATGACGAACGATGATGGAAGAGCTTTTCGGCGGTCCAACGCTCATCCTATAAAAAACGTTGAAAAATGCTCGAAATTGCCCAGCATTAATTTGGATTTTTTTGCGTTATTCGTCCAAAAGTGACAAATGAACTCTATGACATTTTAGTAGGCATAACGACAAAAATTTTATATAAGTGATTTTGACGATGCTAAACCACCGACAGGTTCATATTTTGACTTGAGATTGTTTAGTGTGCATTGCTCATCGATGGTGCTACAGTATGCCTACTGTTATACTTTGAATATTGTAGACATGAAGCTTTGTCATAGTTCTTGCTGTGTTATCCGCATATCATATTTAGAGAGGCATGATAACCAGTGACAATAATTCTTGGAAAACCGATTGGACGCATCACATTCGAATCTCTCATGGTCACTCTAGGCAGTAATAGAAATCATTGAACTCGTGTGAAGTGATATGAGAACTCCAAGGGTCATCAGATATCATGGTATCAATGACTCGAACCTGGCATGGGCCGACAGGATACCCTAATCAGGGTCATTATGTCAGCTGTAATGAATCCAACTTTGTCATGATCAAAACCTACACTCCATTTGTTTTAAATTGAGACTGGAAAACACTTTTAAAAAACATCTACAATGCACGTGGACATCTTTTTTCTCATGTTGTAGATATATCTGTTAAACCCAATTTGCGAAAGAAGTGTACCTGCAAATGTATGTTATTTTTCTCTGTTTGTAAGCATCTTTCTACGTTCCGAATCTCATTTAGAAAAAAGGAACTATAGAAAAAATGACAATTTGTAGGCTAATTTTGATCAGTTAAGTGTTGAGAAAGTGAATTTTTTTGGCTTTTTGAACAACGAAGAACCTTTTCTTGGACTTTTTTGGGACTTAAGCACGTATTTTCGACACCTTTATAGCTATATTTGAGTTTAGCGTTCGATTTTTTTGGACCGCGCCTGAATTTCTAAAAAGAACGCCTCCTAGCGGCAGGTAGCTTTTACATGTGCAGTCATGCAGCAGAGTTTACAGCATGTAAGGACAAAAAGTCTATAAAAGCTGATTTGTATGGGCACCATAAATAGATCCTCCACTGAAAACATCTAAAGTTCGCAAAAGACTGTGTCCAACGAAGATCCAAAAATGCCTATTTTCACATTTGCAAAACTTCAGCTCAGGTGAGCAACCAAATTCAAAAAGTGTGTCTGCGAGCTCTACAATCTTGACCAGTCCATCGAATAAAATATGAATGAAAAAATAAGTCTAAAAATTATAATTGCATTTAAGGAACGACTATTATTAAAAACCGGCGTCATGAACAATATGAAGACCTTGTGTTTGGTCCTTGTTGTTTCACTGCTTATGTCGACCGAAATGGTTGTATCAGCGAATCTACCGAATTCGAGTGATCAACGTCAAGGCCCCATTCTGGTGGCCAACGACCCGGAAAGTATACTTCTCATGAAAGCCTACAAATATTTGGCCGACGCGGCCGATGTGCTGGAAATGGTACTCCAAAAACATAAAAGTGAGTCGAAAGTTATGGAAAACAAAAGTAATGGCCTCCGATCCTATTTTTTTTGTCGGGTTGATAAGTAGTGGATAACTAAAAATTATGTTCTTAAACCGCAGTATACGTAAATTTCGAAATTCCGAATTTCCATTGATTCATTCGAGATCACTTCCTTCATTCTGAAAATGCTTGCTGTAGTGTAAAATCTTCTTCCCATGTGCGTAAAAAATACACAAGTCTGAAAAACAGCTAAGAAACACTTAGGGCCCGTCATACTTCGCCGCGAGGTACCGCACGGCGCCGCTTTTTCTATTCATACTAACAAGAGGTACCGCGCGGCGCCGCTTTTTTTCTTTTGGATTTTGCTCTTGTCAAAAAATGCGTATTGCTCGTCTCGACAAATGCCAAATACAAAAAATGCGAAAAAGATGAAAAAAACGAAAAAATTGAAAAGATCGAAAAATTAATAGAAAAATGAAATCAATCATTCCTGTACGGTGCAGACAGAAGCTTGCAAAAAGCCTAGTCTAAAGATTTTGGGCTCTTGCTTCAATTTGCTTCTCATTCCAACGATTAATAGCTCTTGAACAGCTAAGAAATATCAATTTATATAAATTGATTTTGAAAAATTGAATATATATACACGATCATTCGTTCACATATGTGCTATATACAGGATCCAGATCTGATCTGGGTCCGGTCGGACCTGCTGTTTAGGACCCAGATTCAAAGTGGATCCATCCTTTCCCTAGTATTCGGGAAACCGGGACGTTCAGGGTATAGGGACTAATGCATTTTCCGGCAAATAGGAAATTTATTCATTATTCGCGGAATCGGGACCCACGGGAAATATGGGCTTTCGGACAATCGGGATATTTGCGGCAAAGGGACGTTGGGGGAATAAAGACACAAGCAAAATGTGCGAGTACACTTGCCGTAGGAACATGTTTACACCTACTTTGCATATTCATAATTATTACACACTAATGTTTTCATTGCAAATTAAATGATCAACTTCTTAGTAAATCTTCATTGAAAATTAAGTAATCATTTGGTAAAATAATTTGACAAGTGTGAGAATTCACCATTCAAGTGAAAAATATGGTTTAACTATACATGTATAGATGTCACAGTATGCAACAATATGTTACAACAACAGTATGCTGCAACTTTACAACACAGCTTGTTCGAAAATTTCGTTTTCGCGCTGCGCTGCACCGACCGGCGCCGCCTTTTAGTACATATAGAACAACCGGCGCCGCGCGGTGAAGGATGACAGGGCCTTACGCTCCTGCAAAAATTTGGGAAATCACAAAATTACGCTCGCTGTTCGATCACATTTCTTTAGACCTCGAGTGGCATTTATCAACATTGATATGTTAAATCTAGAAATTAGATATTTAATTCATTTAGAAACATCCAGCACGCTAGGCAAACGAGATGGCGGGGACAACGGCGATTGGGAGTTTATGAGATTTGGCAAATGATGGCAAAAGTTTATCTTGGCAACATCATTTTCACATTGACTTTGTGCAGTAACTGAATTAACAATGTTTTGTCGATATATTATCAATAAATCTTTAATTCTATGAGCATATTCAACGTGACAAAATTGTTTGCTGTTTACGGGTCTAAAATTGAGCTTGCAGTAACCTTAGACCTGTATCTGCGTGCTCACCAATGAAACTTTTGTTTGAAAAAGTTATAAAAAGTACATAAATCCTACGCAGAGACGTGGGTGGGAAAAGTGACAAGAATTTGAAAAACTGTTGGCGTTCGAAAAAATTATGTGGAACACACCCAACTACTACTATAATTTTGTCGAACATCGTGAGTAGGTTTTTCAACTCTGCAAACATTTCTTTCAAAACGTTTGAAAACAATAATAAAGCGCTTGAAAAATTTAGTCGCGCTTTTTGAAAGAGCGGAAAGAAATTTTGAAAACAAAGATCAGCCAAACGGTGTCGGTGTCGCCACAAAATGTCTCCAACATAATGTCTCCAACAAAATATCCCCAACTTATGGTCCCCGAACAATAAAGGTATTTCCATGGTATTATTGGGGAAGGGCTTTCGACTATTGGGAATTTAATGGATACAGTCACTTTACACAAAAAAATTTATTCCGGGTCTAAACAAGCGTATTTTCGTTATTTTTTGGTTAAAGTTTCCTCGACCACAGGGAATTCAATGGACGCGATCACTTTTCACAAAAAATTATCTGGGGTGTAAACAAGCGTATTTTCGTGATGTTTTGGTGGAAGGAGTTTTCGACCGCAAGGAATTCAATGAATGTGATCACTTTACACAAAAAAATTATCCCGGAAGTAAACGAGTATATTTTCGTGATTTTTTGGTGGAATTGATTGGAAGGGGTTTTTAGGAAATTCAATGGATGTGGTCCCTTTCCAAAAAATATCCGAAATGTAAACGAACGTATTTTTGGGACTTTTTGGTGGAAAGAGTTTTTAACCGCAGGGAAATCAACTCATGTGGTCACTCTACACAAGAATTATCCTGAGTGTAGACAAATGCATTTTTTCCTATATTCAGGCAGTTTGCAACGAATTAGTAACAAGAAAATAGGCTGGAACCAACAAATCAATGATAATGCTGAAAATATATGACCAATCGTAAACAATATAAACCACCACACAACCAATCATAAAATCCTGCCCATTTTGGCGGAAATAAACCGAATGAAAAGATAATTTTCTATAGAAAAATTTGTCTACTATGGTTTTGAAAAAGTTGCTCGCGAAAAATATGTTCAGGAAGATCAAAAATTTATCGAACGTCGATTTGGCCGTATGTTCGTTTTCATATTTTCTCTAGATTTTTCTTCAATTATGATTGAATTCTCCAAACGCCCAGTAATTCTTTCCATAATCAACGGGGCCATTTGGACGGAGAAATTTTTTTCGAATGCTCGCGCGATTGGAAAATTTATCCACCATTTAAACAAGATTACTGTCGTTGGTTGTGCTGCAATTTTTCAAACGCGGCCAACCCAAACCCAGTGTTTTTTTGTGCACGGACATTTGTGCCAATTGGCACAAAGGGCCAAAACATTTGTGCCAATGGCACACAAATTTTTTTTACCCTAAGAGCATACTGAAAACTGTTAAAAACTTTTTTGACAAAAGTTTGTTAAAAACAGTTTGGAAAAAATTAAAAAAAATTTTGCAAAAAAGTGTATGTTTTTTGGCCCTTTTCGGGAAAAATTTCGACTTTTTTCGACCCCCTCCCACAAATTTCGGATTTACCCCCCCCCCCCCCCCAACTGGTCGGAGGTCTTACAGGTATGCCTGCAATTGGAGGGGGGCAGTGGTGATTCAGCGCCGCATGTTAATTTTTTTTATGCAGCGCCGGGCGCTGAATAACATTTTATCATTACGTTGGTTATTCAGCGCCCTGTTCTATTATATGTTACTATATACTTCTCGCGTTGCACCCGTACAGTTTATGCTTCATCAAAATATGAGTTGCATCATCCATAATGAGTTGATTCGAAGTACGTACGCGTCAGATTCGGATAAACTCCTCTGAACTGCGATCAAACTACGACTACTCACTTGCAGTCGGTCCGGTTAAGAATGAAATTTGACAGCTTACAATTGTTTACCATTACAATTGGATTTTTTCAAGTGATTTGTGGTTGAGGAATATGATTTTAATCTAATCCTCATTAGTTTCGTTGCAATATATACAACGCTTTTCACCCCTATTAGGTCTTTGGGTTTTTGCTGGAGTCTCGAAAATGATTGAACACGAATTGCAATCTGCTTAGAAATAAAGAATTGGTTAGTCAGAAACAGTTTCTCATCAAGCATACGATTTTTATCATTCGGTGGGTGTACAGCGAAGCTTGAAAATCGTGAAACAAGTCATGGAAAAATTTAACAGAGCACACATTCCAAGTGGTGGCGATCTTCCTATTCATCAAGTTCTGCTAGCAGTAACCTCGCAGTTCAACAGTGTTATTTTGCACTGTATTAGGAGGTTAGGAGTTCGGGATTACTTTCTTGTTCACTTGCACAAAACACTCCTAGAGTAGTTCTTTTTCAACAGGTTCAGGATTAACTTGATTCCATTATGTTACCAACAAAGCAGATTACTTATAGTTTTTTCGCTTTTTGTGTTTTATGTGTCTCGAATGCGAATATTTTGTTCACATGACGGAAACATTAGATTCTTGACAATCACATGGAGTAACCACTAGAAAAAATGGTCAATATATCATATACATGGAAAATAGCTCAACTGGCAACTACCAGACGGACTAGTTCTCGGCACCAGACAAGGGGCTAGATGTACCAAACGCATCTGAGCCTTTCTATTGATTCAGTGGCGTAAAAATTGACCTGTACCAAACTCTGCACCACAGAACTAACACACACTGCACCACAGAAAATAATAAAACTAATTGAATGGCGTTTTCTCTTGTACCAAACTCTGCACCACAAAACTGACACACACTGCACGACTGCACCACAGAAAATAATAAAACTAATTGAATGGCGTTTTCTCTTGCACCTGCTTCTATTTATAGGTACCGCTGAACCTTTAGAAGAGTTCAGTGCACCTCTATAAAGGTTTTGCTTGCACCAAAATGTAGCGGTTCAGTAATACTTTATTGTGCAGATTTCCAGTTGTCACTTAGATAATTGTATTCATGTACCCAAGCCAATGAGCTATAGAGATTTCACAATTCATGCACTAACAACCAGAGTAGGTGTAGAGCAATGTTCGAAAAACAACTCACTATTTCCCTCTACGTTGGCCAATTTCAGACGCTCACGTTAGAAAACGCACTAATATTGTTTTTCGTGCGTCGATAATTAACATTTTCAGCTTTTTTAAACATTTTTCCCAAATAAGCATAATTTATAAAAAAAAACAGCGGATTTTCCAATCCCAAGAATTACAACTAGAGCTTCACACGACAAAAATTTCGTACCCGGGTACCCGTTTATTCATTACCCGGGTACCCGAATTACCCGGGTATACCCGGGTACATGTTAAAATGAGTTGTAATGTTAATGTATATACATATATAATATTAGACAGATACACTGTGAAAATAGAATGATGCATTACACACACTCCGTAGTCCCTACTACATAATATTTTTCAACACTTGTGTTGAAACACTGGTTGTGTTGTTGTATACAGTAGGCTGCATAGGTAGGTATATTGCGAATATAATGCTAGAGATGATGATTGATACACATCATCGACGCACCTACGCTGCAAAATACTACACATCACATCACGATAGCTCAATATTATTGACGAAACAAAGCAAAATTTGCATACCTTTAGGGTTTTTTTGACCTACGAGTCACAAGCCAAGTGGCTTGTTGACCTTAAATTTTACAAGCAATTCCAAATTTTTGCAAGCCAATTTTATAATATCAGTATACGTGAATAAATTCCAATGCTAGGTTGTTTTTTAAAGAAATGTATATATTTAGCATCACGGCAATCGATCAAAAAAGAGATTTCATTCAACATTTATTCAATAACATTTTAGAGCCGTTAATTCATTAAAATTCAGGAAACGTTTGAAATTTTTGAGTTTGATCGAAGTCTAATCTACAAGCATTGTGGAAAAAATTTTCCAGCAAACTATCCAAGAACATAATGACTTTGAATTACATGAGAAATCGACGGTTAAGTCGTCTATGATAACAAGTGAGAGCCCAAAAAAGCTATTAATCTTTCCTGCCTGAAACGCCTAAAAATTTTTTTGGGTATTGACATTCTGCGATACTGGAAAATCAATTTTCCAACCACTTGTTTGAAGAATTCGTTTCGAATTTTCTGTTCAAAGGTCGTAATTTCTGGAATTTCATGTTTGAAAAATTTTTAAATCCTTAATTTATTCACACACTCTTATGAACTTGGCCAAATAGATATGAGCAAGAAGAGTAGAAGTTTCCGAAAACTACTTCCATGAAGCTTTTGGATTGATTTTACATTGAGAAAGGAATAACCACTTCAAAAAGTTTACAGACTTGACGTATTGATCTTTCCCAAAAAATGTGTCAAGGGAAAAATGTGAATCTCCATTAAATATCAAGATGAAATATTGAAGATTACCAATTAAAACATGAGATAATATGTTTAAGATGATTAAAACTATTAAAGATTAAATGATAAATGAAGGTAGACATGTTAGAAGCAGCGCCTGAGCTAGGAAATAAATAATAATGCTTATTTAAGTTATAACCGGCGTGAAGCGCCGGAAAATTTTAAGATTATGACCTTCTAAAATGCACCAAAATGCATCTTTTCTGTATCTGATATGATCAAACACATGACTCAAAAAATTCTGACAAGCCATTTTTGCTTGTTGGACTAAAATCCTACAAGCCATTTTGTCAGTCCAACAAGCCATGGCTTGTAAAAGGCTAAAAAAAACTATGCATACACCTCTACTCTCAAGTCTACATATTATACGTGATACAAAACGGGTACCCGGGTATACCCGGGTACCCGCGGGTACCAGGGTAATGGTTTCCATTTTGTACCCGGGTATACCCGGGTAATTCGGGTACCCGGTGTGAAGCTCTAATTACAACATAGATTCCTGCACTAGGCGCCAGAAAACTGTAATTCCGACTAATTGTATTCGTGCTTTCTAAAACATACCACAAAAATCTTCGTACGGAGCGAAATATGCTTGTCTCCTACAAAAGCCAGTGGTTCTGTACAGCTGTCAAAATTTTCACTTAAATATTTCAAAATCATTTATGCAATAGATATATTTTCAAACCTGTGGACACGATAAACATACTTTTTTCCTACTGACCAATCGCTTACTCATTTCCTTCAAATTGGCTTACCCATTATGACACTCCCGAGTGTACCTGTGGCCATTTTCTTCTCATTTCACCAGTTCATTCTTACTGGGGTGGTTAATGAATATCCAAACATGAGACCGCGGTAATATCCCGTTTCCCCCTATGGGATGCTCTGCTTAAAGCCTTACAGTAGATGTATTTCGCTTGAATAATGTAGAGAGAAAAAATTTGTTATGGATTTGAAACAGAATTACAGAGAATTTTAGTTTACGGATAATAACACACTTTATCTGTAACGGAAAATTTACTGATCTTTGCAAGTAATTTTATGCAAAATTTTAGTTTTCCATTCATGAGATTAAAATGCACTTCAACATTCTTCACGTGATAAAAAATACATTATTATACATTCTTTTTACATGTTATAAACAAGAATGTGAACACTACTGAAACACTAGAAAATCAACCTTTCTAAAAGTCGTTGATGCAAGCGGACACCACTGAGCATGTGAGAGGTACGACTCAACCACCGTACTTGTGAATTGTGAAAGTAGCCCCAGATCAAAAATTGAGTCAGGGCCAGTTTGATTGGAAAACTGGCTAACAGTACAGAGAAAAAAATTATGTTCAACATGATAATTTCATTTTTATTCTGTCCAAAAGTGTCCAGACTGTCCCGTAGGGAGGGGTACGAGGGGGTATTACCCCTACCCGAAGTCCTAAGAATTGATCACTGGGTGGCTAGTTTTGTCAGAAATGGTACATTTATATTGGACATTTAGCTATACATTGCCGCCGCAAATTATTAAATTTACTACTATCTGAAAATCTGACCTTGGGAGCTCTTGATAGACTCTGAAATAAGCCCGACAATCAACTTTGATTGTGTTTTGTCTATTTTCTTCGAAATAAATGTACTACAGCCGGTTTTCTAAGCTGATTCGGCTTGGCAAAGACGGAGAGGATTTGAGAACCAACCGAATTTCTGTATGGACTGACTACAGATAAACCCATATTGTTTTTGCAAGTATATGCGATTGTTATAGTAGCATGCTCTTTCATGTTAGAGTCATGCGCAGTGTTAGACAATGAGAGAAGTTCATGCTGGTGGGAAAATCCAGATTTTTGGTTGGGGGCCAGATCTCTGATCTTCGGTTGTCTATCATTAATCCAAAATTAATGTGATTTTTACCGTTTTGCCCATTTCTAGCTGATTTTTTTGTTATCCAGTTGGTTGACCGCAGTGTCTGACTGATTGAAAACATCAGTACATCGCCCATGCCTAGTCATTTGCTACATGGTCATCTCAGTTCATTTTGACATACAATATTCAAAGCTCACACATGAAAATCCACAGAATTAAATTATCAAATTAAGCCTGTTCCTTGAACTTCAGCCTTGAGAATGATGTTGTTACGTCTTATAATCACTCATGTCAAAGTTTCATGAATACGGAAATACGGAAATCCATAGGCAACTCCTAGAATAGTTCAGGAATCACTGGCATACCAGTAATTGTGGGAGGGCTGGTGGGGACCTCCACCCCCAACATTGTCGAACCCTATACCCATCGGAACCCCCACTCTCAACTTGGTCAACCCTATACCCAACCCATACATGTAATTGGGGGAAGTGCTATTGGAACCCCCCCCCACAGAAATCGTCGACCATATGGCTAGCCTTGGGCGACCACCACCCCAGGATTTTCCAATCCTATGGCTAGCCATATGGTGGCCCTAGGGACCCCATACTTATGGTCGGAAAAATACTGAAAAATGTCAATTTTTTAATGTAAAATGTCCATTTTTGAACAAAAAATGGTCAAAAACGTCGGTTTTCTCGGCGCTTCGAGCCATAAATACATTTTTTATCATTTTTTAGACAAAAATTACTATTTTTTGGACCGTTTTCAGACTTTTTTCGTGAAAAAATCAAATTTTTTTCCTTCAGAGACCCCTCCCCCCAAAATTTTGGGAATTACTGACCCCTGGCCCTGAAAATGCGGTCCAACCCCCCAGACCTCGGGACTCCGTTACATGTATGACCCAACCCCTCGCACACTTGGAAAGAATTGGGAAAAAAGTGGCTTTTTGGGAAAATTTTCGAAATTTTTTGCGTTTTTTCGACCCCCACACCCAAATTTTGGGATCCCCTGAACGTGTCGGACCTCTTACAGGTATGATCACTGGTTCAAGCGGTCCCTATTACTATTGATTTTCGTTCACTAATATCGCTGATTAAAGTTAGTATTTTCAGCATTAATGATTTAAGTCTCGATTACTGTAGTCATCGTCGCCGGGCGCTGAATAACCGTGTGTCATGCCACTGGTTATTCAGCGCCCGGCGCTGAATAAAAAAAAATCATAATGCTTGGTTATGCAGCGCCGGGCGCTGAATAAAAAAATAATGAAATACTGTTATAGAGCGCTGGGCGCTGCATAGCCCCTGCCGTTGAGGGGGGACCTCCCAACTTGGCCAATCATATACCCCACCCCCCAGTTTGGTAAAAATTAGAAAAAACGGCAAAAAGTGTATGTTTTTGGCCTTTTTTGGGAAAAATCTAGACTTTTTTCGATCCTTCCCCCCAAATTTCTGATTTACTCCCCCCCCCACACTGGTCGGACCTCTTACAGGTATGGAGGGGGGAGTTGGGCAACTTTTTTGGAGCCGGGGGTTAGTAATTCCCAAAATTAGGGGGGAGGGGTCTCTCAAGGAAAAAATTTCGATTCTTTCACAAAAAAGTCCCAAAAATACTTCAAAAAATAGTAATTTTTTTCCAAAAAGACTGAAAAACTGTATTCATGCCGCGAATCGCCCAGAAAATCCACATTTTTGACCCTGTTTTGTTCAAAATTTGACATTTTCCATCAAAAAATTGACATTTTGCAGTATTTTTCCTACCAAAAGTATGGGAGTTCCTATGGCTACCAAGTGGCTAGCCATTGGATTGGAAAATCCTGGGGGGGGGCGGTCGCCCAATGGCTAGCCATATGGTCGACGATTTCTGGGGGGGGGGGTCCCATAGCACTCCCCCCCAATTACATGTATGTCTATAAGCATACATGCACGTGGGGGCACTGTTTTTTCGACATTTGCACTATAATGTGGGGGAAAAAATCTGGAATGTGGAAAAAAATTTTGAGGTCTTTCCACAAATGTGAAAGAAAAATATGGGGTTTTCATATTGAAAAAATGCGTTCTGGTGCATTTTAGGAGGTCTAAATCACAAAATTTTCGGGCGCTTCGCGACAGTTATAACTCTAATTTAATCATTATATTATTATACCAAGCTCAGGCGCGGCTTTTAGCATGTCTACCTTCACTTACCATTTAATCTTCAATAGTTTTCATCATCTTAAACGTATGTCCTTTCATCATCTTAAACTTATGTCTTTCTTAACGTAAATTCAATTCAAAAGCTTCATGGAAGTATTTTTTGAAAATTTCTACGCTTCTGACTCATAGCTTTTTGACCAAACTTATGGAAGGTTACGAACAAATTGATGGTTTATTTTTCGAATGATAAACGTATGAAATTTGTCCCCGCGAAAAATTGGCTCGCGAAGTATGAACCAACTCTGAGCATGTCCGGCGAGCATGCTCGGGGATGCTCGGCCAGCATCTTACTGGGCGAGCATGCTCGGAGTTGGTTCATACTTCGCGAGCCTATACAAATTTCATTTCTGCTTATCGATCGGTCTGTGAGTTTTGCGCTTTGAAATGTATTTTTCCAAAACCTTGAAAATTCGCGTTCTTACCCATTTGTTGCACGTCAATAATTGCTTGATCAAAAGAAATTGAAGACGATGGTCAGTGCGTCCTATGAACAGGGCGAGGTCGCAGTTTGGTCAACATGCCACACTTTTTTCGGACTTGAAAAATAATGATGCAGAGCGATTTTTTCAAATTTACCGCATGTCGGGACCACGATTTGATGATTTACTCTGACGATTACATTCCAAAATTCGTTTTTTCCTGACGTCCTTGTAATCGAGTGATTGAACGTTCCACAGAAATTCTTTTTCACGAACAAGTTCAATAAGTTTAAATTTTTCATCTTCTGATAATTTTTTTCGAATAGACATGACAAAAAAATTTTCACAACAAAAGAATCTACACGCAGAACGCACGCAGCTTATTTTGAACTACATACAATGCAAACCGAGTCACAGTTTTACATAGTTTTGCCTTGCCTATAGGCAGTTTTTCATTGTCTATACTTATAACGTATGTTGCTTGACGAGCATGCTCGGAGTAGAACATTTTTCTACTACCCCAAGCATGTTCAACGAGCAAATTTTTTGTGTTCGGGCTTCTGCTCGCCCAGCAAATATTTACGCGCCGAGCATGCTCGGCGAGCAGCTTGCTCGACGCTGTGCTCGCCAAACATCTCCGAGCAGGGAGTCGAGCATGCTCGCCAAGCATTCTCGCCGAGCAACGAGCGGAAGTATGAACCGGGCTTTAACCCTTAAATCAACCCTTGTATTTGTATATGCAATGTTAGCCGTTTGGTCGATCTAAGCGCCCTTAGTAGTAGGATGATCAGAATATGCCCAATCGCTATTTCAATGAGCTTGACAACCTATATGTTCATACATGCACGTGGGGGATACAACCTCGTACCTGAAACCATACCTGTACTTGGGCGGGGGGGGGGGGGTTGGGGGGGACTCGACCAACCCTGTACCCAAAATCTCGACCAACCCTGTACCCAAAATCATTCCCCCCAGTTTGGAAAAAATTTTCAAAAAAGTGAATGTTTTTTGGCCTTTTTGGGAAAAATTTCGACTTTTTCCTACCCCCCCCCCCAAAAAATTACGGATTTACCCCCCCCAACTGGTTGGAGGTCTTACAGGTATGCCTGAAACTCTGGACACTACCCCTTACCCGAAAAAGGTCGCCAAACACCCCTCTCCTTGACTTTTTCGAGGACAGCCTTTTGATGATAATTATGCAGATTTTGTAAGAAAAACATGATTATGGAGATATTTTTTGTTCTTTGTTTTGCTCACACCCCCCATCTCCCTTGATGAAAAGTTCAAGGACCCTCCCCTTGGAGCATTGTTGCCGTGCGAGCCTGCTTAGGCTTGCCCATTGCATAAGGATTATTGTTGGCGGCCTGACTCCTAGACCTCGATGCTACGTTACATCCATGTTTGCTGATTCGATTGTCTAAAATTGATCTATAGTGAATTTGCCCATGTTATTTTGAACAGCACCTTGATAGCAAAAAATTTTATGTGTTTAAAGTATTGTCCAGATATGGATCACTGATTCCGTACCCAATGAATGGCACCAAATGTGCCGCCGCCCAAGTTCTAGAGTTAGAATCAGAATCAGTATCGACTTTCCAGGCATTTTCTTTATTAATGATAAGTTTTAAATATTTATAAATAGCCACAAATTTGAATTATAATTTAACTGTGCTTCCATTATGAATAATATAGTGTTTCATCGTGTCGAGCCGCTTGAGAAATCTGCTTACATCAAGCCACTCAGATGTCATTTTACCCAAGTTTGTTTTACTAGTCTCAAATGAGAAAAACCTATCTGTTTTCTCATACTTATTTTTCTTTTAGAATGGAAAACCTAGATCGTGGGATTTAGTGCGCGCTCATGATTCGTAAGTTTTTCTCACTATAGGTACTCCGCGCAGCTCTTACCAACAGTTTTGTTCCAGGGTGGCTATATTATTGTACCACAAAGCAAAAGATTCCCTGGTATTCGTTCGACAATTTAGACCAGGTAATTCATGCTTTTTCACCTGGAATGTTGGGTGAATTCGTATTGTACGTCGTGTAATCTTTTTTTCTCATTTCAGCTGTCTATATGAACAAAATTTTATCCAATCACCAAGAAATCAATGAAAACATTTTCGATTCTTATCCAACATCGTTCGCTTTCACTTTGGAAATGTGCGCAGGGATTTTAGACAAAAATAAAAGCCCCAAAGAAATAGCTAAAGAAGAGATTTACGAAGAATGCGGTTTTGACGTGCCTTTGGAGAAAATCGAAAAAATTGTGAAATGCGCGTAAAAAATTTTGTCTTTTCATTAATTAATTAATTTAGCATCGCGAGAAGTTCCTAAAACCCGTTGATTTTGGATTTTGCAGAATTTTGGAGCGATCAACGTAAAAATTTCTTGAAACTAGAATTCTTTTCCGAGCGTGTTAAAAACCATTTAACGAAGGGTATCTCATATTCGGAGTAGTGGTGGGATTAAAGTTAACTTGATAATAAGATTTTATGAACTTCATTACTTTCAGAGGAAGCGTGGGCATATCAGGGACCGAGCAGACGATGTTTTATGCCGAAGTTAATGACGAAATGCGAACAGGAAACGGATGTGGGAACGAGCACGAGGGCGAAATGATCGAAGTGGTTTACTACCCGGTCTCAGAATGTAGAAAAATGATTTTTGACGAAACAGTAGTGAAAAGTACCGGCCTGATGTTTGCGATTTTGTGGTTTTTGGCCGATAGATATAAAAAAGCATGAAGCCTTCTCACTCAACTATCCAAAACTACGTTTTTATTATGCGGAATCACTGAATATTATCAAGATTAAGGGTTTCTCGTCACAATCGTCACTCATCTATTTGTCACATATTGCGCCATCCATGTCACGTGTATGACATGTGGATTTGGGAGAGCTGGGGAGGTTTGGGTATCTCATCAGGCGATACCGTGTTTTAGACGTCACATTGATGGTGAACCATATCAGATTGATCCTATTACAGTGAGTAATAGGCTGTGACTCCTGATGGATACTGGCATTTTCCCCAGGATTCCCTAAATGGCGTTGGGGGCCTAACCTGGCGATTAGTGGCTATAGAGAGGTCTATAGCTGGTTCTCTTGGGTTGTCCCTGGGGTCTTGCTGTAGGGTAATGGACAACGCTGCCAGGCTAGGTGCGACAATCCCCGAGTCCTACTCAGTGAGAGTGGGGACAGGGTCACCCGTAAAATGACCTAAATTATGGGGCCCGATTATGGACCAGACAGCCCCTTTTTGCCCGAACCTGAGAGGTGGAGGTCCTACTTATCTGTGGAAACCTTGGGAAACCGACTCAGGAAGGGTTTCCCAACAAATAACCCACAAATAACAACAATCCCCTGAGAAGACTCACCTAGTCCTGTTTCTCAAGCGATTACGACGCAACGGGCGGCACGTCCCTGGATGCTTTCGGTCTTCTGGCACTGGGAGCGGGGGATGCGATCCTCAAACGTCCTAGGCGGCGAGCGGCGGCGAGCGGCGGCGAGCGGGAGGGATCGGGAGCGAGCGGGAGGCGAAACTCCAACGTTTAATTCACGAACCGGGGCGGTCGGACACCTGGCACTGATGGGCAGCGGGGTACTGTAAACGGTAAGCGGCGGACGCAGTGAACACGGGTAAATTTATGCAAATTTATTGATAGTAAGGCGGCGGACGCACAGGTATATAATAAAATTATGCAAATTTGACGAGGAGGCGGCGGACGCGGAGTGACAACTGGACGAAAGCTTGGTGAACCCAAGAATGAGCGAAAAACTAAAGAAACATGTCCTTTTAAGGACATGTTTGGCTACAGCTGCAGCTTGGGCGGAGTTTTTCGGCGCTCAAGCTAACTTCTGCAGCTAGACGCGATGCAGAAGATGCCTATGAGCACATAGACATTTTTTCATTCACATGCGTTTAGCACTGAGGCCGGCTGCAGTGCCTATGCTAAGCATATGAACGTCTTTAGCTAAAACTTCTTAGCTAGTCGTTTTGCCTAACAAAAACAACGCTAATTTTTGATGATAAGAGGTGTGTGAGCGCACCAAAAATAGCCATGTGCTCGTGGAGCACGACTGGCGGAAGTTTTTAGCTAAAGGGCCTACTGTAGCCCGCGTTTGTAAAGAAATAAAAATACAACAAAACGAAACATAGAAATGCATGAAAAATATAAAAACGAACGTAAAATGCATGTGTAAAAATGAAACAAACAAAAGCATGATCGGGTAATAAACAAAACATGAAAAATAACAAAATGTCGGCATGATCGGGATCACGTGACGTTGGAGAATTGAGCGGCACGTGACACGGCGGTCCTTCGAAAAAGGGCGTCCTCGTCCTTGCAGTGGTCAGTAGTGAGGTTTTATGCGGCGTGTCCGTGGTCGTAGGTCATTCCAAGGTGTGACGGCGAGAGTGGTCGAATAGGTCCGTTGGGTTGTCGGTGGATGAGGCCTTCTTTGATCGTAATTCGTTCGGTGGTATGGTGACCGGAGGTTGTTGATGCGTGGAGTTGCCGACATTGAATATCCTGTGCGAAGGTCTGGAACACAGAAAAGAAAAAATTTTCAGGGCAAGATGTAGGCTATCGCAAAGGATGCGCCCAGTGAGGTACAGATTGTCGGGCTATCGCAGAGGATGCACCCTGAGAGGTGTAGGCTATCGCGTGAGGATGCGCCTAAGGCGTGACGCTTAGGTTGCTGAACGTTCTCTTCTATCCACTAAGATCCAGCATGGACAAGAGTGGATACTTCGTGAGGGGCACGGCGGTCCTTCGAAAAAGGACGTCCTCGTCCGTAAGCGGGGACAATGAAGAGAGTGCATCCTGAGTTACGGGTCGGGGACCTCTGCATCAAGATGTGGGTCAATCAGATTCGGTGTAAAGTCCCGGCTTATTGATGGATACAATAAGGGTGCCGAATCCGTTGCCTGTGAAGTGGGAGGTGTATCCTCTGCTTCACTTGGTTGTTCAGGGGACACGTAAAGTCGAAGCTGGTTGACATGTACAGTGTCTTCCTGATCCATCTCGAGACGAAGTGTGACATTGGGATATGCCACACTTGTTACAAGGTAGGGTCCATCGTAGATGGGCAGCAATTTAGGAGTGAGTCCACGTTTGCTGGAGGTGCGCAGTTTGAGCACCTGATCCCCTACTTTGTACGAGACATCATGTGCCCTCCGGTCGTACGACCGTGCATAGGCTTCCTGTGCTTTCTCAATCCGACTCTGGATTAAGGTTAACGCATTCGTGAAATGACGTTTGACCTCCATATCATATGAGGAAACATTAATGATATGGGCCGGAGGGTTGAATGAGAGCGCGGCGTCAACAGGGAGCATGGGTGTGCGACCGTACATGAGTTCAAAGGGCGAGTACCCTGTTGACTCATTCATGCTGATATTGACGGCAAACACAGCGTATGGTAGGTGTTCATCCCAATCAGTATGTCCTTGATGAACATACATACGTAGCCGTGTGGCTAGCGTCTGATTAGCTCTTTCCACTTCGCCATTGGTCATCGGGTGATAGGCGGTAGAGTGGATTTTCTTCGTTGCGCAGATCGCAGTGATTTCAGTCATCAGTTTTGATGTGAAATCAGTGCCACGATCTGACTGAAGGATCTGCGGTGCCCCGTGCCGGCAGACAATTTGCGTTACAAACAGCCGGGCTATGGTGTTCGCAGTGATGTCCGGAGTAGCGAAAGCCTCGACCCATTTCGTAAAGTAGTCGATAAAGACTACGATGAAACGGTTGCCAGCTTCGCTAGTGGTCATTGGTCCCATGCAGTCGACACCTACCCGGTGAAACGGTCCCGTGATGGTGATAGGTTTCAGGGTCGCAGTGGTTTTCTGTCGAGCGGGCTTATTCCGTTGGCAAAGATCACACCGCTGACAGAAGGACTTGACATCCCGACTGAGGGAGGGCCAGTGGTATCTGCGAGCAATGAGCCGCGCAGTACGTTTAGCACCGAAATGTCCAGCTAAGATGTCATCGTGATGGGCCCGGATAATGGTAGTAACCATGGATCTGGGTATGACGATCTTATTGGACTCGCCTGTCCATTTCTGAAGGACGTTATCCAACAGATGGTAGCCTCGCACATCATTCTGGTCGCCCAGAGGCTTAAGAGAGCGAATGATGTCGGCTAATTCCGGATCCTCCAGCTGAGCAGCGAAAAGGTCGGGGTGCTGCGCACCGACGGATATCTCGGCATAAGACTCTGATCGTACCGGGCGCTCCGCGCCAACAGTGATCGGTGCTGAATTACTTGAACGCGCCAGGTGCTGCACACCATCGGTCAAGGTCCTTGATCTCGCCAGGTGCTGCGCACCATCGGTGATCATCATAACGTGCCCCTCAGGTCTGTAAAGAGGAGTATCATCAATACTCTGACCGGTGAGGGAGTTAGGATCCGGCAGGCGTGATAATGCGTCAGCATTACCATTAGACTGACCTTTTCGCGGCCGAATTGTCAGTTTGAATTCGGCGAGCGCGAGTCCCCACCGGGCGATCCGAGCAGAGAGGTTAGGCTTCTCCAACACTGCTTTGACCGCGGTATGGTCAGTCTGAACGACCACCTCGTGCTGGAAGAGGTATGGTCGAAAGTGCTTGACGAAATGGACAACAGCGAGAGTCTCCAGTTCTGTAATGGAGTAGTTTTTCTCGGCCGCTGTTAACCCTCGGCTGGCGTACGCGACAGGATGGTCGTATCCATTTTCGTCTAACTGGCTAAGAACCGCTCCTATCCCCGAAATACTCGCATCAGTTTGAAGGATAAAGGATTTCGAAAAGTCCGGATGGCGCAGGATAGGAGGGTGGGTCAGCAGGCGGCGGAGTTCATCGAACGCCTCCTGCTGAGGTTTTGACCACTGGAAAGTAGTTTCCTTCCGTAAGAGCTTGGTGAGTGGCTCGCTGAGCCGGGCACAACCAGGGATGAAACGCCTGTAGTAAGACACGAGGCCTAGGAAGGACTTGATGTCTTTGGCGTTTTGTGGAATGGGTAGGTTTTGGACGGCGGCCAGCTTGGCTTGGTCAGGTTCTAGGCCGCTCTGTGAGATGCGATAGCCTAGGTACTCTACCTCTGAGTGCGAAAATTTGCACTTGCTCAGTCTGAGCTTCATTCCACCCTGGCGAAGACGGGCGAACACATCTGCCAGGCGCTCAAGCATTTGGGTGTGAGAGTTCCCGAACACCAAAATGTCGTCGAGATAAGTCAGAACCGTGCGCCATTGGATTCCAGTAAGGAGGAGGTCCATAAGGCGTTGAAATGTCCCTGGCGCGTTGCATAAACCGAAAGGCAAATAATTGAATTCGAATAGTCCAATAGGCGTATTAAAAGCCGTCTTTTCCTTATCGGCCTCGGCAATCGGGATTGACCAATAAGCGTTAGCCTGGTCAAGGGTAGTGAAATACTTCATACCCTTGAGTGTGTCGAGGATGTCATCTATCCGTGGGAGAGGGTAGACATCCTTTTTCGTGACCTCGTTAAGGCCACGAAAGTCAACACACATACGGTGAGAACCGTTTTTCTTGCGCACCAGGACAGTATTAGTAGCCCACGGAGACGTGCTGGGCCGAATAATACCTTTCTCCTGGAGCGCCTTGACCTCCTGCATGATGAGATCCTTTTCCTTAGGTGAGGACCGGTAAGGAAAACGGCGGACTGGGCGGGCATCACCCGTGCTGATTTCGTGCTGGACGAGATCAGTGGAACCTGTGTCCTTTTCATCAAGAGCATAAAGGTCGGTGTATGCAACCAGTAGGTCGAGTAAGGCTGCCCGGTCCCGGGGGGAGATGTCCGGTGAGATCACAGCATTGGCCTCGACCCACTGACGATCGAGGACGGTGTCTGAGTCGACCGGTGATTCCCGTGAGGGCTCACTATGCATTTGCACATGACCGATGGTCGTGTGCGGGTAGAGAACCACGGAGTGAGTACTCGGGTTAACCACCTGAAGCGGTATGTGACCGTTGGTCACGGTACTGACGCTTCCTGCAAAATATACGTGTCGTTGAGACCCGGTGAGGTTCTTCGGAAAGAAGGCCACCTCAGGCACGTTCGTATAGATTGGTGGGACAGGTACAGTGAATCGTGTCATGGAGCGAGGCTCTAGAATCACCAAGTCCTTTAGGGGCAAAGCGCCGCGGGCAGAAGGTGGGCTGTGGATGAGACCGTCACAGGGGATTCTACTCTCTTTGAACTGGAGGAAAGATTTCTCCCAGTTCAAACTGACACAATTGAACCGGCCGAGGAAATTGGTTCCGAGGACCAGTTCAGCTGAACAGTTCTCCTGTATTTGGACCTGAATCCGTTCAGAGACATCAGCCACTGTAACTGTGATGTAGGCTGCTCCTAGCAGTGGGATCGGGGACCCGTTGGCTGCGATAGGGCGTGCCCTGGTTGGTGATAGTGACAAGTTGGGCAGCTGGGCCGCTAACTTGTGGTCCAAGAGTGAGAAAACAGCTCCTGTGTCGACCAGTGCCTTTGCTTCTACCCAGTTGTTGAGGAGAACTTTGATATGGGGTGTCCGAATATCATTTGGGTAAAAAGCCGTGACCACATGACCGGAGTCAGGTGTGGTGGCACCACTAACATGTTTGGTCTTACCGGACCGCTTTGGAATCGGCAGTCCCGTACGACGTAGGAGGCCTACTAGAGCGTATCCGACGGAGGGTTCCGGGTCATTCAGAAGGGTGGACTCATCCTGTACTGTTAGTATGTGGTCTGAGTGATCCTTCGGACTCTGAGTAGCTCCTAGTGATTCAACCTCGGTGTCCGATAGCGGAGGCGCGTTTGGCACGGGTGATGTCGGAGCATCTGAATCACTTGGCTCACGGTATCGGCCCTTCTCTAGCGTTACTGGAGAGGTGCCAGGCGGAGGTCGAGGGCAACCTGACCCGTGCAAGGTCGACAGATGACGACTTGCCCGTCTAGAAGAGGCCCGGGATCCCCTAGTTGACCCACGTGATGAGGCAACTGAGGAGGCCCGTGAGTGTGGCCGAGAGATGGACGAAGCCCTGGACCGCGATCGTGATCCCGACCTGTGTGAGTTTCGCGAGAGAGCACGGGTGTTCTCCCACCAGGGGTCGATCTGGTCAATCTCCGGCGTGGTCAGCAGGAGGGGTAATTCTACCGCGTCCAGCCGACAAACATTACGTTGGTAGTCAAACATAATGTTTTTGAACTGTTCTAAGAAGTCCAGTCCGAGTATGAGGTCAACAGGTGCCCAGAAGGGAGACGTAGTCTTGCACACATGGAGATGTACATCGATCCGTGTGTTCGGCTGGCGGTTTCCGGGCAACATGATTTCATATGGTCCCGAAAGGATGGTATGAACGGCTTTACCATTGATGCTCATCAATGGGTTAAAGTCGTGATGTTGCTGGAACGCCATGACCGCCTTCGGACTTTCTTTAGCCAAGGCTTTATGAAGGCGTTGGCTAATGATAGTGCGTGGGCAACCCGTATCAAGGAAAGCAGGAGTTTCCTTGGTGTCCAGCAGCACGACGAAGCACGGTGTGATCCGGTCAAGCTGGGAGGGCACATCGTTTTGCACGTAGTGAAAACCGACCCAGCGTTGGACTTTGCGGTAAAGACCCAACGGGGAGAAACGGCTAACAAACCTGACCTGTTTGCTCCGCAGACAGTAGCTGAGATAATAAGATACACCAAGATAGGCAAGGTATCCTGCACCGATCAGCACTGTCAGGGTAATTAGGATGTTAAAGATCAACTGGACCGGCCCGCTCAGGACAGCATGCAAGCCCTGGGCGAGGGTGTGCTCTTGACCCGTAATAACATGGTTTGCTGCCAAACCGACACCTTCCAGAGAGGCCTTGATGTCGGTTCCTACCCCTGCAAAGGCCTGGTAGATGGCGTCTGGTTGCAGGGATAGACCAGCGGTAAAATTTACCAGCCGGTTGAGTACCGCTTCAATTTGCTCAGTCTTGTAAACGTACTGTTTAAAGAAGGCAAAGTTTGAAGGGGTCATCGCCAACTGGTCATGGAAGAGCGCTGGTGCCTCAAAGTGAGTGATGTTGAAGCGCTGCTTCCAGAAGAGTTCCAGTGGGATGTGGCTCACATGGACCGCGCCAGACTCAGTAAACCAGCCCGAGTGATTTCGGAAAATCCCCGTAAAGTGGTGATGACACGGCACAATTGGGCTAGATTTAATGAGATCCGGACCACCGGGGGTGGCGAAGTAGATGGTGCCGCCAACCTGCACAGGTAAGTACTTGTAGCAAACGTTCCCCACCCGGTACGAATGGTAAACGTAGGTGGCGTTGACCTTCTGACACGGCCATATTGTCAGCGCATCGCCTGTGAATTCCGCCGTCAGGTCATTCCTCTGGAGGAATGCCCGGGCACCCAGGGTAGGGTCGAAGCGAAGCAACTGCCAAGTCAGATCAAGATAGCGTTGAGCGTGAGAGCAAAGCTCAAGCCACGTGAACCGGAAACCGTTAATTTCCGACTCCTTGATCTGCTGAGCCAGATAGTTCAGCTTGGCATTGACAGGATCGGGACGGCTGTCCGTTGCCACTCTGAACATGTTTTGGGTCAAATTGTATCTCCCGTGGATGCGAAGGAGAAGACCCTGATCCGTCCGGACTGTGGTGGAACGTAGTTCTGGGCACAGTTGGAAGACACGGGAGTTTCCCGGGATCTTGAGGGCAACCTGCAGATCATCGATGATGACGTGGTTCCCTGACATGGACGCAGTGTAATTTCCCTTGGGGTGATAATGACACCGCGCCGTGAAGTTTTGGGCGGGCCAGACAATGACCCCGTCTAGGGTAGTGCACTGGCCTGCAGTGGGACTGCATCCACCTACATCGCCTAAGGTGCTTAGGGCCGTAGTGCCGTCCCACGAAGCGACTTGTCCCTCCTCGATGAAGAGGTTAGTCACTGTCTTGCAGACGTCGCTGCAGCACCATTCGTACATCACTTCCAATGTTTGGTTCGTGCTATAAAAGCCAGGGCGAATGCCGACAAGTTTTTGTGAACCAAACATTTTAGTGCGATGTGCTAGCGTGCATGCCGCAGGCGCTAAGTGCTGAGTGGTGATGACGTCTGCAGTGATGCCCCTAGAGCCGAAGAAACCAGTGTTGGTGCAGACTTTGCGGGAGCGCAATGTGCATTTCCACGCTGTGGTTGTAATCGGGTCTGAGCTAGGGACATACACCGTAACGTTCATGCGCCGCGGGCTCCATGAAGATTGCGGTGATTTACACTCTACACGCTGGGGTAACTCAAGTGGATGTCCGCTTCTTGAGAGACCGCAAAATTGATACTGAGCCGCCGGTGCTGACAAACTCACCCCTAGAAACAGTGATGCTACCAAGGTCAATTTTATTGTCAAAAACAACTGTACAAACGTAATTTGTAAGTGTTCACTCAATTTCACAAATCTGGCCTGAGGGGCAGTGTCAGATTTCTTCTTCGTCGCTGTCGGACGAGATTGGTTCCTGGTCGGGGAAATCGAGGACCAATTCACCGCTGGGGAGGATTTCCCGAAGGGTACCGACTTTCGGCGACCGTGGGTTGACTGCCGTTGGGAACGGTGATGTTTCGACAATGCTGACATCCTCATTAACTGGACGTAAGGTCTCGTCGACGGCCATGGGTTCGACGACGGGCGACTTGGTCGCGGCGGTCGGAGATGTCGTTTGGGCTGGTGCCGGCGATTTGATCTGGGCTGTTGCCGGCGGTGTAGGATCATTTGCGGGTTCCTTGGCCGGGGGCGAGGAAGCAGTAATGTCCATTTTAGTTGGCGATGTCGCGGCAACAGGTGGTGCTGCTGCCGGTGATGTAGCGGCGGCAGCAGGCAGGAGGATCCGACTGGCCTGTTCGACTGCTCGGCGGACGGCGTCGACTGAAGGCGAGGATGGCTCCCCGTCCAATAAGAACTTCTCGACGGGCGAGATGGTGATAGTCCCATTGGCAATGAACTCGAGTGCCCGGCGGGCGACGTCGGGTCGTAATAGGCGCATCGAGATGGGTGCTGCAAGCACGACGTCGGCGGCCGTGAGCGCTTCGACATTTGATGGCTCGTTGAGGAGAGTCCACGGCAAATGCGGGTATTTCTTGGCCAGGTCGACTGACCAGATGGCCAACATCGCGTCTTGGACGGGCGATGGCGCTGTGAACAAGAAATCAATAGAGTCGTGGACTGGGAGAGATTCCTGGTTCCTACTCTAGGATCACCTGAAGAAGAAGGTAGTATACCTGACAAATTCATGGGCTCGACCTGGTCGAGAACTTCCGTAGCCGAATCCGTGGGGATCGAAGGCGGTGGTCCTGGAGGGACGGTGCGGGCCGGTGGCGCCGAAGACGTCGTATTCGCGGCTGGAGTTGGCTCGGCAGTCTTGAGTTTAGGTATGCGATACGATGCGAGGATGTTAGCGTGGCCAACAAACTGCGGTGTCGTCGAGGGGTCCAGAGTGACCGGCATCGCATACTTTGGTGGTGGTGGTGGCAGCGGTATGTCCGATACGTTCATCGGTACGGGTACCTGGGCTGCTTGGACCACTGAAAATCCAATACTGATTACGCAGACAGGATAACACTGTTGTGAAGAATCTGTCAGGTGTTCAGCAAGTGCCTCATCATCCAGGTCAAGAGGATCTGGATGAGGAGGGCCATCGGTAGCCCCAACGGCGTTGTTGCGGCGTATGGGCTGCCGATAATGGTTTCCTGTCCCGTTGGGAGGGTGATAACCATTTCTTTGATGATACACATTTGTCCCCTGGGAAGAATAACCAGTATCTTGGTAGACATTCTCACCCGTGTTTGCCGGATTGCGCTGCGGACAGGCAGTTGATCGGTGCACTCGCACTTGACGACAATGAGGGCATGGCCTATCACATCGGTCCGTGGGGTGGGCACGTGTACGGCAAAAATAACAGCGACCACCGTTAGCGGCGTTGTTACCGGGGGCGGCACCGGTGGGACGCTGGGCCCGGCAGTCGGCGTCGCTATGTGTACACAGTCCGTGGAAGGAGCACGTTTGAAGGTGTGCTCCCGACGAGCGTCGCCCGACGGACTGATTTTGTGTCGACGGCTGTGGAGGCGGCGTCTGTTGGATTGGCGCGGGTGCACGTTGCTGGGCCGTGAGCTTCACTACGTGGGCCGTGAGCCTGGCCATTTCCTGTTTCAAGCGGCGAACCTCATCGGCGGAGGATGACGACGTTGGAGCGTTGCTCTGACGACCGTTTGCGCTTCTGTTAGGCATATCGGGATTATATCCGGCGTGTTTAGGTTCTGAAGAGAAAACGGCGTTAGATGGAGCAGTGTACCGGATCTCGTCCCGAAAGATTTGGGATTCTGCGTAACAGGCTGCCTTGAGTGTCTCTTCAAGAGTCGTGAACTCCCTAAACTTGATACTATCTCGGAGGACCGGCTTCAGTCCCCGCAGAAAGATAGGTTTGATGATAGAATCTCGGACATCCGTCGCGAGATCTGGATACGCTACCCGGGATAGTCTCTTGAGGTGCTCAAGGTAGACTATCGCGGACTCTGTCGGCTTCTGCAGTCGATCTTGGATCAGCTGCTGATGCAGATCAGAGTCGCGCCCTACCGGAAAATCTCTCCGTAGAAAAGCCGTAAACTCTTCGTAGCGGGTAGGTATTGGAGTGCTGCTGCTAAAGTCCCGGTACCCGTGAGGCATGACTCCAGAAAGGCGATTTTATACGCATGATCCGCTTCGCTTACACCCTGAAGTGTAAAGAAACGAGTAAGATGCGACATAAAATCGGCGATAGACTCACCAAAAGCACCGGAGAAGGTGGGAGGGGCCATAAAGCTGGACACGGGAGGGTGCCTCCGACCATTCATGGCCTCTAACTTTTGGTTGAGGGGTCCAAGAGCATTCTCAAATGCTGCCTGGACCTTGTTCTCGATCTGTGAAGGGAGATCGGTTTCCGACTTCATGTCCGAGGGTTCGTTTTCCCGTAAGGTGGTTAGAACAGACGTCCTTGCCCGTGAAGCAATTAAGTCAAATTGAATAGAGAGCGGCTCACTGGTCTGTACAGGCTGGGTACTGAGACGGCAGGAACGACGGGGTGTCTCTATTGTGTAAAATGAAAGTGAGTACTACTTTTGAATTCGCGGCGAAAGAGCGCGTGAATTCGGGAAAACGCGTGTGCGACGGCGTTTAAGACGTAAATTGACTTAGCTTAAGACTAGCGACCACGGAAAGGGAGCTAGAATGGAATAGGATTATAAGATGTAAGATCAGAGTACATCAGGGTGACGCAGAAGGGAATTTATCTGGTCGCCCGTGATGGACAGAGGCTTGGCCTGAGATATGGGGAATCGTTCCCGACCAGAATGTAGAATTTGGGGCCTGGACCCGGCAATTAGAATAGGTGAAGAGGGCAGAAGATCATGTAGAAAGGAGAGAAGAGGCGGTTTTTCCTGCCGAGAAATAAGGTGACGGATAAACCCGCTCAGGAGGGATTTTTCCTGGAAGTTCGACCGCTGTACTAGTTTACAAACCTTGGGGCGAGGCGGACTCGTAGCCGGCAAGATCCTACTCACCAGGAGTAGCGCATAAAGTGGCATGAGGTGGAAAAGGATAGGGGTCAACTGAAAATGAACTTAAGAGGGAGCAATAAATAGGGACAAAACTAATTTACAAACCCAGTTACGCAAAGGGGTCGCGCAGTTACGCAACGGGCCTCACTCGCCAGGAGCGATTGCGATCTCTGCATAGTGAGATGGACTATACAGGAGGTTCCGTGTTGGACGACATTCGCAAATAACTTACAGCCGTGTTCGAAACGGGAGCCCGCATTCCGAACAGAACGGACACTCTCCAGGAGTATTATACACAGCTGGTGGCCGGGTTTGCCGATCACTGAGATGAAGTGAGGTTCGCAGGTCACACAGTAGAAGAGGGAAGGAGCACGGGTACCAAGGGTGCTATTCTGACACACTCAGTCAGTTAAAAATGAAATCTCTGGATGTTTTGAGGGCGCACCCGAAAACATCTAAGGGATCACGGGTACAAGGTGTCCCTGATTGAATATGAGTGTAAAGTATGTATCGAGGCGTACTCAATACCTTCGCTGAGGCGGACTCAACGGTGCCTATTATTTACATGACTAATAAAGGGTAGACCGCGGAGGCGGACTCTGGGTCAGTGGCGACTCTAGCGCGGGCATCGTTAAGCCAGTTAACGAAGGCGTTCGAGTGAGAGAAATATGACAGGGGGTCCTATACACTCTAGGCCCAACCGGAGGCTGTGCCGCGGTCCCTTGGGAACCACTGCGGTGGGGACACTAAAGAAGATCTATGTATGACAGCTCGATGAGATGAAAGAGAATGAGTGAATTTAGACAAGAAATTTACAAGAAGATTGCCGAACCCTTGCAGACGTCAGACACAGGCAGTACCGACTGCAAATGCCTATCGTCTGCACGAGTCAAGCAACCAACCCAGCTGAGGCCGAGTGTAACTCGTTCAAACCTGCAGTTAAAGCTTGAAAACAGCCACATACTGATCAACAGTGCCGCTACCCGGGCGGACAACCTGATCAGTACGTAGGCTAGTGAGCATCTCAGGTGGTGTATGTATGTGGGCTGATGTTTCCCAGGCATCAGCCCCCAGACACACACAACCCTTGAACAAGAGAGGTAGGTGATAGGACCATGCGCCAGCGACCACCTACAACTCAAGTGGAATACTCATAGGGCCGACAGTAACCTGGTGCGGACGTCAGAAGGTAGGGGGTATGGACCAACACATAACCTTGGTGCTGACTGCAGGTGCCTGGGATAAGAGTATTCAAGTATCACGTCGCAGTTGCAGACGCCAGGGGTGAGTGCCTAAGGCCAGCAAACCCCTGCAGTAGCACGTAATGTTACCGTTGCAGACGTCAGAAATAGGATCATGTAACCTCAATTCCTGCTGCGAGAGCATGATACGTTGTCATTGCTGACGCCAGCAATAGGGCCCTGAAGCCAGCTATCGGTGTACAGCAACACGTGATGGTGCCGTTGCTGACGTCAAAAGGTGGAACTGAGGGTCTGATACCTTTGGTCAATGACATGAGATGCAGTTGTTGCGGACGTCAGATGTGGCACCCGTAAGACCTGCACATCTTCGAATAGTGACACGGTGCGTCACCATTGCTGACGTCACAGATGGGGTGCAGAGAACCAGCCGAACCTGTCGCAACAACGTTGGCTTCACCTGTTGCAGACGTCAGAAGTCATTACTGCTGGAGTGTTAACTTGAACAACAACACGTAGTGTCGGTTGCTGACGTCAGGAGTAGAACCCGGAGGGCTACCCACCCCTTAAAGCAACAGCAAGTGAAGCGGCTGTTGCAGACGTTAGTGGTTGCATCCGTGAGGCTGAACCACACAACAACAACAACCCGTAACGTTGTTGTTGCTGACGTCAAAGAACATGACCCGTAAAGTCTATGGTCTAGATGCAACAACCGGAAAGTAGAAGAAACAGACCTTACGGTAAGTGGAAATGAGAAGATAGACGAACTTACGTAAGGGTGTCATACTGTAGCGGTGGCATCCGAAAAACAGACAAAATGTTTTTTTTTTTTTTTTTTTTTTTTGACACCGCTCAGCTGACCGAGAAAGGAAAAGGGAAAGGAAAATAACCGCAGACGGGGAATACGGGATTTGGGCATACGCGTGTTAAAGGTGTAAACAGTCGGTGTAAAATTGTTTTTGGGGCCGGAAAAGTGAGCAATTCCGACAGTTTCCGCCGACATACAAAAAGACTGTACACAATTAACAAATCGCAGCCACGTATGACGTCCAGAATCATACGGGGAGGGTGTACTGTATCATGGGGTCACGGACCACCAACAGTCAGGAGAGGCCGTAAACCCCTACAGCTGTGATACCAGTACCCGCGTATGGGTATACTGTAGTTACAGTACGGGAATGGGCACAGGCGTACTGTAATGGCACCCACCCGGAGGGCTACAGTATACCACCCAGGATTAGAGGAAGGGGGGGGTGGGATGATGGAAAAGAAAACAGATAAGGGAATTTACAACACCGATTTAAGTAGGCAGAATGTACAGAAATAATCAGAGGAGAAATACAGATACTCGATATATAACTCAACTCTGGGACAAATAACGCGACTCTGGGGATAAATAACTCGACTCAGAGGGGATTTATGGCTCATAGGGGATAATACACACGCATGAGATAGTTATTTACACATATAGATCACATTTAGATCACTCGTAAGGGCAAATCCCGTCTTACAGTAATTAAAGTTGATGTTCAGGGGTAAATTCCCGACCTACAGTAATAACTCTCGGTGGCACGGGAAAAAAAATTCCGACTACAGTAATAACACGCGACGTGAGGTGGGGGTATCCGACCTACAGTAGCGGTAATCCGAAATAAGGGGCATTCCCGACCCATTAGGCAGTAAACCCGAATTTGGGGGGTCTCCGACTTATTGGATGGCTAGTGCCCAATTTTAAGGGGGCTTGTCCGACTTAAAATGGGAGTTGACCCGACCTGGGGGGTAGATCTGACCCAAGGGTAAAGTTTTACACTTAAGGGCGAGTGCCAGACTTAAGATCGATTTTCCAGCCTCGCCATGTCACATATTGCGCCATCCATGTCACGTGTATGACATGTGGATTTGGGAGAGCTGGGGAGGTTTGGGTATCTCATCAGGCGATACCGTGTTTTAGACGTCACATTGATGGTGAACCATATCAGATTGATCCTATTACAGTGAGTAATAGGCTGTGACTCCTGATGGATACTGGCATTTTCCCCAGGATTCCCTAAATGGCGTTGGGGGCCTAACCTGGCGATTAGTGGCTATAGAGAGGTCTATAGCTGGTTCTCTTGGGTTGTCCCTGGGGTCTTGCTGTAGGGTAATGGACAACGCTGCCAGGCTAGGTGCGACAATCCCCGAGTCCTACTCAGTGAGAGTGGGGACAGGGTCACCCGTAAAATGACCTAAATTATGGGGCCCGATTATGGACCAGACAGCCCCTTTTTGCCCGAACCTGAGAGGTGGAGGTCCTACTTATCTGTGGAAACCTTGGGAAACCGACTCAGGAAGGGTTTCCCAACAAATAACCCACAAATAACAACAATCCCCTGAGAAGACTCACCTAGTCCTGTTTCTCAAGCGATTACGACGCAACGGGCGGCACGTCCCTGGATGCTTTCGGTCTTCTGGCACTGGGAGCGGGGGATGCGATCCTCAAACGTCCTAGGCGGCGAGCGGCGGCGAGCGGCGGCGAGCGGGAGGGATCGGGAGCGAGCGGGAGGCGAAACTCCAACGTTTAATTCACGAACCGGGGCGGTCGGACACCTGGCACTGATGGGCAGCGGGGTACTGTAAATGGTAAGCGGCGGACGCAGTGAACACGGGTAAATTTATGCAAATTTATTGATAGTAAGGCGGCGGACGCACAGGTATATAATAAAATTATGCAAATTTGACGAGGAGGCGGCGGACGCGGAGTGACAACTGGACGAAAGCTTGGTGAACCCAAGAATGAGCGAAAAACTAAAGAAACATGTCCTTTTAAGGACATGTTTGGCTACAGCTGCAGCTTGGGCGGAGTTTTTCGGCGCTCAAGCTAACTTCTGCAGCTAGACGCGATGCAGAAGATGCCTATGAGCACATAGACATTTTTTCATTCACATGCGTTTAGCACTGAGGCCGGCTGCAGTGCCTATGCTAAGCATATGAACGTCTTTAGCTAAAACTTCTTAGCTAGTCGTTTTGCGTAACAAAAACGACGCTAATTTTTGATGATAAGAGGTGTGTGAGCGCACCAAAAATAGCCATGTGCTCGTGGAGCACGACTGGCGGAAGTTTTTAGCTAAAGGGCCTACTGTAGCCCGCGTTTGTAAAGAAATAAAAATACAACAAAACGAAACATAGAAATGCATGAAAAATATAAAAACGAACGTAAAATGCATGTGTAAAAATGAAATAAACAAAAGCATGATCGGGTAATAAACAAAACATGAAAAATAACAAAATGTCGGCATGATCGGGATCACGTGACGTTGGAGAATTGAGCGGCACGTGACATATTTCAAGAGAACTTGTATCTGCGATTTTTTTCGTTTGAATCCAATAAGCATACCTATAATTGTGGGGACCCCCCCAACTTGGCTAACCATATACCCACCCACCCCCAGGTATACCAATAAGGTATTGATGTAAGGTTTCTGTCACGATATACATTTTTTGAATTTAAGGTAACCTCGCGATGAAAGTGTTCATTTTATGAGTGAATTGAATCCTTCATGAATCACTACACTTGCTAATGGTTATATGCATAGATTCAATCATTAAGGTTTTGAGTACCCGCCAAAGTTATTGTCAGCTCGGGTTATTTCACCCGGGTGGATCGTTTGGGACCTTGACTAAGTGACTTTGATCAAAGGTTGTGTGGTCGTGGTTATTCGTTTACCCTTAGCTACGTATGCATGTAGGAACGTATTTCGAAATAACGATCATACATCTTGGCAGTTGAAATTTACTGTATCAAGCTTTAAAATTCTTTAACTTCTGATTCGTACTTGTTCAAGAAACTATGAAACATCAAATTAGCGCCCATTCTTAAGGTGAACTAAGTGAAAGCTGCTTTAATGAATAAGCACGTCAAGTTTCAATTCCACCTCAGGTATGGGAAATTTTGATGGGAAGCTAGAAGAAAAATTTCAGGGTCTTTCTTAGGGTTTTAGCGGCCCTGGGCGAACTCAAGTTTAGCGGCCCCCATTTTTTTCAATTATTATTTTACACCGCGCCATTTTTAGGTACAGTCCAGATCACAAGTAACGTGGCATGTCCACAAGCGCTTGGCAAGCGACGTGCTTGCCAAGTGCTTGTGGATTGCTTGTCATTTTGTTGCTTGCCACAAGCAACTCACAAGCGCTTGCCAAGCAACCCACAAGCGCTTGTGCAAGCGACCCACAAGCAGTCCACAAGCAATGCACAACAGACACTCTTTTACGGCCTTATTCTTCACGTTTAGGGACGCCTTTGTCTTTTCCGACAAAAGAATTCCTCAGAAGGGATAGATCGAAATGGATTACTGTAGACGTGAAATATGTTGATGATATGAAACAATCGGTCCGCTACAGTAAAGGTCATTTATACCTGCGTTTTTCGGCGGAACGGAACCGAACGGAAAGAAATCGTTAAAACGTTACTGAACGAGAGGGAAATTTTCGTTCCGTTCGATTCGGTTGGAGGTTATCGTCGGTCATTTCTATAAAATTGCAGTTATCCTTTCCGATCGAAAGCCGATTTTCAGGCTGAATGCTTCCAACTGTTAGTGATCGGTTCCATTCCATCGAAAAAGGCAAGTATAAATGACCCTTAAGGCTTTCATAAAATGCTTATAAATTGGAAAAATGACAACAGCATTGTAGTCAAAATTTTTGGCAGAGCTTGTCTGGTAGAATTTTTTCTAGAAGAATTGTTACAGGCTGGTTGGGCATGCTCACAAATTTTTAGTCCAATTTATTTTAGCAGACAATTTCAAAAATATAAAATGGCACTTGCTTTTTCACTGTAATTAATTAAGAAAATTTTAGGAAAAAGTTCACTTTATTCCGTTTTTATGCATGTACAGCAGGGAGCATATTTTGAAAAACGTATGATACATTTTTCTCTTCGAAAAAAGTCGAAAACAAAAAATGTCTGCTGTTGCCTTCAAAAAGCCGCATGTTATGAACGTTCTCAAAGTACACCGACAGACTTCCAATAAATAATTGCCTTCATAAATATATTCCAACTAACATTCACACTCACAGCTGCAAGTGCTTGGCAAGCGACTCACAAGCACTTGGCAAGCGATTCACAAGCACTATGCAAGCAATTCACAAGCGCTTGGCAAGCAGGTCACAATTACTTGGCAAGCAACCTACAAGCACCCAACAAGCGACTCACAAACGGTTGGACAAGAAACCCGCAAGTGATCCACAAGTGCTTCTTCGCTTGTAAATTGCTAGCCAAGCGCTCGCCAAATTGGCATTTGTGACAAGCAACCCACAAGCAAAAACACACGTTACTTGTGATCTGGACTGTAGTAGACGATTCACTACTGTTCATATTTAGTTGTGCTTTATTTATGCATCTAAAAATGATGCATAAATCCATTATTACTAGATATTATTCGAACCCATTGAATGACTAGAGCAGGTCTTCCAACTCTGTGTATGCCCAAGCATCATCAACGACATTACACTGCATATAACTTGTAGGTAATGTGTCACGTTAAATGAAATTGGAGCCATGTCACATTACCTGAAAACTAGACAATCACATTGATGGAGAAATCCATGCCATATTGGTAGCAAAATATGGCCATGTCACTGTGAGTGACATGCTGTGACCCTGTTGGGTGGCTTGCTTATATTTCATTTTGGGAACCTGACCCAGCTAGCACTGGCTATAGGAAGGCCTATAGGGTACTTTGGTGCTGTCCTGGGGTTCCACTGTAGAGTAATGGATAACGCCCCCAGGTCAGGGGTGGCAATCCCTGGTCCCATTCAGTATGAAAGATGGACAAAGTCGCTCGAGGAATGACCTGATATAGGGGACCCCATTATAAACCTAAATCCCCTTTTTAGCCCTAACCCAAGAGGAACAAATTCCCTTCTAGCTGAGGGGAGACTCAAGGGAAAAACTGCCTTAAGAAAGGGTTACCCAAAATACACCCTCAATAATAATAATCCCCTGAGAAGACTTACCTAGTCCTGCTTCTCAAACTACAATTCGACGAAGGGTGTGACGGGTCCCTGGTGGGTTCAGATAGCAATCAGTGAACAGGGGAAATGGTCCACTCAGTTCCACCATGAGTAACTCCAGAGGTCGGGGGCGACGCTCTAGTATTCAATCGGATGGGTGATGGGGTGACCAGGTGCTACATGGGCAATGGGTATGTTCCTATGTGAATCAGGCGGCAGATGCAGTGGACAGGTAAAATATGCAAATTTATTGGAGAGATGTAAGGTGGCAGACGCAATACAATATAATAAAAATATATGTAAATTTGACGACAACAGACGCGGAGCTAAGACAAAAAGCCAAAGTTGGAGAGCCCAAAAATGAGTACAAAACTAATGAAACAGGCCCTTTTAAGGACCTCGTAGGCCTACAGTATGGCCTGGGTGGAGCTTATGACGCCCAAGCTAACTTCTGCAGTGGATATTGGTGCAGAAGATGCCTATGGTCACATAGACATTTTCCAGTTCGAATACATTTAGTGTTAGGGATGAGTTACATCCCCATGCTAAACATATGAACATCTTTTAATGAGAACTTCCAAACTAGTCATTTTGTGTTGTAAAATGTGGCTAGTTTTTACTGATAAGAGATGCACATGATGCTCCAATTATAGCCATGAGCTCGTAGAGCTTATCTGGCAGAAATTATGATTAAAGGGTCACACTGTAGCCTACGTGCGGAATGTAAAACAACCAAAAATGCAACAAAATGACACACAATAATGCATGTAAAACATAATGAACGAAACGAAATAAAAGTAAGTAACTGTCAAATAAAAAGTGGCGAAAAACATAAAATATCAGCATGATGGAAATCACATGACGTTTGTGAAAATTGGTCGGCACGTGACATAACCTCGGCACACACCTTGATAAAATGCCAGCGACAAAGTGTACGGTTTTTCCAAATGAAATTTCTAGGTTTTGCAGGCCTTTTTCCAGAATACACTACCAGGCGAAACTAAACGTCTATGCCCGTTGCGTTGAGGATGCACTCAGGATGCAATCAGCACACTACCGACAATAAAATTGACAGGCCATGTGCTTGTGTCACACAAAGCCAAAAAATTTTGCTGATGCTTCCTTCTTACCTCCCTATAGAAAGCACACATTATTTACCAGATATAAACGAAAGGTCAATTGTTGTCATACTGTAGGTCAAAACAAAGTGCATATCCACTACACATGAAAAAACCATGATTGACAGTTATTGCGTGAATGTCAATAAATAAGAAAAATGAAAATATTCTTTGTGCTACCGAAAAAGACGCGTCTCGGACAGGGATTTTTGAGGGTTAGTTTCGCCTGGTAGTGTATTCCATTTTTTGGGAACAAAATTCAATTATTGCCACATAGAATGGTAAAATATGTGTACACTATGCAGAGATCTGAGCAATGTGCTGATATTTTCAATCGCACCGACAAACAAGAAAACCAAAAATATCAGCTAGAAATCAATCATTTTTGATCAATTTGGTTGGAACAACAGAAATTAAATCAGTTTTGGACTGAAAAACTCAAGAATAAAATTTAAAAATCAGGCAACCACCAAAAAGTAGAAATTCTTTGACCAGCAAGAACTTTTGTCATTGCCCAGTACTAACCAGAAGCTGTAAACATGTACATAAAACACCATAAAATATATATTATGATGAAAAATTCTTTGAAGTTAATTCGAAATATTTCAACAACATATTTTTAGATTACATTCTACGGTGCGTGAGCTCAATATTTTTTCGAAAATAAATTTTCTTCAGTATCCAAAAATTAAATTCTGTTTTCACATTTTTTCGTTTCAGTAGCTGTCTATTTTTCGTTGAGTAATTATGTTTCAACAGCTTGATGGCTTCCTTTTATCGAGAGTGACTGTTTTTTGCCCTTCTTGGCACAGTGGAAAGAGGAAAAACAGATGCTATACTGTTGTGGAATTTGTGTGTTCTGATCATACATGCACATAGGGGGTAGGGGGGACAAACCCCATATCTGAGACCCTGGCCAAAAAAGATCGTCAAACACCCCATCCTGAACTTTTTCCAAGACCGCTTTTTTCATGATTTTTGTGCACATTTTGTACGAAAAACAGGCTCACAGAACTTTTTTAGTTTTTTTTGCTCACCAACCCCCCTACCCCCCCCCCCCCGGGAAAAAATTTCATGGACCCTCCCCCCTGGAAAATTCTTGCCGTGCATGTCTGGTTCTGATGCACATTGTGTAGATTGTAAAGCTGCCAAATTCTTTATAAAATAGGAAAGATTTTTTAAAAACACGTTTCTACTCAGAAAAGCTTACATAATAGCCTGTTTGTGTACAAGTTAGAATGATTAATATACTTATATTGTGATCAGCGTTTTGTAGTGTACTAACTATGCACCTTAATATATGTTTTTTTCTACTCTGCATAAATTTTATATATCTAAAACATAATGTAATCTGAATCTACATAGTGGCTAAATAGTCATCAGAGTTTCAATTAAACTTGTCATTTTTCGGTTGACAAAGTACAAAAATTAGTCTCAAAACGTATCATAAACTGCCCGGATTATTTTTATCCTGGGAGAATCGCTATTCTGAAACTCGTTACCACTGTTTTTTTCCACATTTGCACTATAATGTGGAAAAAAATTTTGAGGTCTTTCCACAAATGTTAAAGAAAAATTTTGCGTTTTCATATGGAAAAGATGCATTTTGGTGCATTTTAGGAGGTCCAAATCTCAAAATTTTCCCGCCGGTTATAACTTTAATAATCATTATTATTTATTACCAAGCTCAGGCGCGGCTTTTAGCATGTCTACCATTCACTTACCATTTAATCTTTAATAATTTTCATCATCTTAAACGGATTATTTCATGTTCAATGGGCAATTTTGCATATTATATCTTTATATTTAACGAAGATCCGCATTTTTTCCTTCATAGATTTTTTTAGAAAGATCAACACGTCAACTTTCTAAACATTTTGAAGCTTTTGTTCCATTATTAACGTAACTTGCATTCAAAAGCTTCATGGAAGTATTTGGAAGTATTTTTGGAAAATTTCTACGCTTCTGACTCATAGCTTTTCGGCCAAATTTATGAAAGGTTACGAAAATGGTTTTAAAACTTTTCGAATGTTGAATTTCTAGAAATTACGATTATATGATTATAATAGTTTTTATCATCTTAAACGTATTATTTCTTGTTTAATGGACAATTTTGCATATTATATCTTCTTATTTGATGAAGATCCGCATTTTTTCCTTCGTAGATTTTTTGAGAAAGATCAACACGTCAACTTTCTCAACTTATTGAAGCGTCTGTTCTTTTCTTAACGTTTCAAAAGCTTCATGGAAGTATTTTTGTAAAATTTCTACGCTTCTGACTCATAGCTTTTCGGCCAAATTTATGAAAGGTTACGAACAAATTAATGGTTTTAAAATTTTTCGAATGATAAATTTCTAGAAATTACGATTATATGATTTATGAACACAAAATTCAGATCTAATTTTTGAGACATATGATCAGAATGCTTTAAAAAGCTCAAAAACACTTAAATAAAGCGTTTATGAACATTTTCAAGCGAAAAACGAGGATTTTGAGACGAAAAAATTTTTTTCCACACGTGGAAAAAAAATTTGACCCCTTTCCACATTTGTGGAAAAAAGTTCGTGGTAAAAAACAGTGCCGTTACTATTGAAAAAAGGAGAGTCCTAAATCATATTGTCATATTATATAAAATTTTTTAAAAAACTGATTTGAAGTTGGTAGACTTCTGCGCCATCATGCGGTCGACCAAAAGATCAGAAAACAACCTGAAACTAAAAGTGGTACCGAAAAATTATCTTTTATAAGCGAAATAGTAAACATTTGAAACAAAAACTCTCATAGCTTTCGCCAGCCATAATCGGTATTTGAAGCTTTATAAAAAAATTGATCTCAGACAAATATGAATTCACTAGCCTTTTTGACCATGCACAGTAAAATATGAAATTCTGATATGAAATGTGTGTATAGTGTATGATTCATTTGTATACCGATCACTCGTGACTTTTCATTCATGTTTCTAATGTTCTTTGTTCCCTTTTGTTATGCAGCTATAATTATAATATTATTCTTATTTTTAAACGCATTTTTTCAGTGCTCTGTAATTTATTCATTATGAAATGGTCGATGCAGCGGTTGGAGTTTCGGCAAACGCTGCCTTACTGGAGACCATAAAAAACAATTTTGATAATCTTGAAGTTATTGATTATAGTCTGTTTTTCTTGAAATGCTTCTAAATAATAAAAGTGGAAAGCAAGTAGTATTTCAGATTTTCTAATGAACAATATATCATATAGGTCTGAAAATTTCTGAGCTTAGTGAGCTCAGCTTTAACAATTTTTTGAGCAAAAAATTTTACGGTAGAAGCTCTATGTAAACGATTTTGACGACAGTACTGATTTGTGTCACTTTTCTATTTGGAAGCATTTTATAAAAAACAGACTATAGAGTGATCGTTAAAGTGTCTATCATGAAGGAAAAATTTATTGAATAGACTCAACGATCCTTCCATAATTTTGATCAAAAGTTTGGCAGCGACCTCGCTGCATCTATCATTTCAAAATGAACGGATTATAACGTGGAAAACTTTCGAAACCAATAAAAATAGAATTTCATGAAATTCATCATGTACAAAATAATTAATGTCATACAAAGAATCTCTCATAGGAGTATTATGCTTCAGCTGTTCTTTGGTCAAAACAGTGAATCTCATTGTAATTACTACTCAGCAGAAAAGTTGAAATCCTAATTACTCTTCAAAAAGCATTGAATTTTAATGAGACGAAATAGATCAACAGGTGAACTAAAAATATTGAGTAATGATAGCTAAGGCCAGATAAATAATGATTCCAATGCTTCAAAGTGTTGCAAAGCGCAGGTGAATATTTGAACTTTCAAAAGCAAATTCGGGCTTATCTTAATAAAAACAATTAACATAATATCAATCTAAATCGAAATTCTCCGACTTTCCAAGAACAACTTTTTTCCCTGACTTTTTCAGGTTTTCTAGTTTGCTCGACACCAACAGCAAAAGAATTTAATAACCTGGAACCGAAATTATGATTGTGGAGTGCTGTTTGCATACAAAAATAGGAAATTTTATTAAGGGCCGCTATGAAAAAAGACATTCTTCACTAAAAGATTTTTAGCAGTCCTGGGCGGCCGCCCAGCTCGGCCCTGAAAAACTCCATCCCGAAAATGGACTATTCCTCCTTAGGACACTCGCGTGACCACACATGCTTAAATATTGAAAGGCACAGCAAGTTGTCGATTTCACTTCACCTTTTTTTTTGCATAAATTCCCAATCCCAGTTCATTAAAAAAGCACAAAAGTTATACGCATTTTTAATAGGTGAATTTCAACATAATAAAGCTACAAAAATAAGATCATTTATTAGAGTGATATACAGAAGAGATTCCCAAATAATGTTCATCAGTGCCTTTTGCGTAGAATATCCAACAGTCTGAAATCGTCCGTTGGAGAAGATTCCGTTTCGTCCACAATTTGCAATATATGTAGCGCTCCCGATGAATCACCGACAGCCAACCAGTCTGCCTTACCAGGAGAACTATTGAAGGATAAATCGGTTATTCCCACGGGGTGATTCATCGACGATAGGCTTGAATTTGCGTGCCAGATTTTGGAGAAATATCCTCAAAGAAAAACAGAGAAGAATAACCGTCATCAATCCTTTTTTAAAGATTTTTATGATTATGCCGTTGAACTCTTACATAAAGAATTCAGGATTTTTTTTTGAAATCCGATACACGGTTATTCTTTTATCAAAATTCTAATATAAAAAACTCAAGTATCGCTTTGATCGATTGGTATAGTCTGCAGCACCTTAGAGAAAAATGGCTGTAATTTTTCCGAGACTTGAGAAAATTTTAAAGAACGCCCACTAGAAAACGTACACGCTGAGAATTTTGGCCTCTCCAATCTCAAATTTGGCTGATACTCAGAAAAGTTGTTGTCTCCATGATCGAGAAATTGTGCCTTTGGTATTTAAATCAACAATTTTTGAAATGTTCCAAAATCTTATCATATTTGTCTCCACATGATTTTTCGAAATTTTTGAATTGATAATGGAATTAAAGATTTCATTCAAACTTCTAAAATATCTTCATTTTTCGCACGGTTTAAATTTTCTCTATTTAAGATGAATGTTCAAGAATAGATAAAAAGTTATGTCATTTACCATATGCCTTAAGATTTTCCTATTTATTTTCTCACTCACCATTTTCGTTGAATAGGTTTATAAAAATTAGCTCGCCATTTGAATTTCCGCACAAAATCGTAGAAGGACGGCCATTCGACCATGCAACACTGTTTAAAGCACCGATGCTAACTTCTAAATGTAGAAATTTGTAAAAAGCTCTAGAACGAAAAATTGCACGTGTGTAATGCTCGTAAATCGGAAAATGACAAAAATAATATTTTTGACATTGTTTACACAAAGCCATCACAATCGAATTTTTCTCCCAAAAAATTATTAAAGATTAGTTGAGTATGCTCACATATTTTCAGTCCTATGTGACGTATATTTCAGTGTAGAATCGTAAGAATATAGAATAGAACTTGCTTTACACTATTTTTATTTTTAAGCATTTCAAGAAAAACAGATTACACATATCTTCGGTACCACAGCAAAACTGTCTAAATCACATTTTTGAAAAGTTTGACTTTTTCAGCTTTTCATATGTATCGATAATTCTGTATAAGATGTCAAAACCATCTATATTTGTCAAAGGTCCCCAAGGTCAGATTTTACAGGTAGGGGTAAAGTTAGAAATTTGTGGGGGTCGTGTAACTAACTGTCCACTAAACACTTCATTTTGTCTCAAAATTAGGCACACAGTGATCAATTTTTAGAGCTTTAGACAGGTGTAATAATTGCCCTCCTCATCCCTCTCCCTATAGAGTAGTATGATACGATTATATAAGTTAACATATTAGACTTCATCATGGATATGGTAGGTAAGTACTTATGTGTTACGGCAAAACTGTCGATATTACAGTATGTGTATAGTATTAAAATGTGACATAGATGGTTTTGCCGTGGCAAGGACGATATGTTGATCACGGAAAAAGTTCATTATTTTGCTTTAACTACATAACTTCCCTCACCAAGAATTCTCAGCGGTTCGAATTGATCTCGGTCTCGTATAAATAATCGTCCGTCGCAACCACAGGACATGAAAATATCATTTGAGAAAGGACAAAATTCAACTTTGGTCACAGGACCGATATGTCCTTCGAATGTGTTTACGACAGGATCTAAGAGATCGGGTTCGTTTTCGAAATTAGCCGAACGGTTTTGCAATGTTGATCGACTACTCTGCTCGCTGTCGCATAAAAAGACGCCACCGCAATCTGTTGTGACGATAAATTTGTAGTCCAAAACAGTCGACCTCTTCTTGTTTGACGCCAAATTGCTGATTCCAGCGCCTAGATTAGATTATCAACGGTAAACCTTTTTCGGTTAAATAAAAAGAAACTCCGCAAAAGAATGCATCTTTGAGGCATTACTTTATTTTCAAAAAGTGTCTATGAAACCTTTTAATTTCTGCATGAAAAGTTTCACTAAACGTTTTAGGATATTCGAACAATGGTTGTTTACCTCATCTACGAAGTGACCCAGAAAACGGGAAAACTTCAGGCTGGCACGAAATTAATCACAAAAGATGAGTATCATTCAGGTTCTTCTCGTCAACGCCAAAATTATGAGTTCGCGCACTAAGTTTCTGTTAATGTCAACTTTGCATATTGAGCAAAAAATTATAAACTTTTACATGTTGTTTCTACGACAGCTCAAAAATAAAAGCCGTGGAGAATTAAATTTTGATTAACGAGACAACCCAATGATTAAGACACGATTTCTGAGAGATTCTATATTTTTTTACATAGACCTATGATAAGTTGAAAATTAATTATACCACAAGATCAGATATTTTGGGTAGTTTTGTGCGCTGAGTTCCATGGTACCATTCGTTTTGCTTGTAAACAAAAATGCGCGCTGCTACAGTATACCAAAGTTTGAAAATTGATTTTCTTGCATTTTTCAGTGGTCTTGTTAGCCAAGCGATAGTTCGAGATCCGTTTTATCTTATTTGATGAATAGATTTCATTTTATAGAGGAGAGAATAAGCTCTTTTTTGGTGTATCACTTACAGTAAGTAATTGCATATTACACTTTTTCATAAAGTTTAAAGCGTCAAAAATGAGCCGTCAAAATTGAAAAAATTTCATTTATGGGCACTTCCGAGCACTTTCCCATCGGAAGCCGCAGAATTTTATTTTCCTATATTGTAGCCCATCCATTTTTACTGCTTTGGTCAAATTTTTATCAAAATTTTTATACTGTTTTGGGAGCTGCACTGCTCTGACGCAGGCATACTTATGAAAATTTCATTGCCAGGTGGCCCTTGTCTACCCCTTGAGATATATTTATTACCTATACTGTAGAATTATCAAATAACTGACAGATTATAGTTTGATGTATTAATCGTTTCATGAGCAAACATTTTACACTCTGCAAGAAAGTTTGAACAGTCAAAAATTAGAAGCAAAATTGGTGAAAAATCCTGCTTAGAGGCACTCTCAAGCACCTTCACCTACCATGCTGCAGAATTTTTTCTTTTTGTTCTTTTGTTCATACATTCCTACAGTAGCTGTGAAAGCACCATCACGATTTCAATACCCCTTGAAGAGCTACCACACACATCCAAAGGAAACAAAATCCTGAAAAATCGCTAAAAAATCAATAAATTTTTTAGTATTTTTGTGTTCTCTTGGAGTTGGTTCATTATCTCAATTCTGGAACCAGAAAATACATTAAAAATTTCATGTCAGAGTTGCCATTTGGAATTTCAACTGCTACACTTTCATCTGGTGAAAAAGTTCATATTCTGAAGATGATGCAAAGCATGATCAATTAAAGAATTGTAATGTTATACAAAAAATTCCTTGAGGAGGGTGATGAAGATCATTTAATGATGAGCTGCAGCGCTTTACTGTGAATCCTGGGATTTTGCACCGCTCTTAAAGGAAGTCTGTGTATGGCTTAGATTGTATCACTTTTCGGGGAACTGAATCAATTGATAGGCTCGTCAAGATGATCACAACTTTTGGTGCACCACTTGGCAAAGAATGGATCTCAAACATTGTAGTCAAGTTGAGAGAGGCAAAGTCTTTCCTCAATGGTGACTACAGTTTAAACATAAAACAAAGTTCGTGTATTGCCAAACATTGTTCTTCATTTACCTTAAGTGATCCAATGGATAAAGACTTACAGGGTTTATGCGAAGATCACAATTATGATCTGCAAGGTGACAACTGTCAGCAAATTAATGCTGTCATTGAAGAAATTCAACTGAAGCTAAATGATATGACATTCAGTAATCATTTGGACAGAGTAGAAAATGAATAATTAACTCAAGAAGATGCAAATAATGAGCTGGAATGACAGAAACATCAATTGCAATCTGTGCATCAGGACCTGGCTCGAACAGAAATCATTAGAAATCTGAAGAATAATAAGTACATGTCCGAGTCGATTGGGCCATGAAGTGGCTGAGAAGATCAGGTTTCTTGGTTTGGAAAACAAGGAATTCCCTGGCATATAAGTTTTGTTCTTATGTCAGTAGGTGGACGGCTACATTTACATACATGTCTTTGATTTTATGAAGCAGGACAGCAATGCAGTTCTTGGAATAGTTATGGACACACTGAAGCAAATTCGATCTGAAAAGTCATTGATCAACACAGCCTTCTATGGATCAGACAATGCAGCTTGTTTTCATAGTGCTTCAACCTTGCTTGCCTTGCCAGTTATTTCCAAACTGACTGGTATTAAGTAGAGATGTATCGGGTCCAAAATTTTACGAAAATCGGGTCCGGGTCCGGGTCCAAAATTTTAAGAATATCGGGTCCGGGTCTAAAATCTTGAGAATATCGGGTCCGGGTCCAGGCCCAAAATTTTGAGAATATCGGGTCCGGGTCCAGCAAAATGGTCGGGTAATTTCGGGTCCTATTTTGGGTCCGGGTCCGTTATATTTTTACACATGCATTTTGTGGTTGCTATACATTTTAAATTTAAGTCAGTCTCATAGTGATCTAAACATTAAATTTCTATTTGTTACTTTTCATATTATAGTAAATATTTGATGTGTCATTACATTCTTCAATGTGAGTATTTGATTCATTGTTTTTTTAGCATTTTACAAGCCATGGCTTGTTGGACTGACAAAATGGCCTGTAGAATTTTAGTCCAACAAGCCAAAATGGCTTGTCAGAATTTTTTGAGTCATGTGTTTGATCATATCAGATACAGAAAAGATGCATTTTGGTGCATTTTAGAAGGTCATAATCACAAAATTTTTCAGCACTTCGCGTGGGCTATAACTTAAATAATCATTATAATTTATTTCCTAGCTCAGGCGCTGCTTCTAACATGTCTACCTTCAATTATCATTTAATCTTCAATAGTTTTAATCATCTTAAATGTATTATCTCATGTTTTAATTGGTAATCTTCCATATTTCATCTTGATATTTAATGAAGATTCACATTTTTCCCTTGACACATTTTTTGAGAAAGATCAATACGTCAAGTCTGTAAACTTTTTGAAGTGATTATTCCTTTCTTAACGTAAAATCAATCCAAAAGCTTCATGGAAGTAGTTTTCGGAAATTTCTACTCTTCTTACTCATATCTTTTTAGCCAAGTTCATTAGAGTGTGTGAATAAATTAATGGTTTTAAAATTTTTCAAACATAAAATTCCAGAAATTACGACCCTTGAACAGAAAATTCGAAACTAATTCTTCAAATAAGCAGTTGGAAAATTGATTTTCCAGCATCGCAGAATGTCAATACCCAAAAAAATTTTGTGGCGTTTCAAGCAGGAAAGATTAATAGCTTTTTTGGGCTCTCACTTGTCATCATAGAGGACTTGACCATCGATTTCTCATGTAATTCAACGTCATTATGTTCTTGGATAGTTTGCTGGACAATTTTTTCCGCAATGCTTGTAGATTAGACTTCAATCAAACTCAAAAATTTCAAATGTTTCCTGAATTTTAACGAATTAAGGGCTCTAAAATGTTATTGAATAAATGTTGAATGACATATCTTTTTTGATCGATCGCCGTGATGCTCAATCATTTCTTTAAAAAATAACCTAGCATTGGAATTTGTTCACCTATACTGATATTATAAAATTGGCTTGCAAAAATTTGGAATGGCTTGTAAAATTTAAGGTCAACAAGCCACTTGGCTTGTGACTTGTTGGTCAAAAAAAACCCTGATTTGATTTCAGCTGAATTACTATAGTTTATTTTTAATAAACTACTTCTAAATTCAAAAATGACAAAAAACCAATACTGTTAAATTGCTCACAGGAAGGTTTTACTGTATGATTTTTCATTCAGAAAATTGTTGAAGGCTAGTTGTATAAATCCACAAATTTTTAGCTCTATGTGAGTTATGGTTTGGCAAAAGCCAAAAAGTTCCATTTTTCTAATTCAGAAGCATTTCTGGAAAATAAGACTATATATATTATACATCAGACCCGAATCAAAATTGTGATAATTTTTTCGGGTCCGGGTTCGGGTCCAAAATTTTGGAAATATCGGGTCCGGGTCCAAAATTTTGAGAATATCGGGTCCGGGTCCAGCTGTTAGGCTGCTGTGGGGTCACAATTAAGCAAGAGTTCTAACCACAGGCTAACAACAACAACAAACACCAAACTCTCCCAGACGTTTCAACAGATATACACCAGAACTTTCACTAAACCTCAGGCAGAACACCTTGGCTCGTACCTCAGGAGCTCCTACCCAAGTCTCCACTCCTAATCTTAAAGACTCCTTCCACTACGCTCACAAAACAAAACAACTTACAGGTCCAAGTTGTATTGGGTGACGAAGGGCGACGCCAATAACAAATAATAAATTAAAATGTTATAAACAAGACGATGGCGGCGACGCTCCATAAAAATAAGTCTTTTTTTAACACTGATAAAAAGACAGAAAACACGCGAAACAGTGGCAGCATAAACCTATGCAAATATATCATTCTTTCCGGCCACTTTTCGCCGCGTCCAACCGCCTGCGCACTGACGCCGGAAGCTGAACACGTGCACCTGAGCCCACCTCAACATCCCTCGGCCCTCAAAACCGACCAACGGGAGGTGAAAACCTTTCTGCAGCCTGAGTCTCATACTGAGGCCCCGACTGCATAACAGTTTTCCCCTCGGAAAACAAATTTTTGGGGCTACCCCCTCCAAGATGTGATCCAGCCCCTACCAGGTCCTTCAGGTGACGGCGACCTTGACCAATCCATTCGGCAGGGCACTCCCTTTCGGGCTACCGGAAACGATCACGAACGTAGGTCGGCCTGGACTTTGACGTCGATCTGTGCCTAGATCCGGGGCGTCGCCGTTCCTCTTCTCCCATTTCCTGGTTTTTACAACCTCGGTGATGAGGTGCCCCAGGTGCGCTTCCTCCCCAGTCGGCTGCTTGCCACATCGCTCCGTCCAATACAAATCTACTCAGTAAAAAATATTTTCTATAAAATATTTCAAATATCTAATTACGAAAATTTTATAAATGCAATTAAAATTTTCACGTCTTCATCTTTTTCAGGCCCTGAAATTAAACGAGAAAAAATACGAGGGCTATACACGCCCGAAATAAGATGGACGGAAAGACGAATTTTGCCGGGCAACTTTTGGGCACCGGAAACGAGAAAATTTTAAAATTTAAAGCAACAATAAAACGAGATAATATATATTTTTTTGTATTTTGTATTTTATTTATGTTTTTGTATTTTTGTATTTTTGAAATAAAATTTGTACGAAATAACGAATTTTGGTCCAAAAATGATGCGGCTATATGAAATTATTGTTGCCCGCCGCCACCATAACCGCCGTATTGGAAGCTACCACGGCGAGGGTAGGGACCACCCCGAGCTCCACGACCCCTGAGGAATCCCCCAAAAACTCCTCGAGGTTGGGCCACACAAGGGGGTCCGCCCATCGCCTGTCCTCTATACGGTTGCGGATTAACCATCTTAAAGGGTCTACCTTGACCCTGTCCCTGACCCCAGCCCCGGCCATATCCCCCTCCAGTTCCCCTCTGGTACGAGCCCTGAGTGGAACTTACGGAAGATACTCCTGAAGCTGAGGTAGTGGACCTACCTTGACTTTGTTGATTCGCATACGGTAATTTGAATACTCCAGGCTGGTGCCGACCCTGCGAGTGAGACGATTGTCGCGAGTGCTGGCTCCTAGTCCTGGATGCATCCCTAGGTTGTCTTTCCGTTAACATTGGAATCTTGAAGGGTTGCCCCTCCTCATCCTCAGCCTTCTGGAACTTACCAGAAAATTTCTGAACCATGTCTGACAACCTTCTTTTTGCTGCCATATCTACTGCAGTTTGTTGGTGTTCCTGCATTCGGTTGGCATACGCTTCCCTGAATGCAGTACTACCTTCTCCCCGCAGGTAGATAGAATAATATCTTTCCGTAACAAATGACTTGGCCCGTGCATCAATTGCACCAATATGTCTCAGGCCCAACTGCTGTTGTTCTAACTTTAGCAACACCATGGTACATAAGTATCTCACGGCTGCCATCACTATTTCCGCATCAAAATGATGAAACCAATTTGGCATGAACTTGAGCCAAATATACTCCCAAATGGGCTCAGGAACGTTTACATGATCATACAGGAAACCACCTTGAAGATCAAAGTGATCCCCGTAGTTCTCGTAAAGCTCCTCTACTCCATTATTCACCAATGCCCAGATGATTTGGTTCCTATTATCATCTGGCATATCCTGAGCAAAGAATTCGATCACCTCCGGTGTCAAAAAATCTATCCTTCCCTTCACCAAGGGAAACTTCTTATGGACATCCCAGTAGTCTCTCAAAACAGAACTTAGGTACTCCAAAGTTACTTCCTTATCTCTACTTCTCTTGACCGATTTTGTCGGTTCCGACGTAGAGGGTTTAGAAACAACTTTTTTCCCTGAAGCGCTGCTCTGGTCCTGCTGAGAAGTCTTATCGACCTTAGACACGGGCTTAGCCAAAGTACTTTTCGTCGTTGCACTTACCTGAGATGCAGACGACTTACTAGGTACTTTAGCCGAAGCAACCGTCGACTGCACCTGACTCGTAGAACTTTTGGTTCCAGGCATCAGGCTTGTCGGCGTAGTTCCAGTCTTGGACTTGGTTGAATCCGTCAATAAAGTTGTAGATCCTGCAAACTTCAAATCCACAGACGTAGAACTCCCTGTCTGTTCTCCTTCACCATCACTAATTTCAATGACATCCTCTTCATCTCTCCTCTTAGCCCTATTGGCCCTTCGGGCTAACTTTCTCCTTCCTAATCTTTTAATCTGATCGTCCGTACGACCTTCTGCTCTGAACTTTCTAACCTCTTCGGCGGTATACATACCTGGTATACCACCGTCTATATTTGGATCTCTGGGCGCTACTTGAACTGTCGGCGTAACCTTGCTGACCGCAGGTTGGATGGCCTGCGTACTAGAAGGTTGCGCCGGCAATTTCGGGATATGATAAGCAGTAGGCGGCTTGGCTGGAGCTTGCACGACTGTAGGCGCTGCCAGAGGCGTCGGCTGCGCCGTAAAACCAGCCAATACTAGTTCCAGCTGCTTCTGCTGCTGATCTAATCTCGCTTTCTGCTCCGCAAGCTGCTTAGTAAAAATCTCTTTCTGTCTCTCGATTTCCTTTTCAGCTTGCTCCCTGAGCCTTGCTTCAATTTCCTCTATTGCTGGACTTGCAGCAATCGTTATGAGATTGCTTTCATCCAACATCTGCTCTGCCCTGACATCCATTCCAGAAAGTAAACTTTCTGTCTGATCTAGTAAAGAAGTTACCTGTGTTTCTTGATCAGGCTGTATCAACGATTCAACAGTGACCTCATTGTCCACTTCTAAATCGTCTCCTACCTGATTCAAGTCTATGGGGGTGTTGAGGTCTGCAGGTATCACCTGTTGCTGTGCTTTCGCCGCAACAGGCTCAGCCTGCATCCCCTGCACCTGATCCAAACTACTCATATCAACTCCAGATTGTTGACTCACCGTTGTGCTTACCTCAGTGCCTGTAACCGGCACTGCTGGCTGCTTACCTGTCGGCGTCACTACAACCTTATCGCCAATATGCGTAATCGTAAACCCTGGAGCATCGGACGGCAATATCAGCTCGAAAAATGGCGGCTCGTAACCTGGAACGTATTCCGGTTGATACGCTAAGACGCTCTTTTTCTGATTCTCCTTTGTTGCGTCCTCACTCATATCTATTGGGTATCGCAAACCTGGAACTCGGACAGCTATCTGGCGGAAGTAAAACCTCTGATAGCAGTACGGATTATCTTTGTACTGCGGACACTCCGCCAAATGCTTCCTTTTATCTTCCGGTCTTTGCTCCCATGACTTTGTCTTGGGCCAAAATCGGATCGGCAGAAATCCGAAACGATTTCCCCAACATGTAATAGAATCGCCCTTGGTTGGCGTATGTACCTCTGTTACTGGAAGACTATTCAAAAATGATAAGTACTGACTGTACCTATCTCCCCTCCACAACATCTTCAAGAGTTGTTCCTTTCCCTCAGGGCTAAAGGATCTCAAATAGTTGTGGTCAAGGAGAGAGGTAAGGTACTCTTCGGCTTCCTCTCTGCAAGCTGGCCAAAACAAATGAAACGTCAGAGGAACTTTATTACACACTGACTCCAAATTCTTAAAATTGTCCTCGATCAATATTTCAGAATAAGGACCGATATCCATACTCCAGTGTTGTCTTACATACGAGTCTTTACCGTTCGAAACTCTGACCGGTTCATACTCGTGGTAATCAACTTCCAGAGATGGTATCTCCAATAACTGCTTCGTTTCTTTCCTATACCTTAGGTAATTCTCGTATAAAACCATAGATACTGGTTCATCGAGTCTACTGAAACTTTTCCCTCGATTAACCATATCTATCACCTTGTTCATTATTCGAGTTCTAATCTGCTTTTCCGACAAAGCTTCTTCGAACTCTTCATCCTCACTTACTGTATCATTACCGTCTACATTCTTACTTTTTTCTTTAACGGTATAATCAGGATGAATACCTTTAGGTATACTTACGTCTCTCCCTCTCTTCGGATTTGCCTCGTAATGAGGGAAGCTGTACTCCACATAGCCTCCAAATGAGGTGTCCATTTGGGCAGCCATACGGGCATACGCTTCCTGTCTCATTACGTGGTAAATAGCCGACGACTGCGGCTCCTCTACTTCCGGACTTCCACAAAAAGTCTGCGGAAAATTCTCTCCATGTATAATATTAAAAAACCTGTACAACCTGTACGACATTATCTGGATTTGATCCGCTTTCATCAAATCATGCGGAAAATACTGGAATCCGACCTCGACTTCCATAGCTAACTCATAGTGGAAAAACGCTAAGAAAACCAACAATGAGTAGTAGGCGTCCAGTGCTGAATACCTGATTTCAAACTGCGTCAACGTGTGCCTACAGAATCGTTCACGTTGCGCTCTCTGACGGAAATCGATTTGGAAATAACCAACGTCCGCCAGATACAGCTCCGTGAACAACCCTTTCAGCTTAAATGTTTCTGGGCAAAGTCCCAACTTCCTGGACATTGCCAAAAATCTTCCATTCAATTGATCTCCTACCTTGGCTACGTCATAATAACGGCCATACGAAGATGCAATTCTATACTTGATCTCTGCTGTCAGATCAACATCCTGGTGATTTCTGCCTGCGCCATTAACATTCCAGACGGCAACCAGATCTGTAACCAAGTTGTATCCAACGAGAAGCATGTCCGAATCTATGAGCTCATGAATGAGCGTCCATTCCTTCGGCATGATTGTCGTAGTATCTACAACAAAGGTGTCTCCAGTCACCGTCGAGAAGCTAATGACTCTCGCGAACTCCTTCCCTTTTGGGTTATCAACCCCAGAAGTCGCGAAAACCTTACTGACATACTCTTGAGTTACTTTTTCGGTATCAAAACTGATAACTGGCTGTCCTCGAAACCTACTGTCTTTCAAGGTTTCGATCATCTCAGCCACCTTACCTACCTCGACCAATTTCGGTTCCGTCAGTTCCAACGGAAATCTCCCGAACGTCGTGGCAAACCATCGTTCTAATTCGCCGACTCTGACAATGCGTTTAACATTGTAGTCTAAAAAATTCAGGCAAAATGTTTACAACTTTTTAATGAAAATTTTTTCCAAAGCGGACAAACATCGGTTAAATTCTACCTTCACCACAGATAGTAAGCACAAAAGGAAAAAAGGAAAAAAGAAATTGCAAGCAGGGGAAAATAAGGTACCACACATATATTGGGTTAGTGTTGGCAGATAGTTAAACACAAGTGCGGCCCCGACTTCTACCTTATACGGGAGTACACGCACAGACCACCTGCGTCTTCCATCAATCGACTGCTAGCCGTCTCAATCCAACACCCAAAACGGCCTATCCAATCAATAAATTAAGAATTTCCAAGAAGAAATTTGAAAATATATTTACTAATTTACCCAAAATGAGGAAATTCGTAGAAAATTAAATGAAGATGGAATTTAGAAATTTAAATAATTTTTGAAATTATCTACCCTTAGTCGACTAGTTGCTACGCTCCACTTCTTCCCCATCACATAGACGAATTTATTCAACTCGCTATGTGTGTAGAGGAATAATGTAGTTTCGCAAAAAGTCCAAATTTCGCGCTACGGGCAGCTTTGCCACACTTTTTCAAGTTGACAGAACAAATATGTTCCCACTAAAATTTTACAATTGTCTAGGCCTTCGTCTAGACACCCGTGGGCTATGACATCCTGCTTTGCCCAAATAATTTTTAGATTCACTAAGTTTAATAACTTAGGTCGCTTACCATCGACTAAAAAATACCGATTGTTTTGCCGCACCTGCGGCTGTCCGTAGGTCACGTGGGGGTCCGTGACCAGATACTGCTTCGTCCGGCATCCATTGGGGGGCCTGGACATTCCTTCCGCTTCTTTTTCGAATTCTACTAATTCGGCGCTATCAATTTTTGCAAAAAATTTTTTAAAATTGTTTAATATGAGCTGAAAAATGGACAAATTTTCGGCTTTCGCTACTTTTTGTCTATTTTCACTCTAAAACTCAGCGGTTTTCCCAATTCTTCCAATATTCACAGAATTGGGGGGCAACAATTAACTATTTCCTCCGAAATTAATCGGACTCGGGGAAAATTAAAATTTTGGCCGCGAAAAAAGTTTTAAAAATTTAGGTTTTTTGCGAAGAGTGGTTTTTTACCAAAAATTTTGAGAAATTTTAAGATTTACGCAAGAAAAATTTAAAAATACACGATAAATACGCGATAAATACATAAATAGTTACAATTAATTACAATTTGTACTTAAATACACAATTCGGGACGAAAAAATATGGGGGGTATTCATACGCACACACACACAAAACACAGCGCTACGCGCTACGGCAGTTTATAATTATCAATTTTTGAATCTACAGTAAACTGCGTGTCCTTAGATGACACATCGTTAGACTGCAGCCATCTGCCGGTCTCGTAGCGAAAGTGCTTTAACCTGCTCACGGATACCACCTGCTTTTTCAGCGGCTCTCTCCAGTGAGCGATTTCAAGCACATTCTCTGATAATCTACTATTATCAGTAACAACATACGGTCCTTGCCACGGCAGACCCAGTTTTTTCTGTTTATCGACTTTCAGCAAGACCCAATCATTGACGGAATAATCATGAGCTTTTGCTTTATGGTCAAAAAACTTTTTACTGCTCTCCGCAGCCTTCCTGATATTCTCTGAAATGACTTCATAAGTTTCTACTAAGCTTTCGGTTAGTATATGCTTATAAGCCTCATAGTTCATCGGCAGAACTATGTTTCTAGCAACACCAATACTAATGCCAAAATTTGCCTCATGACCTCTCAATAAGGCAAATGGAGAACATCTCGTTGAGGTATGAGGTGTGGCATTATATGCAAAAACGACAGATTGCAGATATCTGTCCCACTTATCTGAATCCTCTATAGCAACTTTTCGCAACTGCTTGATCAAGGTTTGGTTAAACCTTTCAACCATTCCATTTCCTTGTGGATGGTAGGCAGTTGTGAAAATCTTCTGACACTCCAACAATTTACAGACTGATGTCATCAAATCAGCTGTGAAGCATGAACCGTTATCACTCAACAATTTCACCGGGGTTCCATGCCTGAACACAATATTTCGAAGAAAACTGTCCACAATGGTTACAGCAGATTGATCCGGAATCATTTCTGCTTCCACCCATTTTGTAAAGTAATCTTGAAATACTATCACATACGGTCTTTTCTCGCTCATGGGAGAAATTCCCACAATATCTACAGAGACTATGTCAAATGGTCCTCTAGGAATGATTGGATTCAATGGCGGAATTGTAGCCTTTCCTGGAGTTGCGATTTGACATATCGGACAAAAGCTGATCCAGCTCCGAACATCCTTCTCGATGCTCGGCCACCAGAACCGCTTCTTAATAATAGCAAGGGTTCTCTTAAACCCTTGATGCGTCATCATCACAGCTCCATGATACTGATGCAGGACAACTTTTTTGAGAACAGAGGGGACAACAACTTGATCCTCTGCCTCGCCAAAAGTCTCTCTATATAGTATCCCTTGATCGATATAAAAGCTACTTTGAGACTTGGTGCTACTACTAGCACCTAGTTTCTCGAAGATCACTTTTAGATCTTTGTCCTTTCCTTGCAACTTTGACATCAAGGCGTTTGAGATAAGCCCTTTCGGTCTACCATCTTCAATCTCTGGGGCTTCTTCAAACTCCTTCTCTTCCGGTTCAAAAATTCTCTTCACTTCCTCTTTAGGTTTTGCTTGCCCAGGAGGATGTCCTCTTTCCTCCTGCTGCAAGTTTTTTGCCATTTGTCTAGTGACTACTGCCTCAATTTCATATTTCTCAGGCGTTCGATAATTATCAAATTCTGGAGAAATATTAAGTTGAGTTTCATCACTAACAATATAATTTGAAGCCACTGAAGCTGTGGCCATCTTCACCGGAGTGAAGACTCCTACAGCCTCATCCACTTCATCTCCTCTGAGTTCCCGAAGTTGTTTCACTAAAACTTTGTGGTTTTGGTTAAGGACTTCGTCTTCAGTAAGAGATTTCACATCTTCCTTCTGAAAGATAAGCTCCCATTTTGGCGGCAACTTCTCTTTCTGCTCATCCGGTTCCTCCTTCCTGGAGAGGAAATCTGCCATGGCATTCTGTCTGCCAGGCACGTACTCCAACTTGTGATTAAACTGGCAAATGAATGCGTACCACCTCTTGAGTTTGTCATTAGTCTGTGTATTCACCCTCATTGATAATAATGGTTTGTGGTCAGTTTGAATCCTGACCTTTTGGCCCAAAAGATAATGTTTATAAATTTTAAGGCCGTAAACCACAGCTAAGCATTCCCTTTCGGTGGCGCACCATTTCCTTTCCTCTGCCCGCAATATCCGACTATTGTAGGCAACTACCCAACGTTCCGAGTCAGTCTCTTGACATAACACTGCTCCCAATGCAATTCCACTGGCATCCGTTTGAAGAATTAATCGTGCAGATCCATCTAAAATTGGATGTCTTAAGAAAGGTACTGAGGTCAATGCTACTTTGAGCTTCTCAAAAGTTGTGTAATGTAACTCCGTTACATTCCATGTTCCCTTCTTGCATGTTAATTTGTACAAGGGTTCAGCTAGTGCTGCTAGGTCTGGTATAAATTTCTTACACCATTGTAGCATACCTAGGAATCTCTGCATTTTCTTAACAGAATCCGGGAATGGAAATTCCGTTATCGCCTTGACCTTCTTAGGATCCGGAGAAATTCCGTTCGCATCCAAGATGTGTCCTAAAAAGTGCACCTTCTCGGGAAGAAATTCACATTTCTCTGGCTTAAGAGTCAACTTCGCCTTCCTCAACGCTTCTAGCACCAAGTTCAAATTCTCTAAGTGTTCCTCGAACGTATTCGAGAAGATGATAATATCATCTATATACACTAGGCAAATTTTCCATACCAAATCCCCAAGGATTCTCTCCATCATCCTTTGGAATTCAGCAGGTGCATTCTTCAATCCAAACGGCATCACTTTAAACTGAAACAAGCCCTCTTGGCATATAAAAGCCGTTTTCTCCTTGCTCTCCTCCTCCATCGGGACCTGCCAATATCCCGACTTCAAATCTAGAGTCGTATAGAACTTAGCTCTTCCAAGGCAATCTAAATAGTCATCCATTCTCGGGATGGGATATTTATCATCCTTGGTCACTTCGTTTATACCTCTAAAATCCACTACTGGTCTCGTAGTTCCATCTTTCTTTCCAACCAGGAACAAGGGTGCAGCCCACGGTGACTTCGAGGGCTTGATCACTCCTTGATCCAACATCTCCTTTATGTGTCGCCTTACTCCTGGCCGACTATTAATTGAAGCTCTGTAATATCTCTTTGCTACAGGTCTCGCATCTCCTGTATCTATCTTACACGTCAGAGCTGGGGTTGTAGTAGCTGGATCACCAGGCAAGCTAAAGACATCTCTGTAGTTCAACAAAGATTCTATAGCTTCCGTTTTCTTTTCTTCCGAAATTTTCGCCTTTGATATCATCTTGCATAGTGAAGTATAGAACTCTACAGAATCAGCTTTTGATAATGCAGGCATTCCTTCCTTTACCATACATGTCTGATATTCCTCTTCCTCCTTTATCTTCTTCATTTCTTTCACCTTCTTGTACGTATCATCATCTTCAATAAGCATAGATTCTGTATAGCCAATGATTTGATCTCTCTCAAACCGACATCCAGAACCCGTGGTATTGGAGATTAGTACTACAAACTCCTCTTGTGATCCGTCTACAACCGCTTTCTCCATTCTGAACTTCCTTTCAGAATCTTTTGATTCGACGATAATTCCGTTCAACGTGGCATCTCCATGTTGATCCCAAAGTTTTGCCTTCATCAAAACATCTGTTCCATATGGAATGTAGGTTTTACTACATGCAACAATTGCAACAGTTGTCTTTAGCAGACAAACTTTTGGATAAACAATTTGATTTATGCAATCAGTCGACGCCACACTGACTTTAGTTACTTCTTCCATTACCGTTTGCACAGTAGTCACAGAAGGAACTTGAACTACGTCAATCTTTCTCTCAATGCCTTGTATTGTCATGGCATTCCTTTTGAAATCAATCACCACACCTAAATCTGGGTGTGCTAAAAAATCTGTGCCCAAGATCAGGTCCTCACCTGCATCTGGCAACACTATAGCATTGACTGGAAAACTTCCGAATTCAGTCTTCATACAAACTGGTACATACCCATAGGCATGCACAACTTTTCCGTCAGCTACAGTCACTCTAAGGATACGAGGGTACACTATATAATCAACGTCTAATGCCCTTTTCAGGAGCTTAGAAGACATGACCGTACACTGAGCTCCTGTATCAATTAAAGCTCTGGTAGCCGTTTCTTTAATAACCACATTTATATAGAACGGAACCGTTTTCGGATAATTTTCCAACAACTTTCTCTCTACGTCCGTTGCTTTTCTTCCATATTTCACATGAGCCAAATCTCTTTCTTTCACTTTCTCTAGAGGTGTCACTTTATCCAGGTGAATAATACTTCCGAGAACCAAACTAGAAGATTTGTTTCTACTCTTTTCGCTTTCATCATCCACATCCGTACGGCTTGTCACCATTACGTTATGTGAACTAGGTTGCGACTGGTTCGAAACAAATGATCCAGACTGATCCTGGACGGTACTACCCTGAATAGCAGGTTGACTAGTTGATGCAGGTAACATCAACTGAGGCTGTCTCTGCAATTGGATGCCTTGCTCCCTAAGTCTGCAGAATTCCCTGTATCTCTCAAACTCTGGGTCATACCCGTACATTTGATCTTCTTCGGGGAATCCTACATAATAGGCACCTCTTCCTCTTCCTCTAAATCCAAACTGAGGTCCACCTCTACCTCTAAAACTTCCTCTATATGAAGCGTTCCTATCACCACCATAATATTGATTGGACATGCCACGGTTAAATCCACCGCGTTGTTGTTGCTGACGCCGGTATGCTAATGTCTTACACTCCTCCCTAGCATGCGTATTATTCTTATGATAAATGCAATAGAGTCTCTGCTGCTTCAACTGCTTCTGCTTTTCAGCAGACGCAGCCTTCACAGTAGTCAACTCTTTTAAGGCTTCACTCTGAGTAACTTGTAATTTATCTACTTTCTGAACCAATTGTAGCCACTCCTTTGAGAGAATAGCTAGAAAAGACTCCTTGGCCTGCTCCTCGTTAGACTTTTTGACATCACGAGGCGACGGACCAGGTAGCATCTCTTCCGCATTCTCCTCACTTCTCTCCTCTTCCACTGCCTTTTGCAACTGATTTTGTGGTCTTGACTTCGTCTGGTTATACTTTTTAGTACTTCCATACGGAGCATTCCCGACAAAAGCAATTTCCGGGCACATCTCCTCCGCTACAACTTGATTCACTACAATCGGTTTATCTTTGGCTCCAAAAGTAGTAAAAACATTCTTATATTTCTTATCAATCTGAGTTACGGCGTATGCAAGGTCTTGCCATGTTTTCATCGATGGCAATACATCCTGCAACTCCGTCTGATACAACGGACTACTCTTATAAATGAAGGCATTAATAATATTCTCTTGCCTTACTTGATCACTCTGATCTGCATAGACCAGATCCACATGATTACTCAATCTCTTTAAAAACTCTAAGGCTGACTCGCCTTCTTCCTGTTTCATATTGAACAACTCTCTCTTGAGCATCGTCAAATCATAAGTCGGCACGAGATACTTTAAAATATTTCTCCGCGCTTCTGTATAACTTGAGGATGTTCTAGCTATCCTCCTCGCCGTGTTCTGAGACAACCTTCTCAAACACTCCTTTTTCACTTTATCAGCCGTATTCTCCAGAAATTCACTTTCCAGATCAGTAAAAAACTTCAAAGCCTCCGTTGGCTTTATACTATCATGCAAAGGTCTATGTTTCAAGGCCTTTACCACATCTCTCACATCAACTTCAACACTTGAGCTAGAGTTCGAAGTAGATGAACTGCTATTATCACTATCCGAGTAATGTCTACTTCTAGCTCTTGATCTGTGAGATCTCTTTCGACTCTTTGACTTTCTCTTTCTTCTCCTCTCAGGGCTAAGGTCAGCTCTATTTGCGGTATCTCTCCAAGGAGTAGGACGAAAAAACCTATCCTCTCCCTGGGACGATTCGTCGCAAATAGTCACTTTCCTTTCCCTCGACCTCCTATTCTCTGAGTAACCGTAGGCATTCGATTGTGCTTGTTCAGCATTTGTTGTGCAGGTCTTTCCTTAAGAGGCGTAAGAAAAGATAACTCTGGTCTGAACTGACCTGTTAGAACTGATCCCTTGGCTAAGCCTCGGTGATAGTGCAACAGTCCGGTTCCCCAGACCTACAACAACAAAGATAAACTTAACTCTAAATACGGGGGCCTTACCAAGGTCCTCCGCAGTCTCCTAGATGAGACAAGGAATCCCCTCAGGGATAAACTTACTTGGGTATAACCCGAAAGGGGGTTTCCCAAAACTTACTTGATGTAAGCTGGCGCCTGGGCCTGTGGCCCTCCGCCTTCGTCGATGCGAATTATCTAAAGAAATAAACGAATATGTATAGCAATAAATCCGGCGAAATATGCAAAAAGAATGTGGGTATACCACAGTGCAATACTCATAAAAAACACAAGTTGCTGGGAAATGTATATTTGGGGACGCCAGCAAAATATACCAAAATTATAATAAAAAACGATAATAAGTGAAGAATGATTTCACTTTCATTTTTCGTCTTTCTTTGGCGCTCCATTCTATGCAAATGTCTGCGCCGCTGGTCGTCCCTTTTCGTCGATTTGCATGGCGATTTCCCCACACGAAATTGGCATCAACAGGGTGCCCAACATCCCTCGCGCGTCGAAACCGACCTACGGGAGGTAGAAAAAAAACTTTTGGCCGGGTTACCCCGGCATTAAAAAGAATTAATCAAAAAAGAAAAAATCTACAACTCCGGCTGACTCCTGATAAACAGTTTGTCTCACCGGACTCCCGTTTCACAGTCTGTCCTAATAGAACTCCTGTGCTGGTCGTTGGACACAACGAATACCAAGGGCTTCGCCGCAATGGCTGGCAAGTGACGTCCATTTTGACCTCGGCATTGATGGAATAACCTCCTGCCCTAAGGAGTATGACGTAAACGTCGGTGCCGGATGTGTGGTCGGCTTCGGGCTCGGCCGCTCGGTCTGCATGCTGTGTCAATTCGTTGGCCGTGGGTCTAACCGCATGCAAATCGACTTCCCGCGTCTCTATTTTTTCTAAATTAAACTAGAATACGAGATTATATTACGATACAAAAAGACGACGCGGGGTTGTACGGATATCACAAAATTTAAAATGCGCTAAAAAATTTGAGCAAAAATGTGGCCAAAAGTTAAAATATTTTTTACGGTTGCGTTTTTGCACCGGTTTTGTCAAAAAAGAGATTTTTGATGGCCAGCAGCACCGAAAAGAAATGTTTTTGGATTTTTTGTTTTTTGATTTTTTTGGATTTTTTGTGATTTTATTAGTGTTTTTGGGTTTTATGTTTTATGAAATAAGTAGAAAATATATGTACAAAAAAGAAATTTTTGGGCCAAAATTATGCGGCTATTTACTGCTGCTGCCCGCCGCCTCGGTAGCCTCCTCGAGGTCTACCTTGATAGTACCCCCTCTGACCTGGTTGGCCTCGGGTCTGACCTCCGTCTTGGCCTCTATTTTGGCCTTGTTGGCTTCCGCCGCGTCTACCTAGCGGAATAAAATTCGGATTATGAAATTCAGCATCCGGGTCTTGACCTTGGTGTTGCCAGGTTCCTCGGCCTCTGTAAGGTCGCTGAGGGCGCCCTCTGAAGCCTCCCCTGGGTTGACCTTGGTCATACCCCGGTCTAGCCCTGTACGGGGCCGGGTTTGAGAACATATCGTCTCTCCCCTGCTGCCTTTGACCACTGCTAGTGGAGCTGCTGCGTTGTGGTTTTTGTGTCCGATAAGTTGAATTAAGAGATTTAGATGAAATTGATTTTGATCGAGAGAGCGGACTTTTATAAGAAGTGCTAGCAGCTTCACTATATGACCTCTGGCTGGTCGTAGCCGATGATTGTTGTATCATTGGCGGTTGTTTCTTAGCCGGAGGGAGTCTAGGCACCTTGAACTTACTCGGGCTCTTGGCAGCCGTTCGCTGAAATTTATCAGCTTGCGATCTGTCATCGCCTGGTGCCTTCCTCTTAACACCCATCTGGTTTAACCTTTGCGAGCCCATAAAGATATATTGATTAAAGGCTGCAATGTAGACATCGTCTACGCGGTTTCCCTGGGCCTCAACGACTAGTTGTCTGTTCGCAAACGAACACGCCTGGGCATACCACCTACCAATTGCCGTTGGCGTGATCGGAGCGAAGTCCAACTGAAGAAAAATCATTAGGGTCACGTACCTAATGGCCGTAAAGACGTCTGAGGCATCGTAGTCCTGAAGCCATCTGGGGATGAGAATTAAAATTATCCATTCCCAGATCTCCTCAGGGATGCGCTCTCCGTCAAACATAAATCCGCCCTGCATTTCGAATTGCTGGCGGTAATTTTCGTGAATCTCGGCCATGGCATCATTGACCATTCTGTAAATTATCGGCCGTTCTTGCCGATCAAAGGCGAAGTAATTGGCGACCTCTGGATTTTCAAATGAGATCGGCCCCATTAAACGCCTTTGTTCCCGTTGCCACTCCCAATAATCAATCAGAGTTTCGGCTAATTGACCAGGAGTGATAAACTGCTGTGGTTCCCTTTCGGGTCTAGTAGCTACCACATTCAGTTTGACCTTCTTGATCAATTTTTCCTCCGATTCAAGATCGGGCTTCACCAATACGCTTCCCGCAGGTTTGCTACTTCTTGCGGTATAGCTGGAGGGCACGGATTTACTTTTGCCAGAATAAGTACTAACCTCTCCGCCGGTTTTCGATACCGTTCGCGTCTGAGTGTACGATGTTGTCGCAGTGGACCCTGTTGTCCTATCCGATTTTGTCTGGCCTATGGAGGTCTCCGTTCGCGTCTGACTTTTTGAAGTCTCCGTTCTCGTCTGACTCTTTGAAGTCTCCGATCTCGACTTTTGGCTCGTCGAGTATTGTGGGGTCGTCGTTTCTTCGGCCGTATCGTAGGCGTCGTTTTCGGATCCGGTGGCGGCCGCTCCTTGTTGCTGCTGTCCCTGAGCTGCAAGTCTGCGTCGCTTGGCCTTACTTATCCTCTTCCTGCGCCTTACCTTTTCTTTGGCTAGGTGTCGGATAAATTTTTCCGACATCCCTTCAGCTAACATCTGCTGCACTTTGTCTGGGGAATAAATTCCAGGAATACCTTCCTCGGCAATTCTTCCCCTCCGCATCAGCTCTGTCGCTGCGATGGCTGAATCTGAGCTATCGTCGGCTAGTGCCTGCTCCTTCAGCTTTCTTTGGATTGCCCTCTGACGCAGGAATTCCTGCTGCGTCAGCCTTCTTTGTTCTTGAATCTTGGCCTGTAAGGCCTCTTGCTTCGCTTGACGGTCATGATCCTTAGGATCTTTGGCCTTCACAGGTATCTCCTGGGATGCTTCCTGCATCTTCTCCAGTCTGACATCGATCCCTGACATTTTGGTGACTGCTTCGTCAATTTGAGTCTGGATTTTTTCCTCCTCAAGAGCCTGTTTCTGAGTTTTGGCCTCCATCGCATCCTTATTCTCTGATGTCTGGCCCTCAGATTCGAGGATTTCACCCTCTTCTTCTTCTTCTACATCCTCCTCTGAACTGGACTCAGAGTCTGAATTTCGTATCTTCGGCAAGAGCTGCTTTACTTTAGCCGGCAAAACAGCTGGTGCTGGAGGTACTGATTGCATTATGGTGACAACCTCTGGCTCAGGCTCGGCCGGTTGTTGTACTTGAGGTATTTGAGTCGGCTGTGCCACCGCTGGTTGGATTGGCGGCGGCACCACGACAACTACTGCAGCTGCCTGCGTAGCAGCAGTGTCCAAAGCTGGTGTAGCTTTGACCACTGGCGCTAGCGCCTGCGGCTGCGCTTTGACCTGTCCCGTCCCTCCGGCTTGCGCCGTTTGGGAAGTTGAGGGACGATTTAGCGGTACCTTAGAAATTAACTCACCGGCTGGGGTATATGTAAGTGTATACCCGGGCATTTCCGAAGCGATTGTTCTCTCCCGGAAGCTTTTGCTGACAAACTCCGGTCTGAGCTCGAGCGGGTTTCTCGGTGCGTAGGTAATCGGGTAGTCGGTCGGCGATGCGTCTTCCGTCATGGGATACCGCAGTCCCGGCGTTAAAGTCTCGAAGCCTACGTAGTAAAAAGTTACATAAAAATAAGGATTTACCTTGTAGGCTCCGTCCTTCAATAACGATTTGTCGTCGCCAATTTGTAGAATCTCCTCGGCTTCTCGAAATCGTAGCGGGACAAAACCGAACCGATTCTGCCATGCGTATACCCCTTTTTTAGATGGAAAGCGGGGTTCCGACGGCGGTAGCGTCGCTGCTAATTCTAAATAGTAAGCCAGGCGGTCGCCTGACTTCCAGGACATTTTCTTTATCATTTCCTGGCCTTCTTTAGTATAACTATTTAGAAAGTTATAGTTTAGCAGAGCGTTAGTTTCATAGTCGCACTCCGCTCTGGAATGAGGCCATGCCAAATGATAAGCCAATGGCATAAATTTGCAGATGACCTCTAACTCTGGGAAGTTTCGCTCATCCAGCATACCTGAAATTTTCGCCAAGTTTGGCGTGTAAAAATTGGTCTTATAGGCCTGTCTATGGCCCTCGATACCCACTGGGTAGTGGTTATTAGAGGAAAACACCTCTTGTGGAATGGTATCGGGCTTCCCGGCTTGTTGCCAGTATAGCTTGGCGTTTTCGTACAACGTTAAAGAAATTTTCCCGTCTAAATCCCAGTAGGCTCCGCCTGACTTGAGATTTTCCAGGATATCTTTTGAAATATTTACCCAGTCTGGTATCTGGACGTCCTGGATTTCGTCGGGATCGCTATCTGTGGTGTATCCGTCGTCCTTCAATGGTTTGTTATCTCTTGGAAGTAGTGGGTAGAAACCACTTGGCAACTGAACTCCCTGCGGACGGACTGGATTACACTCCGTGGGCGCGGTATAATAACCTGTGTTATTTCCCTGCATTTGCACCGCCCAACGGTTATACATCTCACACTTCATCATGTGATAGACCATGTTTGGTTGAACCTGATCGGTTTCCATAACTGGGGTACCTAGCCCCATTTCTCGATTCACATTGCCCGGAATCATTAGATATTGTTGATAAAAATGGAGGGCAATGGTGTTGATCTGTTTGGGATCCACCTTGTCATGGTCGAAAATCTGCATTTGCATAAGCAGTTGATCGGCCATGCCATAGTGAATGGCGGCAAACATGACCAATAAGGAGTAATATGCGTCTAGAGCGGCGTATCTGAGCTCTTCCGGCAATATACCCCTTTTGGCAAACCGATCACGGTTCGCTTTTAACGAAAAGTCATATTGGTAGGGGCCCACGTCTATCAAATAAAATTCCGTGAACAGTCCCTTTAACCGAAAGGTTTCGGGACATATACCTGTCTGAAAGCATTTCTTCTCCAGGTTTACTCCTACCATGGTGAGGGCGAAACGGTCTAAGTCAAAGTATCGACCTTTGGTCTTTCTTAGAAATTCCCGTAAGGAGACAGTTTTGTCCCTATCCTTATTCTCTCGCCCTGCGCCACAAACGTTATAGATACTCACCAGATCTTCCAGCACGGCATATCCGGCGAACAGCATGTCGGAGTTCAAGAAGTCGTGGAGGCTGGTCCACTCTTTGATCATCATCGACGTTGTATCAATAACGTAAGTTTGACCGTTCGTTAGCGCGAAGCTGATATATCGGGCAAACTGTTTTCCCATTGGATTGTCCACCTCCCTTGTTTTGAACAAGGCGGCGACCTTATCCTGGTTGACTTTTTCAACGTCGAAACCACAAACTGGTTGTCCTCTGAAGATTGACACTTCTCGGATAAAATGGAGTACCTGGCTGACCTTCCCGATGTCTACCATTCGAGGTTCCTTGGGATTGGCCGGCCAGTACCCAAATGTGGCTTTGAACCACTGATCCAGTTCGTGGATTTGTACGGCCCGTTTGACGTTATAATCTAAACATAAAGTACTATTAATTTTAGTGTTTTATTCCCCTTTTTTCAGCGCATTTTCGGGTCTATACTACACCAGCACCACAACACCAAGCGGGTTAAGTTTCGCAGAAAATTAAGTTTAGTGCAGGTTGTTAGGTGAGCCACTGATATACAAACATTGAGCTGGTAGGCAACTAACACCTTACCAAATCTTACCCTTGCTACCTCTATATGTTGGGGAGGGTAGACCTGATCCGATTGTCCACCACTTGATCGGACACCAATCTCTGACCAGCTGCTTGAGCGACCAACTACGCTCCATTTATGGCGCTGTATTTACAATTTTTATAGCGCTCGAAATTGATAATTTTTTAATGAATTTGATATCGAAAAAGTGATATAATTTAATTTGATTTGAAAATAAATAATTTTTGATAAATTTTTGAATGATAAAACTTTAAAACGGGCTGAACCCAAGGTTCTAGGTTTCCCTTGAATCGTATAGCTCTTGGTGGTATCAGGTATATTTCCAAGTTGGAAATTCCCTGCTTGGCTTCGAGCTTCCGCTTCTCAGTACTCCCATTTTTCGTTCCCTCTAAGTCCTAACCTCGTCTGCCCTTTGGGGCGCCGAGCTGGTCTTCCAGTGACTTCTGGGCATTACCTGCGGTTTCCAAGAAGTTTTGATAAAAATAAGTTCGAAACTTACCGTCGATAAAGAAAAAACGATTGTCTTGGCGGTGCTGGGCCCTGCCATATTCAACGTGGCGCTCTGTGTGTGACCACTCGCGCGTCGGAGCTTGTTGGCGGTTCCGCGCGCCCTTTCCCATTTCTTTACGCTTCGAAATTTTTCTTTTTTCGAATAATAAATTTATAAAATTTTAAAATTTTATTGAACGCTGAAAAAAGTTTAATCTAGCAACTTTGCTAATTTCCTTTATATCGCAGTTCGGGGAATATTTTACTTCTTCCTTCCGATGGAAGTTTAGAATTCAGATAAGCGGGGCAGCTATAGTTTGATTTTGAAAAAATGAAAAATTTGAAAATTAATTTTTTAGAAAAAATGTCGGAAATTTTTTGGGTTGTCACTTTGGTCTAAAATTCCGAAGAATTTTTCCCAAAGTCTGAAATAAATATGAAAAATTTACAAAATTAATACGAATTATACACAAACGCGATAAATATTACAAATTAATACAATTTTAATTAAAATTAGTACTTACACGCGCGAGATATGTACATAAAATAAAAAAAATCAGCGCGAGATCGCGCATAGATTCGCCTTGAGCGAATTTTCAAATGATTTCATTTGAATCGGCGCTCCAGTCGTAACTGTTTGTGCCATATTGGAAAGTGACGTGTTTTCGTCACGTGGCGCGTTCTGATTGGCTCGCGCTATTCGCGGCAAGACCCTAGTGGTCTCGTAACGAAAATGTTTCAACCTGCTGATTGAAACTGTTTGGCGATTTAGCGGGTTGTCCCAATGTACAATGGTGACAACGTTCTCTGCTTCTCGCGAAATGTCCGTAACTATGAACGGACCGGACCATGGTAGTCCTAGTTTTTTCTGCTTATCTACTTTGAGCAGAATCCAATCTTTTTCTTTAAATCCATTCTGTTTGGACTTTTTATCGAAATATTTCTTCGATTTTTCGGCAGCACTCTGGATATTTTTGGCAATATCCTCGTAAAGGTTGACTAAATGATTTGTCAACACAAATTTGTATGCCTCAGCATTGCTGTCCGGCATTACAATATCGTATGCTTTCGATAAGTTTAACCCGAAGGTTGCCTCGTGACCTCTAAGCAACGAAAATGGGGATTGCCCCGTGGCTGCATGTGGTGTGGCATTATATGCAAACACCACGGCTCTCAAGTATCTTGGCCAGTTATCTTTTTCCTCGATGGCCACCTTTCTGAGCTGTTTAATGAGTGTCTGGTTAAACCTTTCTACCATACCATTTCCTTGTGGGTGGTAGGCAGTTGTATAAATTTTTTGACACTCCAATAACTTGCAGATCTCCTTCATTAAATCTGAGGTAAAACAACCTCCTCTATCGCTGAGTAGTCTCCGTGGAGTCCCGTGCCTAAATACAATAGCTTGTAGAAAGGTATCTACAACGGTGCTAGCTGACTGATCCGGGATCAGTTCAGCTTCAACCCACTTTGTAAAATAGTCTTGAAAGACTATGACATACGGTCTCTTCTCACTAAGTGGAGAAATACTCACGATATCCACTGATACAATGTCAAAAGGACCTTGTGGAATAATTGGTATCAGTGGTGGAATTTCCGTGTTTCCCTGATTAGCCATTTGACAAACTGGACAAAACTTGATCCAGTGCCTGACATCCTTTTCAATTCCAGGCCACCAGAACCGTTTTTTGATCATAGCAAGGGTCCTTTTGAACCCCTGATGAGTCATCATTACGGCACCGTGGTACTGGTGCAAAGTATTGTCCCTAAGGCAGGATGGGACGACCACTTGATCGTCCGACCCCTGTCCGGCTTCGCGGTATAACACTTCATTTTGGATATAAAATCCACTATGATACTTGGTTGTCCCATTTGGACCCAATCTATCAAAGTATGGTTGTAATACCTCATCTTTTCTCTGCAAGAGGGCCATGAGATCATCTCTAATTAGCCCTTTTGGTAATTCATTCTCTTTTGGGTCTGCCAAAGTAAACTCTTGTTCCTTTTCTGGGTATAACCAGGTTACTCTTTTTTCCTTACCTTTGTCCTGATTTCCCCTACTTACCTTATCTTTGACCTGATTGCCATCAGGCTGGATCTGAGCCTGATTGCTCTTCTCCGCTTCTTTCGCCATGCTCCTTGTAGTTACGGCATTTATCAAGTCTGCAGGCGAGTTTGATTCTGGATCACCCTCAGAATCTTCTGGATAAATTTGGGTGAATCTCGGACTCATATCAGTCCTCTGATTCTTCTTACCTTTTGGCTCCGGATGTAACGGAGTACCGTCTTCAGGATTCCGATCTGTCAGAATTCTGAATCTCTTCACCAAATTGAGATGTTTTTTCTCAATAAGCTGTGCCTCAAGATCTTTCAGATTTTCGGACTCTCGTTTATCCCTTGAGAACATGTGTTCCCATTTTGGCGGTATTTTTTCCGCTTGATCGTCTGGTTCATCCATCCTGGACAAAAAGTCTGCCATGGCATTTTGTTTTCCAGGCACATACTCTAGTTTATGGTTGAACTGAGAGATGAATGAGTACCATCTCTTCAACTTACCATTGGTCATGGCGTTAACCTTCATAGATAACAAAGGTTTGTGATCAGTTCTTATGATCACCTTATGACCCACTAAGTAGTGCTTGTATAACTTCAAGCCATACACAATTGCCAAGCACTCCCTTTCCGTGGCTGACCACTTTTTCTCATCCGCCTTTAAAATTCTGCTATTATAAGCAATTACCCAGCGGTCTGAGTTAGTCTCCTGGTAAAGGACTGCTCCTAGTGCCGTTCCGCTGGCATCTGTCTGAAGGACAAAGTCCGCAGACCCGTCCAAAACCGGATACCTAAGGAATGGCACAGACAATAGTGCTTCTTTCAGGCTCCTAAAAGCCTGATGGTGAACCTCCGTGACTTCCCAAACACAGTTCTTCCCAGTTAACTTATACAGCGGTTCAGCATGTTTAGCCAAACCCGGTATGAACTTTTTACACCACTGCAACATACCTAGAAACCTTTGCAGTTTACGTTTAGACTCTGGGAATGGGAAATCATTTATAGCTTTGACCTTTTTCGGATCTGGGGAAACTCCATCCGAATTTAAGATATGTCCTAAAAAATGAACTCTCTCAGGCAGGAATTCACACTTCTCCGGCTTCAAGGTCAAATGAGCCTTCCTTAGAGCTTGCAGGACTAGCTCTAGATTAACTAGGTGTTCCTCAAACGTATTTGAGAACACAATTATATCGTCTATATAGACTAGACAGATTTTCCAAACATATGGATGCAAAACTCTTTCCATCATACGCTGGAACTCGGCTGGCGCATTTTTTAGGCCAAAGGGCATGACTTTAAATTGATATAGCCCTTCTTGGCATATGAAAGCAGTTTTCTCCTTGCTTTCTTCATCCATTGGCACTTGCCAATACCCTGACTTGAGATCTAAGGTGGTATAAAACTTTGCTTTACCTAAACAGTCTAGATAGTCATCCATTCTAGGAATGGGATACTTATCATCCTTGGTAACGTCATTTATACCCCTAAAGTCCACTACTGGTCGCTTGGTACCATCCTTTTTACTTACTAGAAATAACGGAGCTGCCCAAGGCGACTTTGATGGCTCAATTACACCCTTCTTGAGCATATCTTGCACATGCTCACGAACATGTGGCCGTAAATTTATGGCAGTCCTGTGGTACCTTTTTGCCACAGGTGCTGCATCCCCTGTATTTATTTTACAGGTCAAATAGGGTGTAGTAGTTGGAGGATCACTGGGCAAGCTGAACACGTCTCTATATTTTGCGAGGCACCGTAAAGCTTGTTCCAATTGTTCAGATGGTATGTTGGATTTAGCTAGCATATTGTACAAGGCTTCCTTGAACTCTTTCTCATCCACTTGAGTCGAATCAGGTCTAGCCTGGACTGCACAAGTTTGCAGCTTCTCCAAATCCTCAACTATCTTCCCCTTAAGTTGATCTTGGTTATCAATATCACACAACACTGAATTAGTATGGCCAATTATTTGATTTCTTTTCAAATGGCATCCTGATCCTGTGTTGTTGGATACCATAACAACAAAATCATCCTTTGTACCATCTACTATGGTACTATCAATGTGGAACCTTTCTTCATTGTCTTCAGACTCTATTATGATTCCATTGAGGCGATTTTCGCCTACCTTATCCCAAAGCTTTGCTCTCAGAAGTATATCAGTACCACTAGGTAAGTAGATGGGATTCACACTCACCACTGGCACCGAAACCTTTAGCAGGCAAATCTTTGGCTGGTACTGGTCGGCGGCGCTCACTGTGGATTCCGCGGCGCTCGTGGTCATGACCTCTCCACAATTGGATTGGGGCTGGTCGGGCGTCACGTATATCCGTTGTTGACGGTTGTTGAGCGTCATCGTCCTATTCCTGAAATCTATTATGGCTCCTACCTGAGGATGAGCCAAAAAGTCTGTTCCTACAATGACATTTTCACCTGCTTCAGGAATTACAATTGCTTTAACGGGGAACTGTCCACACAATGTATCCATCCTAAATTGGATATACCCATGGGCTTGGACTGTCTTACCGTTGGCTACAGTGACATTTAATATCCTTGGATATTCAGTATAATCTGGGCCCAAAGTTTCTTTCAGAAACTTAGCCGACATTACCGTACACTGAGCTCCTGTGTCAATTAAAGCCAGTGTCTTACGACCTCCTATAACAACCTCAATGTGGAATGGGGCTGTTCGGGGGTACGTATCCAGCAAATGTTGTTCCTGAGGACTAGCTGGTGTGCCTCTCCTCACTACTTGTACTGATGGTACTATGGGTTGTGGTGCAATTGCATTCATTTGCACAATGCTACCTAACACAACATTTGGACAACTCACTCTCTGATTTACTTCACCTACAGGACTCATTTGTGATTGCCTTGCAACCATCACACTTGAATAATCCTTTTGGGGTGGCTGATTTGTGAATTGACCCTGTTGGCGAGTCTGAGTTGGACCCATAATAGCCTGAGGTGGCTGAGGTTGCTGTATTGCAGCCTGTTGTTGGTATTGCTGCATCTGTTGGAACTGCTTCTGCAGCTCCTTTTGCCTTTTGAACTCCAGGAACTCATTGTAATCGGAGTTCTGTAAATAACTCTCCTGGCTATCCTGATGACCTGAATAGCCTACATTATACGCACCTCTACCTCTGCTATTAAAGTTGGCATTTGGGTAACCTCCTCTACCTCTGTAGTTACCTCTCGCAAAAGTGTTGAAGCCTCCCCTGTTGAAAGTAGGGAAGCTGGCTCTACCTCTGCTCCTGCGCTCGGACAATACTCTCAATGTCCTGCAGTCTGCAGTATTATGTGTTATGTTCTTGTGGAACTCACACCATGGCTTTGTCGGATCTCGGGAAACTTGACCTCCCTGACTGGTACTAGGTATGGCCACATCAGACCGATTTTCCATTTGCCTGTTATCAACCTTTTGCTGGAGTTGGTCGAACCTTTCGACCAGTTGTACCATCTCTTTAGAGATTTTCAATAGAAGAGATTCTTTCTTACCTTTTTCGGTCTGAGCCCTAGGGGCTTCCCGAACTGGAATCTCCTCTATTTCAGGAGAATCACTCCTTGACCTTTGGGTTTGGGCCTGTACCTGATTACCTACGGTTTGATATGGTTGCCGAAACCTTTGCCTCTGGCCTTGTTGATATCCTTCTGACTGGTTCCTAGCAACTACGGCAATTTCAGGATCATGCCCACTAGGCATACCTACTTCATTAATTACTATAGGATCCTGTTGTGTACCCTTGGGTCCATATCTCTGAAAGGCATTTTTGTACCTACGTTCAATATCATGAACCTCTACTGCAAGATCATACCAGGTTCTAAAGGTATGCTTTGAATTTTTCAGTTCAGACTGAAATGTAGGATCACTCTTGTAAATAAAGGTATCAATAATCAGTCTCTGTTTAGACTGATAGTCTAAATCACCTTTGACTAGTTCCACTAATATACTGACCCTTTTTAAAAACTCTACGGCCTGTTCATTGGGTCTTTGTTGGATCTCAAACAACTCCCTGGTTAACATTTCCAGGTTACACTCAGGTGCAAAGACATTAATAATGGCTCTCCTGGCCTCCCTATAGGTCATGTTGTCTCCTGCAACAGCCTTCGGTCTACCTTTAGAAAGCCTCAGCAGTGCTTCATACTTAGCTGATTCGGGTGTATCCCTACGGAATTCCCCTTCAAGTGCTGTTAAGAAGCTAAGCACCTGCTGATTTACCATACCCTCATCTAAAAGTTTGGGTAACACACCTTTAACGATATTCCTAACTACAATCTCTTGTGCCAAATTATTTGATGGCACTTCCCTCTGATCATAAGCTGCTGTTAATACTGGATCAAGATCAGAGTTCAAGGATTGCAGCATAACCCTATTTGGATCTCGTTGAGGCGGTACACCTCCTTGATATGATGGCATATTGTCTTTGTCAAACCTGTAATCCCTATATGGGAAACATGCCAATTGATCTGGTCTAAGGGTATTTGGATCAACTATATTTCCTCTACCATCATAGACCACTCTAGTTAAAGTTGGATGCTGCGGAGCTATCTGACTTTGATTCCTGAAGTCTGCCGATTGCTCAGCTCCTTCGAATCGAAGATCTCTAGCTGGACCTCTCCAACTTTTGGGCTCAAAGTTAAGCCTTTGCCCTTCATCAATATCAGGCCTATTACTAGGCCCTGCGCCTGCACTTATTTCAGCAGCGAGACGGTTGTCTCTTTCTGCACCCCTATTGCATGGTCTAACCTGTCTATCCGGCTCCTGTCGGCGCCTGTCGGCTTCCCTTTTGTTGTCCTCTGTGGCGGCATTCGCGATTATGTCGAACAAGGCTTCGACGGTCCCTTTCAACTCGCGTAGCTGCGTCGCCAACTCCTGATTGGACATCTCGGGAGCTCTTTCCTGCGGTTGGAATCGCTCTTGTTCCTGGGGAATCCTCTCTAATCTTTGATCGATTTCGGGGTCCCTTTCTTCGAAATTTGGTCGAATTTCGGGCGTAACGACGTCCCTTTTTGGTCCTGCTAATTCGACCTTTGGCGGCGGTGACCTTTTGAAATTTGGCTGCGGCGGTCCATCGGCGTCTGGGTTCGGATTCGCCGGGCCTGCCTCCTGCGGATCGATGGCAATCGCTGGCGGTCGGTCAATTGGTACGCCTGCATCTTGAGGCGTAAAATGCATTGCATTTTGTTGCAATGGTTGAACCCTCGCGGGAGTTTGATCTGGGATCACTGGGTCCGGAGCAGCCTGCCGTTGCTGATCTCCGTCTCCCAAATTGACTAGATTCCCAGCACTCGCCACTCTGGGTGGTGATCTACGTAAAGTATTACCTTTCGGTATCCTTTCGTTAGGCATTTTAAATCCTGCTAACTTTCTGTAGAAACCTGGAGGATTTTCTTTTCTCCTAGTCTGACTACGAAGTTCCGTGGTAAGGAGTTAAAAGCCACCACTTGTTGTGCAGGTCTTTCCTTAAGAGGCGTAAGAAAAGATAACTCTGGTCTGAACTGACCTGTTAGAACTGATCCCTTGGCTAAGCCTCGGTGATAGTGCAACAGTCCGGTTCCCCAGACCTACAACAACAAAGATAAACTTAACTCTAAATACGGGGGCCTTACCAAGGTCCTCCGCAGTCTCCTAGATGAGACAAGGAATCCCCTCAGGGATAAACTTACTTGGGTATAACCCGAAAGGGGGTTTCCCAAAACTTACTTGATGTAAGCTGGCGCCTGGGCCTGTGGCCCTCCGCCTTCGTCGATGCGAATTATCTAAAGAAATAAACGAATATGTATAGCAATAAATCCGGCGAAATATGCAAAAAGAATGTGGGTATACCACAGTGCAATACTCATAAAAAACACAAGTTGCTGGGAAATGTATATTTGGGGACGCCAGCAAAATATACCAAAATTATAATAAAAAACGATAATAAGTGAAGAATGATTTCACTTTCATTTTTCGTCTTTCTTTGGCGCTCCATTCTATGCAAATGTCTGCGCCGCTGGTCGTCCCTTTTCGTCGATTTGCATGGCGATTTCCCCACACGAAATTGGCATCAACAGGGTGCCCAACACATTCCTCGAACTCTGCGGCTCCTCAGTCCAACCTCTATCTCTAGCCAAATATTTGTCTCTATCATCTTGAGACCTGACATAAACTTCTGAATGAACCTCTCTCTTAGGTTTAGTTACTCTCTCAACTCTATTCTCAAGGTAAGAAGACTCACCTATCTTCCTCCGTTGATCGTCCTCGGTTTCTTTTTCCTTGACTTGCGTGCTTTCGATAACTTTGATCAATAATTCGACCTTTTTCTCCAGCGCGTTAAATCGTAAATCCTTGGGATCGACTCGATCCCTTGGATCCTCTCGTCGACTCCAGTTCGTAATTTCCGGCTCGTATCGCCTCGAATATTTGTCGTCGTATAAATCGGCCGGCGCGTCCTCGTAATACTCGTCGTAATTCATGTCCACCATGTTTGACCTCCACGCCGGTTTCGATTTCCGTCTAATCTCCTCCAGCGTCTCGGCCATCGGATGGACCAACTTCGAGGGCGACGTCGGTCTCTCCTTCTCAAAGGTCTGCTGACCTCTGACACTACCACTTACAGTAGTTTCAATCTCGGCTCTCCTAGCCATCTCAAAACCACTTCTCCTCAACTCTTCTTCAACTCTTGCCATTTCGGCAATTCCACTCTCTCTCCTTCCTTCAGTCTCAGGCGCCTGTGCTTGAACCTTTCCTACCGCTGCGTGTTCTTCAGCAGAGTCGAGATTTGAAACACTAGGTTCATGTGACCTAGGAGGAGTTCTCAACATTTTTCCTACCGGAATACTCATCTTTTTCACTTTTCCGGTATGTGACTGCAAGTAAAACCCAGGAGGTTTAGTTATTTTTCTGGTGGTTCTCCGGTTATCCGTCGTGAGAGGCGTTAAGAGTTCACCACTTGTTAGGCTGCTGTGGGGTCACAATTAAGCAACAGTTCTAACCACAGGCTAACAACAACAACAAACACCAAACTCTCCCAGACGTTTCACCAGATATACACCAGAACTTTCACTAAACCTCAGGCAGAACACCTTGGCTCGTACCTCAGGAGCTCCTACCCAAGTCTCCACTCCTAATCTTAAAGACTCCTTCCACTACGCTCACAAAACAAAACAACTTACAGGTCCAAGTTGTATTGGGTGACGAAGGGCGACGCCAATAACAAATAATAAATAAAAATGTTATAAACAAGACGATGGCGGCGACGCTCCATAAAAATAAGTCTTTTTTTAACACTGATAAAAAGACAGAAAACACGCGAAACAGTGGCAGCATAAACCTATGCAAATATATCATTCTTTCCGGCCACTTTTCGCCGCGTCCAACCGCCTGCGCACCGACGCCGGAAGCTGAACACGTGCACCTGAGCCCACCTCAACACAGCAAAATGGTCGGGTAATTCCGGGTCCTATTTCGGGTCCGGGTACCCGATACATCTCTAGTATTAAGACACAGAGATGGAATTTCAGTGAACCTCAGCATGGCAAGGGTGCTTGTGATTGAATCACAGCATTAATTAAATGTCAGGTACACTTGTATTTTGATGAAAATAATAAATGCACAAATGCAGAAGAATTTGTGAGGTGTGCATTCTCTTATCAGGGTACCAAAGGCACTTCATTGATCTACAGCAAATTGACAATGTCAAATACTATGCTTCAGAAGCTGCCTGGTGTAAATTCATATTCGAACTTTTTGTTTGAGTTGAATGCTATACGTGCTTGCTTGGCATGCTTATAATATTGGCACTGGAAAGATTGTATCAGTTAATAAAGACAACAAAAGAACCATTGTCCCAGGACTGGAAGCACTGCTTGTGTATCATGACAATCAGCTAGATACATCAGCCATGCTAGGAAGCAATTTTTGGATTGAACTGATGATACTGTCAAAAGATACACAATAGAAACACAACACTGAAATTCAAAAGAGAATGAAGATGCTGACGAACCAGCCCAGGCTGATTTAAGCCAAGCCAATATGTTCAGTTGTCCAGAAAAGGGATTTTTTTTCTGCACAGTGCAGATTTTTTTAGGGTCGTGCAGAAAATTTTTTGAGAGTTTTCCGCACAAAACGGAAATTTTTCAATGTTTTTAGTGGTTTATAATGGTGGTGCGGAAATTTTTCTGGCTGATTTCCGCAAGATGCGGAAGAACTGGTGCGGAAAAAAACCCTGGTCCAGAAGAAGGTTGCATTATGTTGTTTGCAAGGCATGGAAACCTGTAACGCCATCTTCTAGCAGGCTGACATCAGTTGGCATCTCAGTGTGTTAGCCTCAAGGATGCTGCAATGCAAAGCTACAACAACTGTCTGGAATCAGTTAGATTAACACCTGAGATGCCTGAGATGCAAGAAGCACTGCAAGGATTCTATGAAAATGAAATATCTGAACCAATGGCCAAAGGATAGGCATCACGGAAGAATCACTCTTGATCCTTTAAAACCAAATCGAAGATGCTTTCTCCTGTCCAAGTTTGAAGAGAGCTTTGCTAGATGACAGAAGTTTGATTCGAATATTATTGCCCAAGAGATGGGATGTGGTGATATTTTCAGCAAGGATGATTTCCTGACACCCCAGCAGATATAAAGTTTCTGGTCTCGAGAGGCAGCCCACCAATGTAATGAAATTGATACTTATTATGTTGAAGAAAATGTGGATGAAGACTGTGAACATGAAGATGCATTGGAAGACCCTGCATTCTATGATTCTCATTTGGAGTTTGAAAGTGATTTGCTGGCTAGTGACTGTTTTGATAAGTAATCACACATTGGCAAGAAATATGAACAGGTTTTCCTTAAAACTGTTGGTCTCAAGGGGAACAAGTTGATAATCTCAGAATAATGGCTCACGGTTTTCTCTGTCGATAAGTGGCATGGATCACATGTTCTATAGTGCAGGATCACATGGTCTATAGTAATGACATATAAATCTGGAACATTTTTATGATGCCAATGTGAGGCAAAATGCTTATGCTTCTGCCATGCTTATAATTAATCAGCATTTCAAAAAGTACTACCAATTCAAGATTTTATTTATTATATATACTATTTATGTAATGCTTTGTCGAGCATACTTTGATTATTCATGAAAGTAGATGATGCATCTTTTGTATAAAGATTTGAACATTTCCTTTTCCATCCTCTTAGTGCAACCATCCATATCTATTGATTCATCAGTTAAATAAAATATTGTTCTTATGGAAGGTGAGATCCTTAGGGAAAAAGAGTAAAAGCGGGTACAACTTTTGACCAATCTGGCTAGAAAATTCTGAGACAAAATATTTTTCATTAATCCAATTTTGTGCTTAGGATAGGTTGTTTATAGTTTATAAACAAAACAGTAAAAAACTGTTCCAGCAGAACATAACTTTTGATGTCACTTTCAGCAAATTTTCTCCCCATGCTCCTTATTTTCTGGTTCTAGTATGGAGATACTGAACCAACTTCATTCACAAATCAAAAATGCTGAATGTAAAAAAATGCAAAAAAATTATTGATTTTTGAGCAATTTTCGGATTTTGCTTTCTTTGGATCTCTGTAGCTTCTCAAGGGGTATTCAAACCACGATGCTGCTTTCACAGCTACTGTAGGGATGTATGAACAAAAGAATAAAACGATAAAAGTCTGCAGCATGGTAGGTGAAGGTGCTCGGGAGTGCCTCTAAGCAGGATTTTTCTTCATTTTTGCTTCTAATTTTTGACTGTTCAAACTTTCTTGCTGGGTGTAAAATGTTTGCTTGTGGAACAATTAATACATCAAACTATAGGCTGTTAGTTATTTGATAATTCTACAGTATAGGTAAAAAATAGATCACAAGGGGTAGACAAGGGCCACCTGGCAAATACAATGATTTCTATGAAATTTTCATAAGTATGCCTTCTTCAGAGCAGTGTAGCTCCCAAAACGGTACAGAAATTTTAATGAATATTTAACGAAAGCAGTAAAAACGGATGGGCTACAATATAGGAAAATAAAATTCTGTGTCTTCCGATGGGAAGGTGCTCCGGAGTGCCGATAAATGAAATTTTTTCAATTTTGACGGCTCATTTTTGACAATTTAAACTTTATGAAAAAGTGTAATATGCACTTATTTACGGTAAAGAATATATCAAAAGAGAGCTTATTCTCTCCTCTACAAAATCAATATTCATTTATCAGATAAGATCAAACCAATCTCGAAATATCGCTTGCCTAGCAAAACCACTGAAAAATGCAAAAGAATAATCAATTTTCAAACTTTGGCATACTGTAGTGGCGCGGATTTTCGTTTACAAGTAAAACGAATGGTACCATTAGATTTAGCGCACAAAACTACCCAAAATATCTGATTTTGAGGTATGATTAATTTTCAACTTATCACAGGGAAAGTAGAACCTCTCAGAAATTGTGTCTTAAAATCTGAAAACTTGCAAACATCTAATGACTACTCTTCAAAATGATCAGTTATGTTTCAATGGCGGAAGTTTAATAAATTCGAAAAATATAATTTTGATAAAGCCTTTTATGACATATATTTTATGAGTAATACAATCAGTTTGATAGAACTTCGAAAAACACGTGAGTCATAAAAATGTGGCGGAACGTGTGCCCAATTATTTGAATCAAAAAATGCAAAATTCAGCAACTACGCCTTTCAACTACATATATAGAAAACTCGTACGCAGCATGGCCAGAAAAGATCCAGATGAAAGGCTTACCGTCAAGCTAGAGTATTTGGGATTTGTTCATAAGATAACCTATTCACTCTAGTTTCTCACCGTAATGTCAATACCTTACACAGTGTGCCATAGTATTCATAGTAAAACGCTCATCTTTGATGATAATTTTTATAAGATTTAATAATCAACAGTATTGTGAGATCGAACAGTAAGCATACTTGAAAGTGCTTTACTACCAGAGAAAACTGAAAGGACTAAACAGTGAACGCCCCACTTCTTAGCTACATTTTACAATAATTAATTTTGATTTTTAATATTATCTTTTTAGTATTGTAGAATTGTATTCTTTTCTGCTATGAAGGAAATAAATATAAATGCAAATTTCTTATTGACGAAGTTTTGTCAAACAACAAGCAAAATGTTTGATTTTTCAATTCAAATCACATTTTCTTTATATAAAGATGTTTTGACTGATTCATGCACCAAGAGGTTCCAGAAAAATAATGATGATAGCACTTTTAGACGAACTACTTTTGGATTATCCAGTATATGGATTTGGAGTAATAAACCACTAAACAGAGTATCCCACAGGAGGTATTATCTCATCTTAGGCTTCGAGATTTATTTACCACCCTGGCAAGAATGACTTACTGGTCGAGTGAAATGAGACAAATGATGACTTACTGGTATACAAAATTTTGGGAAGTGTCATAATGAGTAAGCCAATTTGAAAGAAATGAGTAGGTGAGCACTTTTAGAAAAACTGCTATTGGCTATTTTGTGTGAGAGTGCGCGTTCAGTATGAGAAAAAATATGTTTACGGTGTCCACCGGTTTAAAAATGTATCTACTGCATAAATCACTTTGATGTATGAAAGTGGAAAAATTAACAGGCGTACAGAACCGCTGGTTTTTGTAGGAGATAATTATTGCTAGTTCCGTACGAAGATTTTTGCGGCATGTTTGTAGACAGTTTGTCGAGACTACAGTTTTCTTGCGCGTAGCGCAGGAGCCTAATGTTGTGATTCTTGGGAGCAATCCACCGTTTTCTTCTAAGTTGTGCTGAAAAGGGGAAAATGTTGATTATTCGACGCATCATAAGGTGAGTATGTGAAATTGGTCAAGGTTGGGGAATAAGGGAATTGTATTGTGTACATAGCTGTACACCTATTGTATTGAGGGAGCTACGGAAATGGGTCAGTGTCAGATCTGCTACCTACTGCACATTCGCTAACGTAGTCAGATCCACTACTTTCTGTTGAGGTATATAGGTAACAAGTTAGATTTACTTTTTGCATTGAATAACCTAAGCAGGATTTCATTATGGAAGAATATTAAGTATGTGGATGCGCATTAGGTAGGGGATTTGCTACCCAATCCACGGAAATATACAAACCCTGCGACGCCACACAGCGAGCAAAAAGAAAGGTTACGGTGCGGCACGGGAAAAGTACTACCCGTACCATATGCGATTTAACCCTTATCTGGATTCTGGTCCCTGAGGACGTCTGCTACTAAGCAAAGACTTAGGGCTTGTCTAATCGTGTAAAATGAATGTTTAAGCTACAAACTGATGGAACATCCACCATACCTTTGTTATTGACCCTTATTAGTATTACCTGCATGTCTCTGACCATTTCTTAATGATCTACCGATCAGTCTATGATGCTTGTTCGGAACGAAAAAGCTTTTCGGCGAATGCAACTTATTACCGGCTGTTAAACCATAAACGGCAATACGGCCGTCTGATGTACCAGCAAAAATGTCTGAATTCGACCACGAAATGCAAGTAATGTTTTTTGGAGGATCTTAGAATAAAGTAAACTTACAAAAAAATAAAGAAACAAATCAAAGTAAAATCATACCTGACGATGTTCTGCATATAATATCTCCGTTATTATCGAAAAGCAAAATTTCTCCCGAATAGGCGCCGACGGCCAGCAGCGCTGGATCCGACGGATGGAAAGTCAGACACGATAGGCAAGAACTGAATTCAAAACACCAATCGGATTTTTCAGCGTTGACGGTTCTTCTCTGTAAATTCCAACAACTAAGCCAGCCTTTATGTGTACACCTGAAAGGTCAAACAAAATAGTTGGTCTAATGAAAAATGGTTCGATGAAAACGCGTACCATCTTCATATTGATTTTAATAAAGTGGGCTGGTCAGTAAAGCGGGAAAAATACCAGAAAAATATATTTTTTTGAATGTTTTAATGTTCATCGATTTTCAGAATTTCCTGATAAAATTGAAAAATTTTCTTGCCATCATGTTTGTCTATATCTGCGTAAAACTTGAGCAACAATTTTTCTCGTTGGTACATTAGAAACACAAAGCTATGAAAAACATGAGAGTATATTTCATTGTGTGTAACTAACTGTGGAATTTTTGATTATAGTCGAACCAAAGCACCAAAACGTGTAAAAATCACGGAAGAAAAAGGAAAATATTGTCGCTTACCAATTTTCGTGATAGAAATTGCCGTAACAAGCCGCAACGACGTTTCCGCTTGAATTCCAGTCGACACTTGTTACTTCTAAATTGAATTTTTGATCACGATCCTTCAGACGATGAATAATCCGCACTCGAGCATCATCGTGTTCGGCAGTTTCAACTTCCAGTATCGATCTGAAGATATTCAATTGTTGGACATTAAGCTCTATGGTACGAGTAATTAACGGTTCCACGGCGCGCAAAAATTTGTTCAAATTAGACCAATTTACGAAGGCACAGTCCACAATCAATGTATTTGATTGCCAGATTGTGGCATCGGTCTGACTCTGATTGTCACACAGCGCGCTAGACTGCGCAAAATTTTCAGAAAAATTGAGGCATTCAGTTTGACATCCTGAATCTCTGCTCTTTTTATTCGACGTACGGTCAGGTACTAAGGCGAAGCATATTAATTCTACATCAGAAAACATCATCTAGAAAAAACAAGAGAATATTATATACATTTAGATTCGGATACTTAAAAGATGGCGAATATTCCAGAGATTGAAAGTAGAAGCATAGGTACAAGGATCAATCAAAAAACGCTTGTGGATAAAAATTGTATTCAACAAATTTGAAAATATATAACTAAGATCGCCGTTCAGTCTTCCGGCTTTTCGGTCGGCGGGCCACAAGGTTGGATCATTTTTTTCAAGAAGGTAAACTTGATCCTACTCCTAGATTCGTTTTCGGCTATAGCGAAGTAACTCAATAAATCCGGATGACCTATATATGAAGCGTATGAATCGCGGTGAATATTCGTCGCCCATTCCCAACGACTCGTGTCGGCGTGGCCGGTGCCTAAAAGAAGAAAATTGTTGAATGTTTGTGCTCACTATTGGTTTGCTCAGGGTGGCCACTAGTTCGACAGAATCAAATTACCAATTTTTTCCACAAAATTTTAGCGGAATTTCAAAAAGTCAGATGCATATTCTGCGTAGCAAGTTTTACTCAAAAATGGTCTAAAATGCTTAAAAAACTATTTTGTCGGTTCACAATATACACAATTATTTTTTAGCTGCGATACACTGTTTTTCGCTCACGGAACTCTTTGCCACTTGGCGAAAAAGATCGAAATTTCCGCACGCCTCCGTCAGCAGCGTGTGAAATGCCTAATTCTGAGACAAAATCACATGTTTAGCGGACATCTAGCTACACTACCCGAGAAATTTTCAACTTTAGCCTTGCGGTAAAAATATGACCTTGGGGACCTCTGGGCTCTAGATTTATTAGATCGAAAATTTTAGAAAAATGTTTGAACACTTTCGCCAACGAAATGGTGAGAGCAAACATCACGATCGATCATCAGTAATAACAGCAGAATGTGCTGAAAAATTAATTTTCCAACGTTTTAAGGGCCTCGAAATCAAAATTTTTCGCGCCAGGCGCCAAACAAGTTACTTTAGCTAGTCTTTTGATTTTTTCCAAAACTCAGGGAATTTAGTTTTAAAACCCTGGAACTAACTCGAAGTGAATGAGATACAAGGAAAGTACCTTTAAATCATTTTTCTGATGAAACTAGGCAAATTTATCAATTTTAGAGTTGGCAACTAAAAATGTATCTGTGCAGCCAAATTTTTTCCTCAAGTTGCACGGCATTTGCGAAAGATAACCTTGATGATCGACTTGAATAATGACTGATCTGATATGTAAGCCTTGTTATTCTGTTTGATTGAGAATGTATTCAAAATGATTTATCTCTTATGCGGGCTTCTACTGTTATTTTGAAGAGCGTTTTTGAATAAACTTGTTGAAAAAAGCACCCTTTTTATACTCCCACATTCGTTTACAAACTTTTTAGCTTTGGCTTGTTGAAATTCGGATTGGCATGTAAAATTTTGACCTTAGGAGCCAATTGGCCTGTCGAAAAAAAATGAAAAATCCCTGATCACAGCATTTATTGTCAAATTAAAGATTATTTAGGATCATCATCATTATACTCATTCATCGTAATTATCCGTATCATTACTTTCATTGATGTCTCAAAAATATGATTAAGTTCTTCACGTGTTTCGGAGTGCTGAAATAATGTAAAATGTACAAAGCACGTGAATCCATCAGCGGAGAAAATAAAATTCGTTATACCGTTACTACAGTAATTACGAAATAAGAAATATTTTAGTTAATTACATATCTCAGCAAAGAAGCAACCAATTTCAGCGTACTATAGTGAATCTTGAATGATCATCAATTGTCTTCAACATACTTAGATTTTCTGGTCGGAAACAAAATGCTGATTCCGAATCTATTTTTGTTTTTTGTATGCGTAGTATATTTAGAGCTATTCATGTATCTGTTCCGGAATACGAACTATTAAATTATAACCTGAGTGAAAATGTTGTGGAAAGTTGCAACATTATGTGCAAATAATGCAAAAAAAAGAAGGTCGGGAAAAAACACTGCGCTGAATCCAGCGTTTTTAGGCCAATTAGGAGCCATAGCTCTTAAAAATTTAGCGGCGCGAGCCAAATTGGCTTGTGAAAATTAGAGCCTGATTATATGGTTACCTGTGCAGAGATGCATTTTTATGCGTTTTGAAATGGAAAGCACCGAAGACGCCGGATTTTAAATCATCTATGATTCTTGGTAATATTTCTGTTGTGCGGTTAGAGAATGTCGGCCTAATTTATGCATATAGCTTTTAAAAACCAGGATGTTATGGATGAATGTTTGACCTTGTATTGCTTTTTCCACGTAGTTGACGAAAACCAAAATTTTTCTAGATTATTTTTACAAAATCATTTTGCGGTGCTTTAGAATTTCCGGCTTTTGTGAACATAACTTTGTGCATTTGGACAATCATTAAAACATCGTCAGCACGGGAAAATGGCAGAGCTTTTGCTATATGAAGAAGCCATCCAGATTCTTTGCTGCTTGCCTAATTTTCTTATTTGTGCTAAGCGCCGGAAATATTCAAGTTCGAAGTAAAATCCTCATCAAGCTTTTTTGACCTTTAATCATGTGAAAACAATGGCTTTTAATAAATAATTGTGATTGGTAAATTACTGACTCCAGATATATAAGGTCCAAAATGGAGGTAAAATGTTTGACCTCTTTCGTTAAGCAAATGGTGAAAAGATTATGATCGATCATCAGTGGTCATAGAAGAATGCGTTGAAAAAATAAATTTTCCGACATTTTAGTGGCTTCGGGATCAAAATTTTTCAGTGCTAGGCACCGAACAAGTCACTTGAGCCAGACTTTTGATTTCTCACCCAAAACTCAGAAAATTCAATTTTAAAAATCAGGAAGTAACTTATAATCATTTCTCTGATAAAATTAAACGAATTTATCAATTTTAGAGTCAAGAATTAAAAATTTATCTGTGCAACCAAATATTTTTCCCAAGTTGCAGATCAACCCAGCTTGTGCCAAAAAACCCTGATAATTGATTTGAATAATGACTCATCTAATATGTGAGCCGTATTATTCTGCGAGTGATTGACAATGTATTCAAAATGAATGACCTGCTATATGAGGGCTTCCACTGTTTTTTAAAGCGTTTTTGAATAAATTTGTTGAAAAAAACATTGTTTTTTACTACCACATTTATTTATGAACTTTTTAGCTTTGGCCACTTGAAATTTGAACTGGCCCGTACAATTTTGATCCTAGGAGCCAAATGGTCTATCGAGAAAAAATGAAAAAAGACACTGGCTGAACCTGTTAGTCTTGGGCCGCCAAACAGTTTTTTCCCTCAACGAACATTTTTGAGGATTTTTTTGAAATTGAGGAAAATTATTTTGTGCTGAGGCACCACTTCGAGGAAAAATTTTTTGATGGTAAAGTTCATACTTTTATGTCAGATTGTCAGCCGTGATTATTTTTCTCGAAAATCCCTTGTTGCATTATTATTTACCAACAACGATTGCATTGCTCCCTAATTTCCTAGTTCTACGTCACAAATTATGGCAACTTCACGAAAATTAACTGACTTTTTCTGCGTTAATCAAAAGAAGAGAAATGCTGAGAATCTCAGTAGTCATGAAAATGTACGTTCTGACAATTTTGACGATTAAATGGAAGTTGGAACATCTGCGAAATTCATGATGGCAATGAATTTGCAGTTGTTGATGTAGAAGCTTGTGCTTTACAGAATTCTGCAATTAATTCTGATGCCGAACAGTTAAGACTGATCACAGTGATGATGAAGAGATGCTGCTGGATGATGCAAAAAAAGACTGCAACACAACAACAAAAAACGGTCGTTTCGAATCCATTGACAATCTGAATTCACTTGGCTAGAAAAGTTATCAAATAATGAAGTCAAATGAACAATCTGCGAGCAAAACAAATGAACATACCTGTAATTGAGACGAGGGTTGGGTGGGACCCCCCAACTCGGCCAACCCCCCTCCAAACTTAAGAAAATTTGAAAAATGGGAAAAAAGTGCCTTTTTTGGTCTTTATGGGAAATTTTCGACCTTTTTCGACCCCCCCCCCCCCAAAAAAAATTCCGGGTTTACCCTCCCCCAACTGGTTGGACTTCTTACAGGCATACATGTAACGGAGCCCCGAGGTCTGGGGGTGGGGGGGGGGGGGGTCGGCGACTTTTTTGTGCCCGGGGTCAGTAATCCCCACAATTTTGGGGATAGAGTCTCTCAAGGAAAAAAATCGATTTTTTTTCACGAAAAAAATTCCCAAAAATAGTTCAGAAAATTGAAATTTTTCTCTCAAAAGACCGAAAATATGTATTCATGGCGCAAAGCGCCCAGAAAATTCACATTTTTGACCGCTTTAGTTCAACAATTGACATTTTTCAGTATTTTTCTGACCAAACTATGGAGGTTCTCAGGGCTACCATATGGCTAGCCATAGGATTGCAAAATCCTGGATGGGCGGTCGCCTAATGGCTAGCCAAATGGTCGACGATTTCTGGGGGGGTGGGTTTCATAGCACTTTCCACCAATTACATGTATGCTTACAGGTATGCAAATGAACTATTCTCTTGCTTGGCTCTTGTAAACACACTAAAATACATATTTCTAAGCAGGTCATAGCTCGAAACTTTTTGCAAAAAATGACGGTTTTTCGGTGGAATATAAGATGCAAGTTGATGAGAAATGTTTAAAAAAAACATCAGAAATGGTTTCAAGCGAATAAACTAAAAAAATTGATTTTTCCTCATAAGGAAGAATTTTTTTGGGGCTTTCCTCAAATGGGGCAAAAAGTTTTTGGCAAAAAAACACTGCCAAAAAGTTTTTGGCAGAAAAACACTCCAGGATTTTTAAAAAAAAGGAATTTTCTAATTTTTTCAAGAATTTACCGAATAAAAAGAAAATCATTTTTGCAGTAGACGACTTATTTTCAGTTAGTTATGTGTGCTTGGATTAGTGGCTAAATTCTTTGCTTGACTGAAAGTATGTAAATATAATTTAATTTGGGAATTGTGATGCATAAGTACAATGATATTGCTGAAAATTTGGAATATAAAAAAAATTTAGAGGGGGAATTCCTCCCTTCCCTCCATACCTGTAAGAGGTCCAACCAGTTGGGGGGGGGGGGGTAAATCCAAAATTTTGGGGGAGGGGTCGAAAAAAGTCGAAATTTTTCCAAAAAAAAGGCAAAAAACATACATTTTTTGCCAAATTTTTCTAATTTTTCCAAACTGGGGGGGGGGGTTGGGTATATGGTTGGCCAAGTTGGGGGGGGGGGAGTCCCACCCAACCCTCCCAATTAAGGGTATGCTTCATTGCTTCCCTTCCCTAAATACGGGCCTAAGCAGCCAAAACTTTAAAAACTGTAAAGAATACTGATTTTTTTCCACATTTGCTAATAATGTGGAAAAAAATCTGGAATGTGGCATAAATTTTTGAGGTCTTTCCACAACTATGAAAGAAAAATTTGAGGTTTTCATATTGAAAAGATGCATTTTCGTGCATTTTAGGAGGTCCAAATCTCAAAATTTTTCGGCGCTTTTATAATTTTAATAATAATTATTATTTATTACCAAGCTCAGGTGCGCCTTTTAGCATGTCTACCTACCCTAACCATTAATCTTTGATAGTTTTCATCATCTTAAACGTATTATTTCATGTTTAATTGGCATTGGCAATCTTGAATATTATATCTTTATATTCAATGAGGATCCGCATTTTTTCCTTCATAAATTTTTTGAGAAAGATCAACACGTCAACTTTTCAAACTTTTTAAAGCGTTTGTTGCTTTCCCAACCTGGATTCATACCTGTACTTGGGGGGGGGGGGCGGGGGGGACCCCCAACTTGGCCAACCATATACCCAACATCACCCAACCCCCCCCCCCAGTTTGGAAAAATTAAAAAAATTTGCAAAAAAGTGTATGTTTTTTGGCCTTTTTTGGGAAAAATTTCGACTTTTTTCGCCCTCCCCCCCCCCCCCCCCAACTGGTCGGAGGTCTTACAGGTATACCGGGATTGAATTCAAAAGCTTGAAGGAAGTATTTTTGGAAAATTTCTACGCTTCTGACTCATAGAATAGGTTAGAATAGTTTATTCGTCATTAGAAAAAAATACATTCACAAAAAATAAAGAAAAAAATATTATCACGAGCTTAAAGGCGATTAGTATCGCACGGATATAAGCTCAAAAACGCAATGCATCGTTTTTTAAATACATGAACATTAACCGCAGATGTAACAAATCTTTTTCAAGTAATCGTGTACGAAAGTTTGTCTTGTATAATTTATATGGATTGTTAATACGATAATTAAATTTACTGTATACAAAAAAATTATTTGAGTCCAGAACGCTGTTACAGATTATAAAATAAACATAGCATAAATCAGTTATAGTTCTTCTAAATTCAAGAGAATGCAGACTGGCAGACTGCAATCTTTCTTAATAATTCCTAGAGTTAAAACCATATAATCGTGTTGTGAACCAGCTCTGAACTTTCTCTACCCTTTTTATTTCACCCATTAGAGAAGGATTATAAATAGGACTACCATACTCAAAAATTGGGCGAACATAAGTTTTAAATGCCCTGATTTTTAATTCATTTATATTTGAGTTGAAATATTTAAAAATTAGATTTGATACCCTAGAAGCCTTTCTGATCATGTAATCACAGTGCGGAACAAAACCGAGTTTTTCATCAACATAAACACCAAGATCTTTCATTTCAGTGACAGCATCAAGATCACATTCACCAATTTTGAACTGATTTGATATTTTATTTTATTTCCCCAAATGTAAGACTGCACATTTAGGCAATGACATACTGAGTTGCCATTCCTCAGACCAATTATAGAAACTGTTCAAATCTTCCTGGATTAATACTGTATTACATGCATCATTAAAAATTTTAGCATCATCTGCAAATAGATAGAGATCACTTTTAATTATATCACTCAGATCATTTATAAATATCAGGAACAATGTTGGACCTAACACACTTCCTTGAGGAACACCACTAATTATTGGAGTTGGAGCAGAAATGGTATTACTTAGTTTTACACATTGAGTTCTATTTGTAAGGAAGTCACAAATCCAATTCATTGTGAATTTATCAATTTTATATCCTTCTAATTTTTGTAAGAGCTTTGAATGTGAGACAGTATCAAATGCTTCCTTAAAATCAATGCATACAACATCAACAGGAACTTGATCATCCAACTTCTTAACCCACTTAGTTTTACATGCCCTGTTTTCGGTCTAAATTGAGTCGTTTTTTAAAGCTCAATTCGCACGTGCTTTTGTCACGTCCATGAGCTTTTCTGTATTAGTTGCATTTACTTGTGTATTTATTCGCATTTAATAAATTTCTTTCTTTCTTTCTTCTTACATTCAAGAAGTTGTAAGACATCAGCCAAATATTAGAAGAGTTATGAATAAATTAATGATTTTAAAATTTTTCGAATGACAAATTTCTAGAAATTACGATTTATGAACACAAAATTTAAATTTAATTTTTGAGATAAAATGATCAGAATGATTTTCAGAATGTTTTAAAAAGCTTAATTAAGCGTTTATTAGCATTTTCAAGCAAAAAACCAAGATTTTGAGATGAAAACTTGTTGTCAAAAAATTTTCCGCAGTAGAAAAAAAATGTGACCTCTTACTTCCCACAATTGTGGAAAAAAGTTCGCGGAAAAAAGCAGTGGTCCACCAGCCAGCCCCTGCGTGTAAGTCCTGAAATTTGACTC
>CAWUHX010000021.1:1809224-1943026 GCA_963922205.1 Romanomermis culicivorax
ATCCGTAATTTTCGGCTTTACGTTCGTAAAGTCGTCCTTGCGAGGTCGTTTGCGTCCCAACTTTGATTTACTTATTTTTCGTTTGTCCGCACGGCGCAAAGTTGTGATGTTTCTGTTTGCCTTCACGTTAACTGGTAAATTGCACGACAAACGAGCGGCAATCAAGTGGGCGCATGCCTTGTCGCCGCAACCGCAGCTGGTGGGGTTGAATCGAACTAGATACACCTGGCCGTTTTCGGTTACGTTGAAGCACTAAAAAAAATTTGCAAATTAATTTAAAAAAACATAAACTACATTATGAATTATTACTCTTGAAAGGGTGTCGTGGACCACCTTTCCATTTTCGACCAAAAATTGACCGATTCGGAAATTTGAATCGGCATCTCCGCGTTGATCTAATTTTGGCTCTTCCTTCTGCGGTTGTACGTATACTTGGCCAAATCGACAATATTGTAAAACTTTTCCGGGTTCGATTACATCTCGTTTCGGCATTTCGTTGGCAGGCCTCAATGGAATGTGGTCGTTTAGCTTGAAATCCCCGAGTCCATATTTGGCGCGGTCATAATCGACGTTGTAATAATTAAACAGAGTGTGGAAAGCGAGAACGGCCACGTCGATGGGCATTTCTCGCCAAGAATTCCAGCTCTTTAGGACTCTGTTGAAACTTTCGCTAGCGTTGGTCGTTATGCCTAAAATACGTATTTAAATTAATTAATGAAAACTAAAAATTATCAATTAAACAATATATATTTAAATTATTTAATGAAAACCATAAATTATTAATTAAACAATATATATTTAAATTATTTAATTAAATTTATATATTATTTGCTTTAGTAAATTATAACTATAGGCTTTTGACGTATGAAAACATTACGTTTGTTAATATTTGAAATAATATCAAAATTAACATACCTGAGAAGCTGGAGTAAATTCCGACCGGTTCCAACACCCATTTTCCGCTTGTTCGAACAGCTGGGGCAATGGACGAAAAGTAATATTGTTTGAATTTTTCGGGCCATTTTTCGCTAAGTTCTTCAGCTTTTAATGCTGCTAGTTTCTCTGAGTCCGATTTTAGAATCGAATACATATCGCTCACTATGTCAACACGCATGTCGTTATTTTTGGGAACCAAATCGGTAATTTTACGAGTAACGTTGTCGATTAAATGTCGCCAACAGTAAACGTGAATCATGTTTGGCGTCAAATTTCGGAAGTCAAATTCGCGATCGGTAATTAGAACGGTTTTGACGGTCCCATTCGTTATACGAATGGGTAGCTGTCGAAAAATTTTTTTTACGAAGCGGCGATGGTTTTCTCTGAATTTTTTCTCGTGTATAAGTACGGCGAGTGGGAAAACCGGTTGTTTGGTAAGGCTTTTTTGGCGATAAATTAATACTGACGCATAAAACTCGCCCAATTCAAACGTCGTGTCGTAAAGAACGACAAATGGCTCGTTTGGATATTCTGTTATTAATTCGTTGATTATTTCGGGCGTGTCCGGCAACATACAGGAAACCAAAAAGTCTTGAGGCGTTTGTTCAATGCTCAATATAAATTGGCGTTCATTCTCGCGAATGAACGTGTTTAAATTGTATATGGCGTCCTTTGTCGGCCGAAATTTATTTTGAATAACGTATTTGAAGTTTGACATCTAAAAGAGTAATTTTAGTTTGTAACACATTTATACTTTAAAACTATGACTCTTATAAAAATTGTACTAGTTGACATATTTATTTAATTATATTTACTTGTTTTCGATCTCTGGCATGTACGATAGCTTCCAGTCCCGGTGGAGCAGGATTGTCTGTTCTAATTTTTTGGTACAATTGAGAAGCGGTAAGGTTCGGATCTCTTTGAAGTTCCACTTCTACGAGTTTCTTGATTACTGGAGCATTTCGAATAAAGACTCTGTCACTGTTCGAATTATAATGCTTTCGCTTGACGCCATATTTTTCATCGCCAACGTAGTGGACTACTCCGACGTGTAGTTTTTCGTCCACTGGTGTTTTTATCTGCCGATATTCCATTCTTTTAAATTTCTTCTTTGCTTCGGAATTTCGATCGCAGGCGACAGCGTAGTGAGTAGCTGAATACTTTGGATTAGACCTCGGAAGTTTTCGAACTCCATCGTTTACCCAATTAAAACAATCGCAGAGAAAGGTTTCTATGAGGAAGTACAAATATTACATAAGGTTAACATAAATATTGTAACCTGTAAATTACTATCTTCTTTGCTTGAGTAAGGAAACAAGTAAACGTCTCCTCCTTTTGGACATGGTGACGGTTTGTTGATTAATCGTTCTGCGTTAGCCGAACCTTAAATATTAGTTACAGTTGGAAAACATACAATACAAACAACTTGTAATTAATTTTGGATGTAAGTTTCACCAAAATAAACAATTACCTTACCGATTAACTTATCCAAGTCCTTATATTCTAATCTGCATTGTCTGTTGGTCATAACGGGAATGGCACATCCTGAATTAACTGGCGTATCTTCCGTTTCGGCAGATGTTGCATTTGCATTTGATTCGATCTTGGGCAGATCATCTTTAGGTTGATCAACTTGCGACGGTAGACTAGGAGTTAGCTTGAAATCGTCGTCGGAGTCGTATTGGTTGTCGTCCGAATACATTACTTGAGTAGCTGTGAGCGACTTTGTGAATGTCAATTATTGTTGACTTTGTGAGTAGCTGACAGACAACGAATTTAATATAAATTCTAATTGCTACGTCGTGGTCTATATCGACAGAGAATAATTTGGTTGGTGACGTGTGAGTAGCCGAGGTAAAAGCGGTAAATCGTAGAATTTTTAATTTCTATCGTAGACGGTGAGTAGCTGTGGATCCAATTACGTAATTGCGAAAAAATACAATTTCATTCGTCGTTTGCTAAAGCAAAAAATACGAAAAATAAATAACAATCAATAAATCCAATAAGCATTAACTAAAATTACTTAATACATTAGGCTAACACAAAAAGTAAAATTAGTTGTCAATCTTACTTTTAGGCGTCATTCGTTGTTTCTTTGAAACGCAAGACTCGGGCAAAAATGCGTTGCGTTGCTTGCGCTGTGCGATGAAGAAAGCGCATTATCAATGTTACAGTAAACAGCTACCTGCAATTTGAAATGCAATATATGTACAAACATGAACACAATTGTATCTAACAGTCACAATATTTATTTCACATAAACAATATAACGACATTTGATCTTCTTTAGGTTTTCAGGCCCAGATTTTTCTACTGGTACAACACAAGCTTGCAAAATAGTTTTCCTATGCACAATTCTATACATGACCCATCAATCCAACCCTAGATTCGTAACATTCTTCATTGCGCAACTTCCTGTCCATTGTCCACGTGGAATGAGTGACCAGTAAACATTACAGTAGGAAATGAATGTTTACCTTTATGCACAAACATGGACTTTGCCCCTAAGATGCACCTTAATAGAATAGTGTATCATTCTTGCTTGAAAGAAGAAGTAGTGTACAATATTTTTTTTTCACTCACTCGAAATTTTTTTCACTCCCTCGAAATGCCTCGCATTCATGTATCAATAAGCATTGGGAGACATCGAAGAAGAGTGGACAATGCCCGGCGTCATCCACGTCGTTTGCGTAGACGGGCCAGACAGCTACTCAACGGCAATCAAGATGTCGTTGATATAGCTAATCCCATTCCGGAATTTCCCCAACGCGAACCCCCGCAAGAAGCACAGCTACTCAACGGCAATGAAGACCCTGTCGTTGATATGGCTAATCCGATTCCAGAAATTGACGATGACGATTTGCCATTGATTTTGATAAGAGCACCCCGAAGAGGTAAATAGATTCAACATTGTAACCATAATCATTTGAAAATATGAAAAAGCAAGATCATTATGTAAACAGAAAGATAATTATGCTGTATAAAGGAGATACATTGAAAGTTAATAATTGTCCATAATTTTTTTTCCAATGAATGTGCAGCGCGACGAGGACAACAACGTCGGCGACGCAACAATAGACAAATTGGGGTTAGGCGTCGGAACATGAGACGTGGTGCAAACCCTCCACGCCGCGAAGAAAGTCCAGATAATCTACAGATCGACGAACTTCATCACGTTAATGTTGATCAATTAAACGATGTAATTATGAATGGAATTGGCCAAGGGTTTGCCGAAGTAGAAAATCCGCCACCTATATTCGAAAACATGGATGTCGATGCGGACATAAACATTGGCCAACTTCGAGGAGCACGCCGAGTATGCTGGCGAATTGGGGTAAGTTTATACAACAGAGTACGTTGGTGGAATTCCAATGGTTGGGTTCCTTGCCCGCGTAGGTCCTCTTTCAATTCTAGTCTAAATTTTTAATATTAATGTAGAGTAATGTTTATTATTGTGTTCTGTAAGTACTGTGAGTTTTCCATTTTATTGTGATGTGTGCATGTGTTCATCGTTTACTTCTAGTCACAATGTATTCGATGTGGTTTTTTCCAAACGCTACTTAGGTTGTTATGCTCAAAAGCTTAGTGCTGTTGTACAAATTTAACCCGAAACAGAAGTGAATAATTTTATAATTTGAAACGCAACATTGAAAATAGAATGTTTTAACCATTTCAATTTATAGATACATGTAAGATTAACACTTGTTTTGGAAGAAACCACTCTTTGTATATATGTAATGTTAAAATGTTTTAATTTTTGCACGTTAATTTCAATTTTAAGTTTTGTTAACAATTTTTTTATTTCTTTATGTTTATGTTTTGTTTTTATGATTTTTTTTTGTCAAATTAAGTTTTACTTTTTTCCCAATTTGTTAATGTTTTGTTTATTGCTTTTTTTAATTTTGTTAGGTTTATATTATGCACATTCAAAAAAAAATTAAAACCAAAAAAAATAAAAAAAAAAAAAATAAAAAAAATTTAAAATTTAAAAAACACAAAAAAATTCTTTAATTTCCTAATTCTGTCTCTATCCATCTATGTTTTCTAGTCATGGTTGTGTACATTTTTCTTTATATATTTGTTTTATCTTTTGCACGGTTTTTTTAAGTTTTTTAAGTTTTGCACATGGCCGTGCGTAACCTCAGGGTCCACGTCCCCACGGCTGGGCACTGTTGCAATTAAATTTGCAATAGTGGCAAATGGAGGAGTTGAGTAGTAAAATATTGCTCGGTTTTGAAATATTTTAGCGCCATTCATTATAAGTGACTAAAACTTTTCATTGTTGCTTCATGGTAACGCGAAAGTGCATAAAACTATAATATGCATTTTGTGTTATGACAAACAAGTTATATCCGAATCCTGAAAATGAAAGAATAAGATGAAAAGTTTACTGTAAATCCATCACTCGCAATTCGCAAAACTTTTTTCAAAAACTCCGTTCCAAATCAACGCCGCCCCCCGCCACCAAATCATCATCGCTTCGCTGGTGCAAAACGGGAAGCCGAGATCAAGTGTCAAAGCTTATCGCAACCTTCAGAACAATAGGTAACCATTAATTATGACGGGGGGGATATTGGCGATTTACGTAACTTTTTTAGACAACGTTGTGAAAACGTGTTACACAGCTACTCGTTTTACAACAACCAACCTTTACGTACGATTTATTATTTCTTTCGTTGATTGTTGGCGAAGCAACTTTTTGTACAGCTACTCACGTTTACAACGATAAACGTGAGGCCTCATTTTATTTATTTATCGTTGAACAAGCGGTCGTGTTTCCTGTTTCTTCACGACAACTAATATGTCCTATTCGCACTCACATATCGACGAGCCTGCGCCGTTTGAGGTAACTTGTCTTTCAAAATCAAACATTAGTGATAATTCTAAGTTGTATAATTATTTGTTAGCCTCCGATCAACGCCGAAGTTGAGGAGGACTTCGATGAATTAGACGCCGTAGAAGTACACTACGAAGAATTCCATGAACCTCAAGAACCAATAAAACATATTGCGCCGAATACTGTGTCGTACGACCACAATAATGTGAAATGCAGTTTTGATTACGAAACTGGATTCAGCGCTTTTGTGGAGCGGACAGTCGACGAATCAGACGAATTTGAAAAACCATGTCAGAAAGCTGCGTAAGTCCTTCGTTATTTTTTTCCGTTCGTGATCTTGTCGGTCTACAGTTCCACGCATACCTGTAGGACCTACGATCAGTCAGGGGGGGGGGGTAAATGCGAAATTTTGGGAGACCTCCGCTCCGACCAGTTGGTGGGGGGGGGGGTTGGAAAAAGTCGAAATTTTCCCCAAAAAAGGCCAAAAAACATACACTTTTTGACAAATTTTTTTAATTTTTTCCCAACTGGGGGGGGGGGGTTGTGGGGGGGGGGAAATGATTTTGGGTATAGGGTTGGCCGAGTTGGGGGAGGGGTCCCCCCCAGCCCCCCCCCAAGTACAGGTATGGTTACATATTGTATTTACCGCAAAATTCCCCCAAAAAACCCTTTTTTATTGTTGATTATTTACAACTGATTTTAGGTATCATTCGCCGAACGAATATTACAATACTTTTTTACACTGGATAAATCAACAAGCCGACGATAATGATAAAATGTTGTTGGCGTTCAGCAAACACTTTCAGTCAATCGAGTACTTGCTAGATCCGCCTTCATACGCCACAGGAAAATTGGACTTCAGCGGGCTGCTACCCAATTGTGAGTTGATATGTCATTTTGACCTCTTTGCAATTCAAATCCAACATATATCTTTAGTCGTTCGTCCGAATCAAAAGATTCAATTGACGATTTTGGAGCTTGGAGGTGATGGCAGATGGTACGAAACTGATGCGTATTGCGACGCAACGCTACTCAATGTACCCGATAGTGAGTAATCGAGCACAATAAAATATAATAAAATTTATTACTTGCAATTGTTTTTAGATAGAAGCGCCAATTTAGTCGTCGACATCCTCAAGTTTCGCATAAACAAGTTGCAAAAGTGGATGGCATCGAAACATGCACCATTCGATACTGATGCCGAAGATCAAGACGATGCAGAAGACCTGGAATGGGACCAAGATGCCGCCAATGCCCTAGGAAAATTTGTCGAATCAAGTCGCCAACCGGGCCGCAAAATGTGCAACATCCTTTGGAAAGGAGATGATACGGCGATGCAAAGGTATAGGTGTATAAAGCATTCATATTTATTTTTTGGGTTCGTAGACCTTCAAATTTTTTGTCGTTGAGCATCACCGTTTATTTAGAACACTAAACTGCCTCAACACCATAAAGCACTTGAGCATGGTGGACTCCAACACCGCAATGTGGCGGTTAAAGTTGAAAGAAAAAGAGATGGGCACTAAGTATATCGATGAAGCCTCCGGAATGCCGCTCCGACCTCTCAATGAAACAGCACCACAGATTAGCGAACCCATTCGTGATCTATTGATTCGTGGAAAACATCGTGATCCCACAGCTACTTGTCGATATCGCGATATAGGCGCAAATCGCAACGACCTGTTTGACTCTTGCCGTCTGAACATGTCTCAAAAAGAGGCCGTTCGCCTTTCAGAATCGAATTTTATTTCGATAATACAGGTGATAATATCAAGATATTTATATCTTTCAACTCTTACGCTTAAATTGTTTGTGCAGGGCCCGCCTGGAACGGGAAAAACATCCACAGCTACTTGTATTATTAGACGAGCATTAGCCCTCGATCAGGGTCAAAAAATATTGATAACGGCGCCTTCAAACACTGCCGTGGACAATATCATACGAGCACTTTTGAAAAGTGTTGAAAATGCAGGCAATGAAAAAGAACGCGTTCAAAATAACATCGTGCGCCTTACCAGCCGAGCTAAGTACTACCAGCCGGACGATGATATTCGACCCTACACAATGCGAGCCGTAGCAATGCAGCCGGAAAATTTGGCATTTTGGTAAAGATATCTAAACTTTATAATACATAATTTGTTTCCGTCTGTTTAACATTGTAAATGTTTCTATATTTTCAACTTCAGCAAAACAAACTGGAGGCAATGCATCGAAATGAAGTATGGTGAACACTCACGAAAGACACCACTCACGAAAGAAGAAGAAAAAAAAGCAGATGCGTGCCTATTCAAATACGAAAAACAGCTACTCAGGTGCAAATATCGTATAATCTTTACGACTTGCAATGGAGCAGCCGATGCACGCCTAAAAGCATGCTTTTTCAAACTGGTATTGATCGACGAAGCAGCCCAGGATACTGAACCAACCACCTTGATTCCGGTTACAAGACTTCACATAAGTGGAAGGGTAATGAACTGTTAGATATTTCCCTTCCAAGTACTATGTTTTCGTTCATTTTCGCTCTTTCAGGTAACCCTTTTAGGCGATCCTTGCCAATTAGGGCCGTGTGTGACTTCCAAAGAAGCGGAACGAAAAGGATTCAGTCATACCCTGTTTGAGCGGTTACACAACATGAACATTCCGTACAAATTGTTGAATCAACAATATCGAATGCACCCGACAATAGGAAGCATAGTCAGTAGTTTGACGTACGAAAATCGGGTACAAAATTGTACCACCAAAGGTAACATTGTGAATCAGTATAGGTTTAAAATAATTTGAGTACTAGTAAATTTTATCGTTTCAAAATTTGTGCTTATAGAACAACGCATGCTGCAACTTCCGAAATCATTTCCGACAATGATGACTGGATATCCAGTAGCTTGGATTCATATAGCGAAAGAAGAATGCGCCGACGATAATTCGAGATCACTGCAAAATATAGGCGAAGCAATTGCATGTGTCAATCTAGCGGCTTCCTTAATTGGACAATACAAAATGCGCTGCGACAACATAGTTATTATAACGTCGTACAGCGCACAGGTTAAACAACTACGAGCAAAAGTAGAGGAAGCGTGCAAAGCCATTTTAAATGGCACATATTTGCAGAATCACAGCTACTCACGTAGCGAATTATTCGTTGAAGATCTACGCAAAATTCGAATTGGAACAGTAGACGGGTTTCAGGTGGTAAATTATGATTACTACTTAACTCACTATACATTACTTTAGGGTTTTTAACAGGGTCAAGAATCCGACATTGTCATCTACGACATCGTGCGATCAAATCAATATCTGACCATCGGATTCTTGGAAAACTTTAAACGTTTAAATGTCGCAATAAGCCGTGCGCGATGCTTGCTTATTGTCGTTGGCAACGCTACTATGTTTCCATCGTTGGAAGCAGGAAAGTGTTTCATTGTAAACAAAGATCAAATCAACACGGAGGGCCGACGACATTGGCGTAAATTGTTAGAATGGTAGGCAAAACTGATCAATTTATAACCTTATTTCAATTATAGTATATTGCAGCGCAGTATGTTTTAGTGCATTATAGTGCAGTTATTCTTCTAAACTTTGATGTTTAGGTGTATTAACCATCGCTGCATACTCGATGCCGTTGGCAAAGAAATATCGCTTCCATTTGAAGCCACTTGGCCTTGCATAGGCGACCAACACGAAATGGTGTTGGTTAGAAGTAAGACAGATTGAGTTATTTTAAGCATATACTAATTTTAAAGTTGCATTTATATCTCTGTGTTTAGAAATGATGTCGACGCAATATGCACTGACCGTAGGCATACGCGAACATCTAGTAAACGAATTTCGTCACGTCGTTATGCCTATTTTGGTCCAAAATGGTTGCCACGTCTACATGGCTCCCGTTTCCACCTATGTTGCCGGTTGGGCCGAAATTGTTGTGTCTGATGTACAACAAAGCCTCCACAACCACGTTGTCAACATCATTACGAACAATCTGCGAAATTACGACGAAATGCGAGTCTGTAAGTACTATTAAATGGGACATGTTATAGGATTTCCATTACACTAACAATTTTTACAGCTACAAGAAATTGCTTCGTAAACCCGTCGGAAGCTAATCGGGGTGTCGCTTGTCGATCTTGGAAATCGCAAATTTTCAAGAACGATTTACAGCTACCCAATTTTATGGACAACTGGCACTATCGGGATGCAAATTACGCCGTATCGCACGGCATAAAAGGTATTTATTTGCCTTTTTATGGATATGTTTTCTGTTAGATAGATCTATTAGATTCTTCATAATCAATAATATCTTTTCTGTGTCCTGTAACATTTTCGCCGGACATTTCTATAACAAAATTAAAAAATTTTAAAATTTTTTAAAAAATTTTAAAAAATTTTAAAATTTCAAAATTTTGATTTTAACGTGTTCCCCTGACCCTGTTTAGTATGTCGAACAAGTTGGCAAACTTTTTTCGACATTTTTGAGTCGGAAATTCAGGTGATCCGTGAGAAAATAATCCGGGTTTTAGACATGCATGTCTAAAACCCGGATCACTCGGCCACGGATCACTCAATTTTTGAAGTGAAAAATTGTGTTCCGGGTTGGGGAAACATGTTTTCCTACGTTTCTGAGTACGGCGGACATTTCTATAACAAAATTAAAAAATTTTAAAATTTTTTAAAAAATTTTAAAAAATTTTAAAAAATTTTAAAATTTCAAAATTTTGATTTTAACGTGTTCCCCTGACCCTGTTTAGTATGTCGAACAAGTTGGCAAACTTTTTTCGACATTTTTGAGTCGGAAATTCAGGTGATCCGTGAGAAAATAATCCGGGTTTTAGACATGCATGTCTAAAACCCGGATCACTCGGCCACGGATCACTCAATTTTTGAAGTGAAAAATTGTGTTCCGGGTTGGGGAAACATGTTTTCCTACGTTTCTGAGTACGGCGGACATTTCTATAACAAAATTAAAAAATTTTAAAATTTTTTAAAAAATTTTAAAAAATTTTAAAAAATTTTAAAATTTCAAAATTTTGATTTTAACGTGTTCCCCTGACCCTGTTTAGTATGTCGAACAAGTTGGCAAACTTTTTTCGACATTTTTGAGTCGGAAATTCAGGTGATCCGTGAGAAAATAATCCGGGTTTTAGACATGCATGTCTAAAACCCGGATCACTCGGCCACGGATCACTCAATTTTTGAAGTGAAAAATTGTGTTCCGGGTTGGGGAAACATGTTTTCCTACGTTTCTGAGTACGGCGGACATTTCTATAACAAAATTAAAAAATTTTAAAATTTTTTAAAAAATTTTAAAAAATTTTAAAAAATTTTAAAATTTCAAAATTTTGATTTTAACGTGTTCCCCTGACCCTGTTTAGTATGTCGAACAAGTTGGCAAACTTTTTTCGACATTTTTGAGTCGGAAATTCAGGTGATCCGTGAGAAAATAATCCGGGTTTTAGACATGCATGTCTAAAACCCGGATCACTCGGCCACGGATCACTCAATTTTTGAAGTGAAAAATTGTGTTCCGGGTTGGGGAAACATGTTTTCCTACGTTTCTGAGTACGGCGGACATTTCTATAACAAAATTAAAAAATTTTAAAATTTTTTAAAAAATTTTAAAAAATTTTAAAATTTCAAAATTTTGATTTTAATTCTAAAATTTTGATTTTAAAGTGTTGTTAGCTTATTGAACAAGGTGGCAAACTTTTTTCAACATTTTGGAGTCTGAAATTTGGGTGATCCGTGAGTATTCTAAAAACTCATTATCATTTATTTCAGTTCTTTCGCGACACATTGTTGTGTGGCATATACATTTACGCCACGATATTTTCCGATTGATGGTGGGGCAATTGACCAAACCGCCCTATTCAATTTATGACGAATATAAGAAACACCATATTCGGTTGATAACCGAAGACGGACAAATCGCCACGGTGTACGAATTTATGTGCGGATATTTGACGACGACGCGAGGTTACAGGCCGAAAGCAGATTGGAGCCTCGAAACGGCTTACAATTATTTCGTCCACTGCTTGCGGGACCTATTGCTCAAATGGGAAAGAATGAACAAAAATCAACAGGCGAGGAAGGAGGCCGATGATTTGGCCAATATAGCCCGTCAAAGGGGTATACACGTCCCGATGGACGTATTCTATTAGTTTTTGTATTTTTCCGTATTTTTTTGTTATTGTTTTTGTTACTAGTCTACCGGTGTTCCGGGTGCCGTTTTCGTTTGTATTCCACTTTTTGTATTAGTTTTTGTACATACTAGTCCAACGCGATTTTTCTTTCAAGTAAATTAAGTTTCACATTCTTATTTACGGAGGGAAACTGTAGGGTTGATAGTGTAAATAGTAATAGGTAAACTACATATATGAATAATATCATACAAATATAATTCACAGTTTACTGAATTGGAATTTTTCAACTTGAGGACGTTAGTATTTCAGTGATTCATTATATTCTAACTAATAATGTAAGAATCAGATGCTGAACAAACTTATTTTTATACAACAATGTATTTGTATTTGCCCATGATCGGATATTACGGATCACACTATAACTGAAAAGGCACATGCAAAATAATTCTTCCAACCCGTAGAAATAATGTTCCATTCGAATGCAGCAAATAGATATACCGAACATGAATATTGTTGTCAAACAGTAGAACAACCCTCGGTTCTGTTAATCTGCAGTTAAACCACGCCAATTATCAAATCACAATTAATGCATTCTATTATTCTCCAGTTAAACCACACCTATTATAAAAGCGCAGGTCCTCAAGTTTGGGTGGACTACTGTTTTCTTTAAAATTCCTTTAAACCTATTTTTATACAACATTCACAACCATCTATAAACACATGCTAAATAGTTTTTTCAACCCGTAGAAATAATGTTCCATTCAAATGAAGCAGATTCATATAACAAACGTGAATAAAACAACCAACAGTAGGTCGGGCTCTGTTAATCTGTCGTTAAACCACTTTTCCTCGTCGAAAAGTGAAAAGCAGGTTTCAAATGCTAAGGGCGAAAAACGAAAAGCAGGTTCGACTACTGTTTTTTAAAATTTGTTGCATTGCAACCTATTTTTTGCATTGCGACCTATTGTGATAAGACGGATCACACTACAAACCATATACTCATGCTGAACTTTTGTTCCAACCCGTAGAAATAATGTTTCACTTGAATCCAGTGGATATATCATGTCATGGACAGAAATGCTAACAAGATAATTGGACCAGTCTGTTAATCTGTCGTTAGACCACACTCAGCATATAGCTGTAAGTGGCTTGTAAGGCCAAAGACTAAGCTAAAATTGGCTGGTCCAAATTATCTTCTTTTCTTCTTTTCACTTTTAAAACTTTTTTTCTTAATTTTTTTCCATTTCAAACCATATTCCGAATAAGACGGATCACACTACAATGTCGGATAAGACGGATCACTCTACAAACATAATACTCATGCTAACCTTTGATTCCAACCCGTAGAAATAATGTTTCACTAATTTCAGGTGGATATATTATGTCGTCAACATGAATGCTAAAAAGGTAATTGGACCAGTCTATTAATCTGCCATTGGACCACTCTGAATGAAAAGCTGTAATCGGCTTGTAAGGCCCAAAAGCCACAGACAGGTGCACTGGTCCAAATTACCATTCTTTTCTCTTTTTTCTTCTTCTTTTTAAATTTTTTTCAATTTCAAACCATTGTGTTATGTGAATGTCGGATCATACGGATCACACTACAATGTCGGATAAGACGGATCACTCTACGAATATAATACTCATGCTAACCTTTGATTCCAACCCGTAGAAATAATGTTTCACTAATTTCAGGTGGATATATTATGTTGTCGACATGAATGCTAAAAAGGTAATTGGACCAGTCTACTAATCTGCCATTAGACCACTCTCAATGAAAAGCTGTAAGCGGCTTGTAAGGCCCAACAGCAAAAAGCAAGTTCACTGGTCCAAATTACCTTTTTTCTTTGTTATTGTGTTATGTGAATGTCGGATCATACGGATCACACTACAATGTCGGATCAGACCAATCATACTACAAACCAAAAACACATGCTACATTTATGTTCCAACCCGTAGATATAATGTTTCACTCAAATCCAGTGGATACATATAGTCCTCATCGGGAATAATGGCAAGGCAGTAGAACAGCCGTATTGATCTGTTGTTAGACCACAATTTATTGAGCAACCAAATGCTCTTCCTTCGGTTGACTACTGTTTTGCTAAAACTGTATTTTGATTTGATCCAAAATACTATATCAGTGAGGTGAAATCCAGAAAACGACAATTATATGGATCCATATGACATACATTTATTCTTAATCGACCCGTCGGCATGATGTTTCAATGCTTTTCTCTTCTTTATATACACCTGCAAACGAGACTACATTATGTAATTGAACATACCGAACAAGGATTCCGTATGAATCCCATTTTGATCCCACAACAAAGCAGGAAATGGCTTAACTACTGTTCTATCAGATGTTGAACATCTTCTAGATGTTATTCGGGATAATGTCACGGTTGTTGTTCAATCGTTTTACAAAATATTCCTTTTCAAAATTATTTTTCAAACTTTCCAAATAAACTTACAATACTTTTTTCTAACCCGTACAAATAATGTTTCAAAGAACTGCAGGAGATACATATAGCAAAAATGAATTATGTTGTCAAACAGTAGGACACTAGGTTTATTAATCTGTAGTTAGACCACATCTCAATGACGAAACATGTTGGACTACTGTTTTTGAATTTTTTCTCAATAAAACTATTTCCTTACTCATAACGAAGGAAAAATATAAAATAGAAGAAGAAAGCTTTTCTTTACGTATTCATATATAAAGACACAGATCCGTACACAAAATTTAAATAAACCACTCTGCGGATCCAGATTCGTAAAAAAATTTTCTGCCTAAACATATAAGGCTGGGTAAACATATATGGCTGGGTAAACATACATGACTGGGTAACAGTTATTCGCAATAAAAGTGGTTAATGTTTGCTCAACTAACATTATACACGGATCCAGATCCGTACAATAAAAAAAATCCTAATACACATACATTTATTCTATATCATCCCGTCGACGTGATGTTTCAATGCTTTTCTCTTCTTTATATACATTTGCAAAATTGACTTAGTTATGTAATTGAACCAACCGAATAATGATCCCGTAGGGATCTAAATCCCGTAGGGATCCGTGCAGAATGTGCCGTCACTACGGAACAACATAACCACTGAATGGTTTAACAACTGCTCTATCAGATGTTGCATTTTGAAGAATCGTCAAATTTAGAACAACATCACTAAACGGTTGGTTCAATCGTTTTTTATTTTATTCAAAAAATGTTTTTTATTTTATTCGAATTCAAAATACAAAAAATTTACATTCGTCAAACATCGAAAATCTTTAACCCTAGGTGGAAATTTGAAAAAAATTTTGATGAAATATTGATCCACATCAAAATCTGTTTATGTGATGGACAAAAATTTTACTCTAGGTGAAAATTTGAAAACAAAAATTTTTAACCGTTCCTCAACTAACATTATACACGGATCCAGATCCGTACAAATAATTGCAATGAAAAAAATGCTAATAAACATGCATTTATTCTATATCATCCCGTCGACGTGATGTTTCAATGCTTTTCTCTACTTTATATACACCTGCAAAAGAGACTTCTTCATGTAATTGAACCAACCGACTAGAGATCCGTACGGATCCAATTTTGATCCCATAACTAAACAAGAGGTCAATATTAATGGCTTAACAACCATTCTATCAGATGTTCAACATCTGATAGAAGTTGCTCGGGATGATTCACGGTTGTGGTTCAATCGTTTTACAATTTTCTTTTCTGAAAAATTTTACTCTAGGTGAAAATTTGAAAAAAAAATTCGATCGGTATCATTATGTGACGTTAATTTACTCATCACGACGGTAAAATACGAAAAATTTTACTCTAGGTGAAAATTTAAAAAAAAAAATTTTGATCCGGATCAAAATTTTGATCCGGATCAAATCTGATTATGTGACGTTAATTTACGTATCACGACGTTAAAATACGAAAAATTTTACTCTAGGTGAAAATTTGAAAAAAAAAATTGATCCGGATCAAAAATATTGATCTGGATCAAATTCTGATCATGTGACGTGAATATACTCATCACGACGAAAAAATTCGAAAAATTTTGATCTAGATCAAAAAATTTTGATCTGGATCAAAAATTTTGATCCGGATCAAAAAATCGTGATCCGGATCAAAAATTCGGGTTCCCGATCAAAAATTAATACATACAAACCCGATCCGTGGGGGGTGATCCGTGATGAAAATCCGGGTTTTAGACGAATTTTCCACGGATCCGGATCACCGGACTGATCCGCCGTGATCCGTGATAATCCGGGTTTTAGACACCTAAAAACATGGTTTGGCGAGCCAAACCCCCGATCCGCCGATCCGCCGATCCGTGGTGATCCGGGTTTTAGACACCCGATCCGGATCCGGATCCGTGACCATGATCCGGGTTTTAGTACTACCCAGAATAAAAAGATAGAATTCCACTGCATCATAGGTAAAGGTGCTCTGGTGTGCCCTAAAGAGAATTTTTTGCGTCTCATTTGTAATAGTTAATACTTTCCTGCATGTAAGATGTTCGTTTGTGAAACATCAAACTATAGTCTGTTAGTTGTTTGATAAGTCTGTAGTACAAGAAATAAATGTATCACAAAGTGGACAAAGGCCATCCTGAAAGTGTCTCCTGTGCGATTTCATAAGTATGCCTCTTTCGGGACTGCACAGCTCCCCAAACGGTTCAAAAATGTTGATAAAAATTTTACCAATACGGTAAGAATGCATGAGCTATAAATAAGAGAACAAAATTCTGCAGCATCCTTTGAAAAGATGCTCAGGCGTGCTCATAATCAAAATTTTTCCAATTCTGACGGCTCATTTTCCGCAGTTTAAACTTTCTTAAAAGGTGTGCCATGCAGTAATTTACGGTAAACATTACACAACCGAATAAGGTCACTCCTATCTTGAAATATCGCTTGACTGACAAGACCACTGAAAACTGCCAAAAAATTATAAATTTTCAAATTTTGGCATACTGTAGCTGCGCATTTCCATTTATAAGCAGAACCAATGGTACCATGCAGAGCACGAAACTAGGCAAAGTTTCTCATTTTGCGATATGAAAAGTTTTCAACTTATCATAGGGAAGGGCGAACCCCTCAGAAACTGTGTCTTAATTTTCTCCTTGAAAACGCACATGGCAATCGGAGTATCGACGATATGCGATGGTAAAGAATTCCAAATATTTGTATATCTTTAAAGAAGTAGGGAAACTGAGGTATGGATGGGATTCAAACGTAACTCAAGAACTTTTTTGCTGCGAATATTTTTAATGCATCGAACAAAGTATTTTACTGTATAGACAAAACAGTTTTCCCGTGAATTATTTTGTACATTGGAGGGAAAGTTGTAATGACTATCTTGTTTTACTGAGCTATGTTTTTCAAGCTTAAGAAATGATTGAAGTTAGTTTTGTTGTGATGAAATCCATGAAATTTTGTTTTACTCTCAAGTTCATTTTCAGGAGACTAAAACCCAATCCAGAGGTGCAGTCGCCAATTGTCAGCGACAAAAGTCCTAGGATTTTTTCACTTCTGAATTGGGCTTTCTGCAAATTGCCTACTCATTCCTTAGAATCGTCGACTGTCGTCGATTAAATCCTAGGAATCGACGACAGTCGCCGATTGTCGCCGACAAAAATCCTAGGATTTTTAGCTTCTAAATAGGTCGTAATTAATATGTGACGTTCTGCCTGGTGATTCTACTGATTAAGTATTTTTCTAAAAGTTCATCTCAAATTTGATATATTTATTAACTTCACAAGTCGAGTTTCAAAAGTTATGTTTTTGAGCGAAGCATGACGCACATTATTGGTATTTGTGCGCCAGTGGCCACCCATCTTATAAGGTGTGTAATGCAAAAGGTGCAAAAAGTACCTATACAGTAACTGGTTATGACGCGTAACTTTAGGCAACAGTACGAACCTGGCTTAGACTCAGGCTTAGGCTCAGGCTCAGGCTTAGGCTTACGTTCAGGCTTAGGCTCAAGGGTCATTTACACTTGCCTTTTTCGGCGGCGCAATCGACACAACGTTATCGAACGAAAGAGAAATGTTTGTTCCGTTCAGTTCGGTGCTTATCGTCGGCCATTTTCTACAAAATTGCAGTTATCCTTTCCGATCGAAAGAGGATTTTCAGGCTGAACGTTTCAAGCTGTTGGCCATCCGTTCCGTTCCGTCGAAAAATCAGGTGTAATTGACACTTTAGCCTTAAGCCCTATTCAGAAGTGAAAAATCCTAGGATTTTTTGTCCGCGACTTTTGAATGAATAGGCAATTTACAGAAAGCCAATTCAGAAGTGAAAAACGCCTAAGATTTTGGTCGCCGACATTTGGCAACTGCACTTCTGAATTGGGCTTTAGGCTTAGGCTATGATTTAGTAGGCACGTTATACCGTTTATGCTTCCTGTAGGTACCTTTTGCATAACACACGTTCTAAGATGGGTGGCCACCAGACGCACTAATACCGACATTACTCACAAAGAAAGTTACTTGAAAATGATCTGCCGCTTGATTTTCAAAATTTTGTGTTTTGTTTCAGATACGGCTTTTGGATACAGTGTACATTTTTCTTTATGATAACATTACTTTTAACTATCGAAGATGAATTTGGTATAGCACTTATCGTTGATACGGGTAGAATTTTTCCCCTTTTGAACAAATGGACGAACTTACGACGAGTATTCGTATCTTTCCATAAGTAAACTGGGAGACCAACCAAACAATTACAACTGGCAAAAAAAGTAACAAAAACGCCCACGTCCGCGGCAGCCGTCAAGTTTAGAAAATTTGTGACGGCTAAGATTAAATTAGGTAGGATGTAGTACAGAGTGAAAGCTATAATCAAGACGCTTATTACTCGACACGCCTGAAAAGTAAAGATGATATGTAGTTGCATATTTTGAGATACTGTGTGAAAATCTATTTATTTTTACCTTAATTTCATCACGAAACATCACTGCTCTTTGATTTCTATCGTTAGGTCCATTTTCGTTGCACAAACTGAACATCAACGCCGATTTACGCCAAATTTGCACGTACACCGCAGAATAGGTTAAGATTATTAGAATACCGCTGACGCAGTAAAAATACGATAACGTAAATCTCAAGTAATTTATTCTCACTGCATTTGGTGAACAAGATTTTGGCTTGATGTCGTTATTAATGCCGTAAAACGAAATTAAATCAAGAAAAATCGAAAAAATCGTGTTGAACATCGTTATCCACGTGTAAACGTACTTTTTATTAAAATTTCTAAAAAATTCCGGCCACGTTAACGCTGTCAGACGCTCGACGGACAAAGCCAGGGCGGTCATCAGTAAAAATATACCGGAACAAGCTAATGGAAAATTGGTCAAGATGCAGTAGTAGGCCGTGTACCAAGGAGTTATAAATACTACACGCATCAGATCCACGTATTGAACCACCGATCCGATGCCGAAAACTATTTCTCCGATCAAATAAGCAATTTGAAAAGGACTAAAAGTTTTCCTTAGCGATGGTCTTTTGTATAAAACCACTAAAAATAAACCATTCGTAAAGATGGCACTGGCTGCTAAAACCGTACTTATAGTGCCGACTATAACAGAAGTTTGCATTTTTAGTCTTTTCAGCTCAATGTATAATGATGACAACGCCAGATTTGACCAAGTTTCATGCCTTAATCTTAAAAATGCCCCTGGTATCAGCTCATAATTTCCTATTTTCGGTTTAGTTAACAAAAAAGACGTAAAAACATTTTTTGAATGATGGGCATAGAATTAATTTCGTTGAGAATCTCGTCGTGGGCAGGATATGAGAAAAAGATGCCTCCGGTATTTCTAGAGAATCGTTTATTCGCTTATATTCACGATTACCAGCGTAGATGAGTGACTGATTAGTACAATTTCAGGAAGATAACCTGGTTTATCTGAATTCAAGATAATCTAAATGGTCTATTCCCAAGTGTGTGATTCCCAAGTGTGTGATTCCCAAGTGAGCGATTCCCAAGTGAGTGATTCCCAAGTGAGCGATTCTCAATTGAGTGATTCCCATATGAGCGTTTCCCGACTGAGCGAATCCCCAAGTGAGCGAATTCTCAATTGAGCAATTCCCATGTGAGCGATTAACAATTGAGCGAATTCTCAATTGAGTGATTCCCATGTGAGCGATTCCCAATTGAGCGAATTCCCAATTGAGCGATTCCCGAATGAGCAAATGAGCAAATTCTCGATTGAGCGATTCCAATGTGAGCGATTTCTAATTGAGCGAATTCCCAAATAAGCGATTTCTCCATCGGGCGATTCCAAACGAGCAATAAAGAATGCAATAACATTTTCTTCACATTTTCCTCTTTACCTTATATTTTCTCTAGTATATATTTCTTTTTTATTTCGTTCTGTGTGCAATTATGTTTTCGTTTATGCATGTTTTTGCATTTTCATCTTTTGTCTCTTCTTTCGTTAATTTTTTTTCTTGTCATCTATTTTTTTCTTTTTTTGCTCATGAAACAATACATTACAAGTTGTCATTTTTAATGAGCATTGTCTCCCATGTAATTGTTATACAATTCGGCACGCTTTATTTGCCATTTAATTTTATCCTTTGTAATTTTTTCTCCGTTCTTGTATATTTTTCACCATACTTTTTTTTGCTTTTACTTCTTTATCTTTATTCTTTTCTATTCTCCCGAATCTTTCTTTTTTTGTTCTTTTTCACATTATTTTTTCTTTCTTTCTTGCTGCTTTCTCTATCTTGCTTCTTCTTTCTTGTCACTTTTTCATGTTTTTTTCTTTTTCTAATGTTTTTGCACCTATATTCACATATTCTTAATGTCGCTATTTTTGTTAACGTTTCATTTCTCTTGATGTTTTCTTTCTTCCTTCATTCTTTTGTTTATGTTTTCATGAAGATTTTCACACTTACAACGATGAAAGATTCAAGCAAGCCGAAATGTTCAAGAATTATACGGGAGACTACGGCTATCTGAAATGACAACTTGTAATGTATTGTATCGTGAGCAAAAAAAGAAAAACTTAGATGACAAGAAGGAATAAAATGAAAGAAAGCACAGACAAAAGATGAAAACGTAAAAACATACATAAACGAAAACATGAGCAATATACACAGAAAACGAAAGAAAAAAGAAATACGTACAAATAAAAATATAAGATAAAGAAGGAAAATTTGAAGAAAGTGTTATTACATTCTCGATCACTCGTTTGGAATCGCCCATATGGGGATTCGCTTATTTGGAAATTCGCTCAATTGGGAATCGCTCACATGGGAATCGCTCAATTGGCAATTCACTCATTTGGGAATCGCTCACATGGGAATCACTCAATTGAGAATTCGCTCCTTGAATTCGCTAAATTGAGAATCGCTCACATGGGAATCGCTCAATTGAGAATTCGCTCACTTTGGAATTCGATCACCCGGGAATATGCTCACTTGGGAATCGCATACATCAGAATATCCCATCTAAATTAGACCAAAAAAGCTGCATTATGTGTGAAGCAAAAATGTATAGCTTTTGCAGTAGAATTTTTGACTCAAAAAATTACCAACTGTTGGTTGTGTACGATCACAAATTTTCAGTCAATGGAATAGTACATGCTTTCCACTTTTTATTTAGAAGCATTTCAGGAAAAACAGACTATACTTTTGCCGCATCTGCCGTACGTAAACTTGACGAGGATTGAACACATGGAATTACCTAAAGTCATATTTTTCACCTACTTGAGCCATTTTGTTGAGAGTGGCCAAAGCAACCACCTCAACTACGAATTGTTGCAAAAAGAGAGCGCCTTTCCCGCTGCTCGGTTGGCTCAGTTAGTTAGAGCGTGCGGACGGTAGCCGCAAGGTCCTGGGTTCAAGTCCCAGACCGAGCCTAACTTCTACTGAAGCCCCGGAGTAGCGGGAAAAGGTTGCCTCAACACTGGTGGCCATTGACAGTCCGTCAAACTCAACGGCGGAGGGATGTTGAGAGTGGCCAAAGCAGCCACCTCAACTACGAATTGTTGCAAAAAGAGAGCGCCTTTCCCGCTGCTCGGTTGGCTCAGTTGGTTAGAGCGTGGGGACGGTAGCCACAAGGTCCTGGGTTCAAGTCCCGGACCGAGCCTAACTTTTACTGAAGCCCCGAGTGGCGGGAAGAGGTTGCCTCAACAATTTTCAGCTAAAAATGATTGTTTTCTAAACTCATTCTTTTCGTCTTTTGATTTCATTCACAAATAAATCGCACAAATGTTTATGTAAATTAATCGACGCAAAAAAAATCGTTACTAATTTCCGAAAATTAATTGGTCGAATGATCCGAGAAAGCGGTTTACAAGTCCAACGAAGAAATATGTCGCCAATCGCCCCTTTATTGAAGAGGAGAACCGTTATCGTAATTAATGGAATTATTATTATTATTAGCGGATTCCACCTCCAGTAGATTTTTGACTTAATTAGACGTTAGAAAGATTTCAATTTTCACAAAATGCGTAAAATTTTCAAGTATAGATTATTTGTATTTTGTTATTGGCTACACGTCAGCCTTGGAAACCCATCACAAACCCATATAAATGGAGGATGGCGAACTTCTGCTATGATATCAGAGTTACATGTGCATGACTTGTACCCAGAATTTTCAAGAATCATAAAGAACATTGTTATAAGAATGTATATAGGACATAAGAGGTCATATTATGGAATGTAAGAGACTCATAAAAGGTCATAAAATGGTAAATTCATCAACCATTTTATAGCCTCGTATATTTATGATCATTGTGATCTGCTTATAGTCCTGAATCCTCAGTTCACATGTCCTGCTTATAACCTAATATGAGCCAGAAGCACCACTTTTAATAGCCTCACATGCCCATACTCATTATGATTTCCTTATATTCCACAACCCCCAGTCTATATGTCCTGCTTATAACCGTATATGAACCAGAAGCAATACTTCATAGCCTCATACATGAATTTTCTACCATAACTGAATATTCCTCAATCCTCAAACCTTATATTCTTCTAATGTTCTCATACATACCTATGGGGATATTAACCACTATAAAGGTTTGTGATCAGTGCATTCTATCACCCACTGTCCATACACCTAGTGACGATACATCCTAAAGCCATAGACAATGGCTAAACAATCCACTCAGTAGTACTGTAGGGGGTTTTAATATCAGTAAGGACTCAGCTATTATAAGTGATAATCCACCTATCATCACTAGATTCTTGGTACAAACCTGCACCAACTGCTGGAGTACCGGCATCAGTCTGGATGATAAATTGAGCTTTATGATTGTAGGTAGGATAATGCAGCAAAGGCGTAAAGCTCAGGGCAAGTTTAATACCTTCAAAAGATTGTCTTTGAGAGTCAGTGATAGTATAAGTCACATTTTTTCTGAGGAGGTCACAAAGAGAGGCAGACAAAGTGATTAGTTTAGGAATAAATCTCTTGTACCATTGAACTAGGCGAAGGAAACGTTGCATTTGTTTTTTAATGCTCAGAAATTGGTTATCACAAATAGCTTTTACTTTATCTGGATCCAGCAGAGATACCATCAGAATTGAGGAGGTATCCTACGAATTTTACTTTGGGAGTTGGAATTCACATTTGTTGGGTCGAAAGGTGAGATTAGGATCACTAAGGGCTCTGAAGATCATTCTGGAGGGGTTCCATATGCTGTTCAAAAGTTCAGGAACAGACAATAATGTCGTCAATGTAAACCAAGCAGATATCCCAAATGAAGGGGGTGTAAGATTCTTTCCATGAGATGTTAAAATTTAGCAGGGACGTTTTTCAGTCTGAGTAGTAGGACCTTAAACTGAAAAAGTCCTTTTTGGCAGATGAAAGTAGTTTCGTCTCTCAATTTATCCTCAAGGGGAACTTGCTATTAACCTGCTTTGAGATCCAGGGTTGTGAAGAATTTAGCTTTTCGTATTATGTTCACATTGTCATCTATTGGAGGGATCAGAAAACAATCACTTGGCATAACTTCATTTTATGCCACGGTAGTGGACCAGGGGTTGGCATGAGCCATCTATCTTTTTGACAAGAAAGAGTGGAGCAGCCCATAGGAATCACAGGAGTTCGATAATGTCTTTATCAAGCATTTCCTGAATATGGGATCTGACAATGGGTTGTTGTTCAATGGGGGCATTGCTGGTGTCAATGTTGACAGTTAGTTCATGAGTGAAAGTAGGAGATCACCAGATAAGCTGGAAATATTGGGATCCTATTTGAGCATTTTGATAGCCTTGGCCTTCTGGGAAGAAGTGACAAAAGTATTTTGGATTATTTTTTGGAGGGAAACTTTGAGTTTTTGTTGGTCGGAAATGTTTGGTAAGGAATGATCAGGAGTGATAGGTTGGTAATTGGCCAAATCACATTTAGAAGCAGCAGTGGCGATGTCAGCAGCAGTACTCATTAATGCCTATAAAAGCAGGACTCACAAGACAGTGAATTGTAAGTGGCCAAAATGAGTAAACCCCAAACTCAATCCAATTTTGACCATCAATTTGTCCTCTATAGTGGAAATAGATGGTAAATCATTACAACCCCAATTTCGGAAATGACATTAGAATCAACGACAACTGGTCAAGGAATCGAGGCAGCTACTGTAACAGAGGAAACGCTTAATATGGTGGCAGTTGCAGCTCATACCACAACGCACATACAAATTGCAATGTTGAGATTAGTAATGCTGTCACCTCTAATCATAAATGCCACAATAGCGTCAACCTATAATACAGAGTGAGCCAAAAAAAGGCGACCGGTGCTGACTTCCATTACTTTTGAACAGATAAAGCTTTTTTAATACCAATTGCTGCATTAGAATCCCTGTTTAACTTTGCTGTAAACGCCAAATTTTATGTTTCCAATGTTTATGGTTACAGTACAAACAGAAATTTTGCAAAAGTGATCATTTTTCAAAAAGTAAAAATTGTGAAATGAAAGTAAAATTCGTCCTATTGTGACAAAAGTTTTCTAAAGCTTTTTACACACAATAATACTTTAAGAGTCACCCAGATTTGTAAGTTACACGTAATTCAAAGTCATTAACTTCTTGTTTCAATATGGGGCAAAATTTTGCCAAAATCAAGAGCTTTTGTGTTGAAATTGGAAAAAAGCAAAATCAAAACAAAATCAATTGTGTCATTGACCAAATCGAGAAACGATTATAATAATGAGTGAAACAGAAAGTAAGACACACTAAAACGGCTCTCTTGTAGTTTCCAGCTGTTATATGATTCCCATGATTGGATCTATTGTACTTTTCTGTTGTAAAACATGTTGATTTTGTCAATTTTTCTCAATTTTTCAAAATTTATTTGCAAAAAAACTGACGTTTAGTATTTTTTATTCTAGTCAGTCAATATTCAAGCAATCTGGCTGAAACTGAAACTGAAACAGTTTTTATGCCAGATTATCTATGGATGGCAGGAATATTAAAAAAACTTCACATATTTGAAAGCTATGAATGTCAGTACCAGTCACCTTTTTTTAGCTCACCCTGTACACTTGCACTCCCCCATAGTTTGCGCCCCCACCCTTTTAGATCCAAAATAGTAAGAGCTAGAACCTTGGGTTTTTTCATAATCTTGGGATTAGGGACAAACTATGGGCTGCATGTAGTTGTTTGAACTCTATCTGCAAATGATGCTGGTGGTGCCCCAGAAACATGCATTCTTTCCCATTAAAAAATTTTCCATGTCCATGATAAAGTACATTCTACAGGTGAGTGGATCAACACATCTTCCAACCACACATGTGCAGCTCCGAAACTCTGAGGAACATACTGGAGGCAGACCCCCATTTTTTGGCGTTTATCAAGATAAAAATCCAATGGGACTTGAGTTCGATAAAGAAATATATAATAAATAGAATTGAAAGAGACCTAATTAGTCACTTGCTAATTCACCTAATCAGGCCGAAACCTTAGGTAGAAGTAGTTCACAATAGTTTGGTAAATCTCAATTTCAACAAAATGATCAGCTGCTTTCATTCTAAAGAACTGCAGATGATCTGATAACACTCTGAGCTCAAGGAACTTCCAATCAATGGTCAAAACTGGGAAGTCAGGCTGCGAATTGAGTTGTAAATGTAGACTTGTATGCAGGGTGGTTCTCCAGAAATCTAGGATCTGACCTGTGTTCCCTCCCTTGCAAGATAATCCAATATTGTCCGGGTGTTGGATGTTGTATTTGGGTGAAGAAATCCACAAATACAAATAAATCAATAAAATAATATAATGGCCAGTCAGGCCCAACAATTTTCTTTCACAAAATAAAAATAAACATAGAATGACCAAAAACATTAACAACCGAGCCTTTTATGCAGGACCTCTATGCAAATTGGTGTTGACACAAAATGCATCAACTTTAGCTATTTTTTCAGAACCATGAGATAGAGTATGTCCATCCCTGACATCCCTCGAGCCTCAAAACTGACTAACAGGAGGTTAAAAAGATCCATAATACGCCATGATGAAACTTCACGACCTTTTCAGGACCTCTTACAATCAACATGCTTTTCTGAATCTTTTTAGTCATTCTTGCTCCCTTGTGGAAAGCTTTCTGAATGACCAACCTCTTTTGTCAAGTCTTTCTTACAGGCATACTGGAATGTCCACAGGGCCATCGGGGTGTGCTACCTCTTGGTCTGGATACCGACAGTCCATATCACCATTTCTTTCTGTTCCTCTGATATTGTAGCTTTAGAGGTCATTTTATACAATGCTTTGAGAAATACAACACCATTGAATTTTGATTTCTTGGCATCTAAAATACTCTCTAGGCTTTTTTCTCAATAGCTTCTAGCTTGTAAAACTGACACACTTGACTCTTCTCTAAATACAGAGGTACAGTAGCCAAGAACTTGATTAGATTCTATCAGGCAATCGGAACCTGTATTATCCAAGATTATCAATACAAAGTCTTTCTTTGAGCTGTCAACAATAGTATCATCTACTCTGAATCTCATTTCTGAATCATCCCTGTCAATGATGATTCCATTTATCTTATTTTCTGAGGATTTGTTCCACAATTAAGCTTTCACTAGTTGGTCTGTTCCATGCAGAATGTGAATTCTATTACATGCTGCTACAGGTACAAAATCTTCCAGTTGCTGAATTTAGGAGCTTTGATCTTCTTCAATAGGTTTTTCTTCACTTGATTCTACTATCCTCTGATTATGCATCCCAACTATTGGAATCACTTTCTTATCAGATGTTAACAAATCAATACTCTTTTTTCACCCATCATTATCATTGAACCTTTTCCAAAGTCTATTAATTTATTGACTTCCAGATGTGCTAGGAAGTCTGTTCCCAATATCAAATTCTCTGTGGACCCTGGTATAATAATAGCTATAATGGGAAAATGTCCATAATCATAATCCATTTGAAATTGAACATAACAATGGGCACTCACTACTTTACCATTGGTGACAGGGACTTTCAGGATCTTAGGGTATGCTGTATACTCCAGTTCAAGTGGTTTTTTCAAGAAATCACCTGACATAACTGAACACTGAGCTCCAGTATCAATCAGTGCCTTTGCAGTAGTGAAATATACAGTTACTCTAATGTGGAATGGCTGCATTCAAGGGTATCTGGCTAACATATCCAGTTCCTCTGCAGTCACCTTTCTACCATACTCAGCACTGCATTCCAACTCTGGCACATTTTCCTCCTTTTCCATGGCACAATTATGTAGACCACACAGTTTCATCTCCATCATTGGTTCTTGCTGTACACTATTGATACCACTAATCGACAATTGATCTGTCTGCCTGGAGGCTTCCGACTGATTAACCACCTTTTGCGGAGTCATTAGAGTATTTGAACTCTGATTTGCAACTATTGGTTGTTGGTCCATCAGATTTGGTCGTGGTAACATCAGCTGGGTGGAAGCCTGTAGCAACCTCATTTGCTCCCTGAGCTTCTTCAACTTCACCTATTCCTGGAATTTGGCATATTCTTGCAAACTTTCTGCCTTGAAACTGAAGGAAATGAAACTTGATAAGCTCTGCTTCCACCTTCATTACCAAAACCTACTCTATTGCCACTGTAATTTCCTCTGAAATTACCTCTGAAATTTCATCTACCTCAGAAACTTCCAAAACTTCCTCTGGGATTTCCTCTTCCAAAACCTCTTTCCCTATTTCCACCCCTTCCACGATTTTGTAGGCCCTTATAAGAACTTAAGGTCCCACAATCAATCATGTAGCGGGTGTTATTTTCGTGGTAAGTACGCCATTTTTGCTGCTGAACCTCTTGTTGATTTTTAGTTTTTACTTTATTAATTTTCTGAGTTAAAGCAGTTATGGCTTCCTCTTGGGCTTTGGCAGAGTTCCTAATCTCTTCATAACATTGTGCCATTTCAGTAAACTCTTTAGATAAAGCTACCAGGAGTGAGTTCTTTTTTGGCTCATCAACAGGCTGTTGCCGAGGCATTATGGCTTGTTGTGGAGGTAATTCAAGTACTTCCTTATTGGCTATATCTATTAATTGATTTTGCAAAGATTGTATTGGAGTTTGCCTTTCTGTGTTTGGTCTTCTAAAGTCCTTATTACACTTTTGGGTGCTTTCATAAGGCCTTTGGATTACATTCACATTGGCTTGCTGCTCCTCAGCAATTTCCATTTGTGTCGTGTTCATCATCATGGGCTGCTCTCTTGGTCCAAATGTTCTAATTGCATTTCTGTACTTTAGCTCTATCTCATAGACTGCTTAAGAAAGATCATACCAATTTTTGAATTTTGCTATGTCTTTCTGCAGTTCTAATTGATAAGTTAAAGAACTTCTAAAGAAAAAGGTTTCAATGATCACATTGTTTTTAAACTGTCTAGTTTCACTCTGATAAATGAGATTCACATGTGCTCTAACCCTTTTTAAGACACAATTTCTGAGAGGTTCTACTTTCCCTATGATAAGTTGAAAATTAATCATACCTCAAAATCAAATATTTTGGGTAGCTTCGTGCGCTGAGTTTCATGGTACCATTTGTTTTGCTTGTAAACGAAAATTCGCACCGCTACAGTATGCCAAAGTTTGAAAATTTATGATTTTCTTTGATTTTTCAGTAGTCTTGCTAAGCAAGCGATATTTCAAGATCGGTTTGATCTTATTTGATGAATAAATATTCATTTTGTAGAGGAGAGAATAAGCTCTCTTTTCATGTATTACTTACTATAAATTATTGCATATTACATTTTTTCATAAAGTTTAAAGTGTCAAAAATGAGCCATCAAAATTAGAAAAACTTCGTTTATGGGCACTCCCGAGCCCCTTCCCATTGGAAGCCGCAGAATTTTATTTTCCTATATTGTAGCCCATCCATTTTTACTGCTTTGGTTAAATTTTCATCAAAATTTTTGTACCATTTTGGGAGCTGCACTGCTCTGAAGAAGGCATACTTATGAAAATTTCGTATAAATCATTGTATTTGCCAGGTGGCCCTTGTCTACCCCTTGTGATATATTTATTACCTATACTGTAGAATTATCAATTAACTAACAGACTATAGTTTGATGTATCAATTATTTTACAAGCAAATATTTCACACTCTGCAAGAAAGTTTGAACAGTCAAAATTAGAAGCAAAAGTGAAGAAAAATCCTGCTTAGAGGCACTCCCAAGCACTCTCACTTACCATGCTGCGGAATTTTATCTTTTTATTCTTTTATTCATACATTCCTACAGTAGCTGTGAAAGCAGCATCGTGATTTGAATATCCCATGAGAAGCTTCAGATATCCATAGAAAGCAAAACCCTGAAAATTGCCCAGAAATCAATAATTTTTTTGCACCTTTCTGCTTATAGCATTTTGCATTTGTTAAAAATATTGGTTCTGTATTGGTTGTACTAGAACCAGAAAATAAGGAGCATAAGGAGAAAACTTGCTGAAAGTAATGTCAAAAGTTATATTCTGCCCCAACAGTTTTTTACTGTTTTGTTTATAAACTATAAACAACCTATCCTAAGCAAGAAATTGGACTAATGAAAAATATTTTCTCAAAATTTTCTAGCCAGATTGGTCAAAAGTTGTACCAGCTATTACTCTTTTTCCCTGAGGATCTCACCTTCCATAGGAATCATTTTTTGTTCAACTGTGATGGATCAATGGATTAGGATGGTTGCACTAGGAGCATTGAAAAGATTTTGGAAATGTCCAAATCTTTCCACAAAAAATGCATTATCTATAGTCTGTTTTTCTTGAAATGCCTCCAAATTATGAATGTGGAAAGCAAGTAGTATTTCAGATTTTTACGATTTTCTGATAAACCGTATATAATCGAGCAATGGAAATTTGCGAGCATACTGAACTAACCTTTAACAATTTTTTGAGTGAAAAATTTTACAGTAAGAGCTCTATGTAAGTGATTTTGATGACGATACTGATTTGTGTCACTTTTCCATTTGGAAGCATTTTATAAAAAACAGACTATACTTTCATAAATAATTAAAGTATGATTGACAGAGCATCACATAAAAAGTATACATAATAAATAAAATATTGAATTGGTAGTATATTTTGAAATGCTGATTAATTATAAGCATGGCAGAAGTGTAAGCATTTTGACACACATTGGCATCATAAAAATGTTCCATATTTATATGCCATTACTATAGACCATGTGATCCTGTGCTAAGGAACATGTGATCAGTGCCACTTATTGACAGAGAAAACCATGAGCCATTATTCTGAGATTATCAACTAGTTCCCCCTAAGACCAACTGTTTGAGGAAAACCTGTTCATATTTCTTGCGAATGTGTGATTACTTTTCAAATTATTCACTAGCCAGCAAACCACTTTCAAACTCCAAATGAGATAGAATGCAGGGTCTTCCAATGCATCTTCATTTTCACACATTTCATCCACATTTTCCTCAACATAATAAGTATCAATGTCATTACATCAGTGGGCTGCCTTTCGAGACCAGAAACTTTGTATCTGCTGATGCATCAGTAAATCATCCTTGCTGAAAATATTACCGCATCGCATCTCTTGGGCAATAATGTTGGAATCAAACTTCTGTCGTCTAGCAAGGCCCTCTTCAAACTTCGACAAGAGAAGGCATCCTTGATTTGGTTTTAATGGATAAAAAGGGCAATTCTTCCTCAATGCCCATCCTTAAGCCATTGGTTCAGATATTTCATTTTCATAGAATCCTTGCAATGCTTCTTGCATCTCAGGCATTTCAGGTGTTAATCTAACTGATTCGAGATGGTCGCTGTAGCTTTGTATTGCAGCATTCTTGAGGCTAACACGCTGAGGTGCCAACTGATGTGGGCCTGCTAGAAGGTGGCGTAGCAGGTTTCCATGCCTTTCAAGTGACATAATTCAACCTTCTTCTGGACAACTGAACATATTGTCTTTGCTTAAATCAGCCTGAGCTGGTTCTGTAGCATCTTCATTCTCTGGGATTTCAGTGTTGCGTTTCTGTTGTGTATCTTTTGATGGTACCTTCAGTTCAATTCAAAACTAGCTTTGTAGCATGGCTGATGTAGCTAGCTGATTTTCATCATACGCAAGCATTGCTTCCAGCCCTAGGACAATGGTTCTCTTGTTCTCTTTATTAACTGATTCAATCTTTCCAGTGCCAATTTTATAAGCACACCAAGCACCTATAGCATTCAACTCAAACAAAAAGTTTGAATATGAATTTACACCAGGCAGTTTCTAAAGCACAGCATTTGATGTTGTCAATTTGCCATAGATCAATGAAGTGCCTGTTGTACCCGGATAAGAAGATGCACACCTCAGAAATCCTTCTACAATTGTGCATTTGTTATTTTCATCAACATACAAGCGTACGTGGTGTTTTACTAATGCTGCTATTCGATCACAAGCACCCTTGTCATGCTAAGATTCACTGAAATGAAAAAATTAACTATACTTGATGTTCAAAGCAATGTTTTCTGTTTATTCATAATCTAAATGAAATAAAATGAATTCATCTATGCTTTGCTTGTATTCTTTATGAAAATTTTGATATTGTTAATTATCAGGATCTGTGATTTTTTCCAGAAATGTAGCAGAAATATGTATCTTTCTTGCAGACATCAAACATGATTTTTGCCACATATATTTGGACTTACTCACCTAATATAGCTTGATTCTGGAAGTCCTGAATAGTTTGATCCCCCTCTTTGACTATCAATTTCATGGGCAAATGCAGAAACATCTTTTGATCAAAAGTTGTTGAACACCTGAAGACTCTGTTTTGATTGCGCATGTTCAACCTTGTTGATGATAAGTTGAAATGACTTTCAAAGTAGAACATTGTTCCTGAACAGTCATTTACGCAGCCAGGTGTGGGTGTTCCAAACTGCAGTGGATTGATGTTGGGGCATAAGTTAGCTGAGATATTGCATCGATTCAATGAACAATCCATTTGCCCATTAATGTCCAATTCTCGAAAAATTCAGGAACTTGGAATCAATGAATTACATGTTTTCATAAAAAGTTTGTCAAATGAATCACACCACGAATATGGTGCTTGACGACCAAAAACAACCACATCTGCAACAATTGATGAAAGTACATTGAGAGAAAATTCCATTAACAAAGGAGTAGGGCCCCAAGGTCAAATATCAAAAAACTGTTTCATCAATGCTGTATCTGATGTTTGAACCAGTGAAATGCCTAAGGGAAAGCTATTTCCACTTTCAATCACGTCAATTCGATGATCATTGTATATGTACTTTGTGTATACATATGGATTTTCGAGCAGCATTTCTGGTGATATAGTGTTATCACCAATTAAAAAGTATGAACTAGCAAAACGATAGCCAGATAAATTTGTGAACAAAATAATGTGTGGCCTTGGATCTGATCTTTCAGTGCATCCCTTATAAGCAAAAGAATCATTCCTGTTTTCTATTAATCGAAAGAATCTCTATATATACATAATTGAAACCAGATCATGCCTTCACAGACTCAGCAGTTAATATAACCCTAGGAAATAATACCCCATAGATTAGTATGCCAAAAAATAAACTTCATCTCCATCAATAAGTGAACCTAACAATCGGGCTAGAAATTTTTAAAAACAAAATATTTTTCATTGGTCCAATTTTTTGCTTAGGATAGGTTGTTTATAGTTTATAAAAAAAGCAGTAAAATACTGTTGGAACAGAATATAACTTTTGACGTCACTTTCAGCAAATTTTCTCCATATTTTCTGGTTCTAGTATCCAGATACAGAACCAATATTTTTAACAAATGCAAAATGCTAAATGCAAAAAGATGCAAAAAAATTATTGATTTTTGAGCAATTTTCAGGGTTTTGCTTTCTGTGGATATTCAAATGGGTATTCAAATGGGTATTCAAATTCTCAAGGGGTATTCAAATCATGATGCAGCTTTCACAGCTACTGTAGGAATGTATGAATAAAAGAATAAAAAGATAAAATTCTGCAGCATGGTAGGTGAAAGTGCTTGGGAGTGCCTATAAGCAGGATTTTTCTTCACTTTTGCTTCTAATTTTGACTGTTCAAACTTTCTTGCAGAGTGTAAAAAAACTATAGTCTGTTAGTTAATTGATAAATCTGCAGTATAGGTAATAAATATATCACAAGGGGTAGACAAGGGCCACCTTGCAAATGCAATGATTTATACGAAATTTTCATAAGTATGTCTTCTTCAGAGCAGTGCAGCTCCCAAAACGGTACAAAAATTTTGATGAAAATTTAACCAAAGCAGTAAAAATGGATGGGCTACAATATAGGAAAATAAAATTCTGCGACTTCCCATGGGAAGGTGCTCGGGAGTGCCCATAAACGAAATTTTTTCAATTTTGACGGCTCATTTTTGACACTTTAAACTTCATGAAAAAATGTAATATGCAATTATTTACGGTAAATAATACATGAAAGGAGAGCTTATTCTCTCCTCTACAAAATGAATATTTGTTCATTAAATAAGATCAAACCGATCTTGAAATATCGCTTGCTTAGCAAGACCACTGAAAAATGCAAGAAAATCATAAATTTTCAAACTTTGGCATACTGTAGCGGTGCGAATTTTTTTTTACAAGCAAAACGAATGGTACCATGAAACTCAGCGCACAAAACTACCCAAAATATCTGATTTTGAGGTATGAATAATTTTCAACTTATCATAGGCCTATATAAAAAAAGGTAGAATCTCTCAGAAATGGTGTCTTAAAAATTTGGTTGCTGCTTCATCCAGTTCCTGTTTAATATCCAGCGAATCTGTTTTGAGCATATCCAGGTTACAATCTGGAGCACAATAATTCAACATTTAGTCTCGGGCTTCCCCATATGTCATTGACTCTTCAGCCAATTCTTTTGGCAAATCCCTTGACAATCAGGTTAATGCTTTCAGCTTCACCTCATCGGGAGTATTCTTTCAAAACTCACCTCCTAGCTCCACTAGGAAAGCAAAAACCTGTCTATTTTGCATATCTGATTGCAGTAATTTTGGTTTCATTGTCCTTTCAATGTCATAGACAGTCAGACCTACCTGAGCCAGGTTGACCCATAAAGCCGGATCAATCGGAATCAGTTTAGGCATAACCTGCTGCCAGACATTTAGGTTCTCATTCCTAATACAACTGCTGTGTTGTGACACAATTGGATTTATCAGACTTGGGTATTTTATGCCTTTATCAAAACCACAACTACTCACTCTCTACTCCACTCATGAGTTTGTGGGCAATTGAGGCATACACTGCTCTTTAGGATATAGATTTGACTTTTGGTCTTTCCATCTTAAGTCATTCTGTTGAGTGATGCCATCATTTTGCCACAACAACTCTTCTTGGGATTGCTCAACTTTTAATGCACCACATTGTTCTATATAGCCAGCATTGCTTTGCCTCAGTTCATTTGCCTTACTGGCTTTCTGTGAACCATTATTAGCAATGCTGGCAAATATACTATCATAAAGTTCTAACCTGTTCATGATCTGGTCCAATTTTTCCTCCAATGAGCTCTTATGAGGATTTTCTTAATGTTCCTCCTGCTCATTAATCCAATTCATTTGATAGTAAGTATTGAATAATTGAGCAGGTTTGTTCATTGGCTGGTGCTGATGTTGATCCATTACTGGAATGTTCATCTTTGGTGCAGGATGCACCGGTCCATTAGGCAGTTGTAATAAATCACCTCTCTTGGTGAGGTTTATCAATGATGGTTTTTTAAATAGTTGATCTTGATTCGATGATTGTCATCATCCTCTTTTTCAGCAGCTGTCCAGGCTGTAGGTATCTCACCCTCCTTTTCCACCAATAAAGGCCTATGATCTGAGCCATTATCTTCTTCAGCTGTATTTTCAGCCAAGGTCAGGACAATAAGCTTTTCCCCATCACAGACCTTTTTTCCTGGTAGGGTTCTGGGCAACCCTGCACTCTTGAGACCACTCTGGTTGTCTTCGCTCATTTTGAATCCACCCAATTCTCTATAAAAACCTATTGGTTTTTTGACTCCTCACTTTTGCTGCTGATTTTCTATTACTCTGAGTGTCAGAAGCCACCACTTATCGAAATGGGACTTGAGTTGGATAAAGAAATATAATAAATAGAATTGAAAGAGACCTAGTTAGTCACTTGCTAATTCACCTAATCAGGCCAAAACCTTAGGTAGAAGTAGTTTGCATCAGTTTGGTCAATCTCAATTTCAACAAAATGATCAGCTGCTTTCATTCCAAAGAACTGCAGATGATCTGATAACACTTTGAGCTCAGGTAATTTCCAATCAACGGGCAAAAAACTGGAAAGTCAGGCCCTGAATTGAGTTGCAAATGTAGACTTGCACGCAGGGTGGTTCTCCAGAAATTGGGGGTCTGACCTGTGTTCCCTCTGCTGCAAGATAATTCAATATTGTCCAGGCATCAGACATTGTATTTGAGTGAAGAAATCCACAAATACAAATAAATCAATAAAATAATATAATGGCCAGTCAGGCCCGCCTATTTTCTTTCACAAAATAAAAATAAACACACAATGACCAGAAACATAAACGACCGAGCCTTTTATGCGTGACATCTATGCAAAACAGCATCGACACAAAATGTGCCCACTTTGGCTATTTCTTCACAACCATGAGATTATGAGAGACTATGTCCATCCCCAACATTTTCCAATTTCAAAACTATTCAAAACAAAACTACAAAAAAAAACTATCAAAACAACTTCAAAACCCCCTCATATCCTCTCCCACATGTGTGCTTCCAACTTCATTGAACTTTTTTACTTAATTTAATGTCCATAAAACAGGAATCAGCTGTGGGAAGTTGACACATAAAATCCAACTCAGTTTTTTAGAGAGAAAGCTAGAGCACAAAATTTTCTTATAACTAAATCAATTGTGTGAACCAATTCCAAGGTTTAAAATTGTGCAGATGAGGAAAAATGTGTAATTGTGTCAAAGTAATATATACTACAGGTGTGCGCAGGATTGAAAACCTTGGGTGCTCCCTGCCGGCATAGCCAATCATGTTGCTGACCTGGTCTTCCCATACCATGGGATAATATTTACATATTCAGTCTTTTTTAAAACATAATCTATAGAATTCACTTTTGTAACTTTTAATGATTACAAGCTAGAAATAAATTTATTCTCTGAATATAGGTACTTGAAGTCAAGTTATCACAAGTGTTTGTTGAAACTATTCAAGGAATAGCATCATTTACAATTTTTGGATTTAAACTGCATTTTAAACTGAAATTTTAAGAAGAAATGTCGTATGGGAACTAATTTCACCCATCCTACTTGCTGCTGTCTTTCTTTAAAAACAGTCGTCTTTACATGCATTCCCCACAACCCAACGGTATGCAGGTGGGAGCGAGATTAAATGCACACTTTTTAATGTAATTTAATTCCAGCGTTGAGACTACCTTCAGACTGGGTTAGTGCAACAACCCCAGGTTTTTATAGTGCTAAAGAACGCCCTTTTAGTCACAGCCCTAGGTTTTAGAAAACAAAATCATAGGTGGCACCATCAACCTATAATATATTTGGTCCCCAAAAAAGTGCATTTTGTTATTTTGCCTCTATCTGCAAGTGGTGCTCAGTGGGCCACAAAAACATGCAAAAACGGACTTTTTAAGGTCACCAGTTCCACCATGCCCAGCACTGTGTGTGCCATATCCAACCCCTATACTTCGGCCTAAGCATCTTGGGGGTGCAATCTCAACTGTGACTTTTAATTTTTTTTAAATATGGCCTCCATTCAATTATATGGTTGTCCAAAGTCCCGGGAACCGAAAAATTTGGCAATTTTGTTATATAAACTTCATGGTTTCAAAAAAATTTATCTTTTGCAGCATTATGCACTACGGTGCCCAAATGTTATGCAGTTTCAATTGAACCAGTAGTGTTACTGGGATTTTTGGTTTAACGGTTTTCGATCAAAGCGAATTCAATGGATCAGATCACTTTACACAAAAAATGATCATTGATGTAAACGAGGGTTTTCCTGTGAATTTTTGGAGGAAGCAGTTTTCGACCATAGGGAATTCAATGGACGCAGCCACTCTAAACAAAAAATTATTCGGGATGTAAACAAGCATATTTTTGTGATTTTTTTGTGGAAGAGGTTTGTGACCACAGGAAATTTAAGGAATGCGATCACTTTACACAAAAAATTATCCCAGGTGTAATGAAGCATCTTTGCATGATTTTTTGGTGGAAAGGGTCTTTGACCAGAGGGAATTCAATGGATGTGGTCACTTTACACAAAAAGTCACTAATGTAAATGAAAGTACTCCCATGATTTCTTGGAGGAAGGGGTTTTCGACCATTAAGAATTGGATGGACGTGGTCTCATTACACAAAAAAATTATTTAGGGTGTACACAAGTGTATTTTCGTGATAATTTTGTGGAAGGAGTTTTGGACTGTAAGAAATTCAGTGAATGTGATCATTTTACAAAAAAATTATCTAGGGTGTAACCAAGCACATTCTTGTGATTTTTTGGTGGAAGTGGTTTTGACTGTGGGGAATTCAATGGATGCATCACTTTGCACAACAAAATCATCATTAATTTTAGTGAAGGTACTCCCATGACTTTTTGGAGGAAAGGGTTTTTGACCATTAGGAATTCGATGGACGCAGTCCTTCTACCCAAAAAAATTATCTCGGGGATAAGCGACCATATTTTCGTGATTATTTGGGACAAGAAGTTTCGGACCACACAGAATTCAATGAATGTGGTGACTTTACACACAAAAAATATCCTCGGTAGCCTATTTTCATGATTTTTTATGGAAGGGGTTGTCCACCATAAGGAATTTAATGAAAGTGATCACTTTACACACAAAACAATATTGAGTGTATACAAATGTATTTCTGCGATTTTTGGGGAAGAGGTGTTTGACCAAGGGGAATTCAATAGACACAGTCACTTCCCACGAAAAATTGTTCTGTGTGTAAATGAAGGTATTTCTGCGGTTTTTTGGGTTGACGATTTTCTGATCATAGGGAATTATGGGAAATATTCACTTTACACTATGTTTATAACATGTTTCAAGTTGTATGCAGTTTACACATCTTTTACTTTTACCGAAAGTTATAATTCGTGGCTTCAAGAAAGTTTTTTATTGTTTCTTAGATATGAAGATGACCAAATTTAAAACTTCAATGTGCTCCTACGAAGGTTTTTATGCATGGCTGAGGTCCACTAAAAGGTCGACTAGTTTATTAGAAAATGCCCCCATGGGGCAGAAAAAAGGAGAATATACTTGCTTGGATAGTTTCCAAGCTAGAAAAATAAGTGGACTAGATTTTTCAGGACTTGGGTTAAGGTTGAAAAAATTCACTTTCATTATATTGGATTTTCATTCTTTCTCAAAAAAAATTTCCTGTGTCTGTGAAAAAGTATATTCTGCAGCTGAGTACATCGACACACTTTCCAACCCAATATGTACATCTCCGAAGTTTTGAGGAGAGTACAGGGGTGGACTTTGGTTTTTTGGTGTTTCTTGAGACAAATTCAAAAAAGATGACCAAAAATTTTTTTTCATAAGAAATTTTCCAGTTTCAAAACCCTTGGGGTAGTTTGTACCCCACCAGTCCTCCATCACACATATGTTCTTCTAACTGCGCTGAACTTTTTTGCTAAATTTAGTGTCAATAAAACGGGAATGAAGTCTGTTAGAAAGACGTATGAAATCCCACTCAACTTTTTCAGAAAAGGCTACAGCACAAAATTTTCTTGGAACTAAATCGATTGTGCCAAATATGTTTAATTCACTCATTTTATATAACATATCGTATAGAAATCACTCCGTAAGTTCTATTGATTACAAGCTATAAACAAATTTATTCTCCTCTATTTAACTATTCAACAAAATAGCATCATTCACAGTTTTTAGACCTAAACTGAAATTTGCAGAAAGAATGCTTTTTGCGGTATTGCAGATGGGAAGCAATTTCACCCATACCTGTCGCTCACATCCTGCTTTCAAAAAAGTCGTACTGTTGCCGTGGGAGTGCAAGTATAGTGGGGCAGAACCAGGTACAGGATTTGGCGCATACCCCTAATATAGGCATGGCTGAATCACGAGCAGTTTTGTATGCTTCACCCTGTTCTCCCATTTGAAGATCGGTCCCCAATGACTGTAATCAAGGCCCAGTTGCACTAAAGGGGTCTGAGCTTGAGCTCAAGATAATCTCGAACAAAAAAGCGACTCGGTTTGATCTCAAGTTTAGTATAATTTGAATTTCATCAGGACTATAACGAGCTCAATGTCGAGATTATCCTCTTCTCGAGCTGTCGGGTTGCACTAACATTTTCGCATAATTTTTTCATCTCTAAGGCAAATAAATATAAACATTTGTGCAATTTCTAAACTCGAACTTAAACCTCAGTATTAGTTAATCATGAAGTGACTATATTTTGTGCACTGGGAGAAAACAATTTAGACATTTCGATTCGCTCAAACTCAGGATCATCAATTTAATTCTGATGTTGAGATTATGCTCATGTTGGGTTAGTGCAACCAACCTCAGGTTTCTTTATAGTTCTGAAAATGACTATAATATGTGTTCCTCACCATTTTGCAGCTAGTGTGAAAGGCAGAAGTTTTGAATCGGTTAGGAGTTAGAATACTATTGGTTTACCATTTCTTTACATCTGAAATCACGTGCATATAATTCTCATATAGAAAAATGTTACTGTAGTTGATGCCAGGGGAAAGACGAAATGCACGATGCTGCAGAATATACTCTTTCACAGATATGGAAAAGTTTTTTTGAGAAAGAATGGAAAACCAATATAACGAAAGCGAATTTTTTCCAACTTTAACCCAAGTTCTCAAAAATCTAGTCCACTTCTATCCAAGCAACTATCCACGCAAGTATATTCTCCTTTTTTATGTCCCATCGGGGTATCTTCTAATAAACTAGTGATAATATGCCCATCATTTGCTACTTTTCAGCTGGAGTGAGAGGCTCAGTTTCGAATCAGGCAGGAGTTAGAATGATACTTATTCACCATTTCTACCCCCGAAAAAATTTTTGCGTCGGCATAGAGGGCAAGGACATTAGAGCGCAGGACGATAGAGCATGGACAGTAGAGCGCAGAGACATTAAATCGCAGAACAATAGAGCACAGAAAAATTAGATAAGCGCAAAATAAAAAAACGAAAATGAAATAACGCGAAAAATAACTACATTTCAGCCCAAAAATGCTTTCTTTAAATTTTTTCCTGTCTCTGAAGAAGTTCAGGTCAAAGCGAAAGCATTTTTCTACTATGGAGTATTTTGTCAAAAGTTGCAAAAGACACAAAAAATCGCAGATATTTGAACTTTGAACCTTCGAATAGAATTGTTTCATTTAGTTATTTTCGAATTAATCTTGAATTTCTAACTCGCATTCACAATCACACACATTATTTTGTCAACTTTTGAAATAAAACTGCTTACTTAGTATTTTTTTCATGTTCAAAAACAATTTAATTCGCGTTCATTGTAGATCACGGAAAGTTGGTTAAAATTTTTTCGAACCAATATGCGCCTTAATGTCCCTGCACTCTATTGTCCCTGCACTCTATTTTCCTTCGCTCTAGTGTCCCTACGCTCTAATGTCGACGATCTATTGTCCCGCGCTCTAATGTCGGTCACGAATTAGTTTATAATATGCTTGAACACCTTTTTCCGAGGCTCATTCGACAAGAAACATATGATATTTTGATTCAGATTTCTTTAAAAATGAAAGCTGTCCGTCGCATAGGACAGTTGTAGACCTACAAACTACAGTATGTTGCGACTAGAATTTCGCAGGTCAGAGCGCCATTGTAGTGCTACACTGACATCCCTGGAGTACTGTCATTCCGGCTGTGATCGTGAATAAAGTCACCCGCACTCGGCTGGTATAGATACGCTGCAGCCAAACCCAGCACCATGCTATCGATGAATTAGTCGTAAAACTTCATTCGAACTGGAGTGCGCTAAGTGGGTTTGACGAAAAAAATAATCGAGCAAAATAATATAAGACCAAAGCATAAGGTGCCGACGGTTTTGGGATGTTCCAATCCGATAAACAGCACAAATCACACACACTTGGTCTTGTGAAAGGAAACATATGAGAAAAACGCTGGAAGGACTAACTATAGATGAAATGAATGAACACAGAAAGATAAAAATATTAAAAGGCAAATTATTTGCATAAAACATAAAAAACGAGAGAAATTTCGTGCAAAATGTGTAAAAATGTGCATGAAAGGGTCATTTTTATCCGATGGTGGTTGACCGGGTGGCCGAATGTGCCGGCCGACCGACTGTACTAGTTGGTCGACCGTCCGGGTGGCCAACTGTACCAGATGGCCGAACTTAATCTGAAATAGTTGGTAAGTTGAATCTTATATAAAATGTTTTTATACTGTGAATAAAATGTTGCCAAATATAGTCTTTTTTTTATAATATGCTTTTAAAATAAAAAAAATACACAAATATGCGGTGATTTGAGAATTATTTATATGAATCTTGTAGTCTAGAATTTTTTACTCGGAAAGTTTCTGAATGTTAGTTGACTGTTGTCACAAGTTTTCAGTTTCATAGGGCGTAAGACTTGGCAGAAAATGCTGAAAATATAAAATAGTACTTGCTTTACGGATTCATTATTTGGAAACATTTTCAAAAAACAGGCTACAGGTTTCAATGCACAAGATATCATCAAAAAATGCAGGAGCAACGCAAAAATATGCTAATTAAGTAGAAGCTGGATTCCTAGAAGTTTTTAATTTTTTAAGAAAATTTTCCCCTCGTATCTGTTCATTTTGTTGAGTATATTTGTTATAAAAATGAATGAAAATGATTTTGTGGCTGTAGAATATCTGTCGACAGTTCATGGAAATTCGACGTTGCTTAAGTGCGAAGAGGCAATCGAGAACCCCGTTCTCGATTACCTTTTATAGGCGTTTGAACCAAAATAATTCCAGGACCAGAAACGTTCTGGTGAGAACCACAACTAAACCCATATATTGAAAAATGCCGGCACAGCTGGGCACCCGCTGCACAATCTTTTTATCAAAATGGTAAAAAGTTCTATGCTAGGCCAACTCACTACAAATATGTTTTAGTGCTTATACAAAATATCATTCAGTAGTGCTATTCAATTTGAGTCTATTACTTTACGGACTTCATTTATTTTGGAATGATCGATGCGGCAATTCCGTGAAATTAAGTTTCAACACGAAAAAATTAGTAAAGCTTGTTACCCTATTGAAGAAAATTTCTCGTCCATGAGGGGTAACCAGAACAAATGAAAATTTCCTCCCTAAACGTTGTCCCTGTAATAATTTATCATTAGCAATCGAGTTTCAGACACAGTTCTATCCAAATCATAAGTGTAAAAGCATCGTGGTCCTTCTAAATTTAGGCCTTTATCGAGAAAAAATTCACGAATTAAGTTTTCCACTCCTGGAAAATTGCGTATCAAATTTAATTTATTTGTTAGGTTGTCACTGCGTCTATCATTCCAATCTAAATAGGCTATAGCTACTCTATCTGGAATGTCTTACAGAAAATTTTTTTCCTTTTTTTCACAATGTAAATTTCTCCGGAGGTTTCGCGGTAGGGTGAAAATGAATGTGATAAAAACCGTGTGGATACCCTTTTTGAAAATTGTCTTGTCCTTTTGTTTTAGAGAAAATGCAAAGGAGAGATGAGATGACTCTGGTTAGAGCTGAATCGATTTCTAGCGTTGCTCACAATAGATCAAAAATTACAGAAAAGAATTCATGATGGAAAATGAGCCGAAAATACACTATTTTCCTGGAGGCTTCTTCGTTCTCTCCCAATGTTAACATAAGGTTATTTTATGTTTTAAAGCTGTTTTTTCCTGGTACCCTTCCTCTCTGAATGACTTGTTATCTTTGCACGTATATAGTTCATTGTAGTTTTTCCGTTCCTCTATCGCTCACACTGTATATTCACTCTTCCTCTATATATGTATGTTTTCAGGCGAACCTCATTTGCATATTACGCATGAAAACTTTTCGGAACGTCCTTATGCCGCTTTGTTGCTCTAGAAGAGAGAGACGTTCGATTTTTCGGATAAGTACGAAAAAAGGCAGGAACGACCGTGATAGATTGGTCGACAAATTAGGAAAACTTTTCAAATTGAAAACCGACGCTCGAGAAATGATGTGCCTGACGACGAACGATCCTTTAATTTTCGCCACCAGATGTGCGTTACATACGGTTTTGGCCCCTTTCTCCATCTGCACCCTGACGGTAATTTTTGTCATCTACGGCATGCCTTTTCCAATATCTTCTGTTCAAATCTAGCGTAGCTTTCATTTTTAGTTTGATAATCTGTAATAAATATGAGGTACGAGAAGGGTCACTTGAAAGAAATCGTTACCACTTGAAAAAATTTGGTACCACTTGAAAAAAATTGTGACCTTCGAACATGATGCGCAACATTTTTTCAAGATGCGCCGCAAGAATTTCAAGATGCATCGCAACAAAATCAAGATGTAAGAGTTTTCGTGCAAAGTGCATCGCATTTTTTCAAGATATTATTGAAAAAAATCAAGATGACTTCTTTAAAAAAGTCAACATGGCATTTTGAAAAAATCAAGATCCATCTTTAAAAAAAGCAAGATCCCATCTAGAAAAAAATTAAGATCCCATGTTGAAAAAAAGTCAAGATCCTATCTCGAAAAAAATCAAGATGGGTGACACATCAGAGGATAAAACTTTCTGAAACTAGCCAATCAAAGTTGTTGCTCAGCTCCTTTATATACATGGTGAGCCAAAAGAAAGGCGACAGGTGCTGACTTCTATAACTTTTGAACGGATAAAGCTTTTTTAATGCGGATTACTGCATTAAAGTGTCCTGTTTATCTTTGCTATAAAAACCAAATTTTATGCTCCTAGCGTTTATGGTTACTGTATAAACAGAAATTTAGTTTTAAAAAAGTAAAAATTGTGAAATCAAAGTAAAAGTTGTCCTATTGTGAGAAAAGTTTTATAAAGCTTTTTACAAACAATAATACTTTAAAAGTCACCCAGATTTGTAAGTTACACGTAATTTAAAGTCATCAACCTCTTGCTTCAATATGGGGCAAAATTTCACCAAAATCAAGAGCTTTTGTTTTGGAATTGGAGAAAAAGCAAAATCAAAACAAAATCAATTCTGTCATTGACCAGATCGAAAAACGATTAAAATTATTGGTGAAACAGGAAGTAGGATCCACTAAAGGGCTCTCTTGTAGTTTCTAGCTGCTATATGGTTCTCATGATTGGATCTATTGTACTTTTCTGTTGTAAAACATGTGGATTTTGTCAATTTTTGTCAATTTTTCAAAATTTATTTGCAAAAAAACCGACGTTTAGTATTATTTATTCTAGTTAGTCAATATTCGAGCAATCTGGCCGAAACTTTGCAGTTTTTATGCCAGATTATCTATCGACGGCAGGAAACCGCATTAAAAAAGCTTCATCCATTTGAAAGCTATGAAAGTCAGTACTGGTCGCCTTTTTTTGGCTCACCCTGTATATATACGGGAACCCTTCAAAGTAGATTTCTGAGGTCATGGCTTGCTGGCGGAGAGCACCCTTCGTTTTAACGGGAGAAGACAGATGAGGGGCGAGGCTGTATTGCTCGGGCAATCCGATGGACATATTGATTTTTTGATTAAAGATTTTATTGTTCGAGATTTTTCAGAAAAACGTCAAAAAAAACTTGTTTTCCACCCAAAATGGTGTAATTTCGGATAAGGATCCAAATTTTTGTTTATTCATCGGGTTTCTGAACGGGTAGGGAATAGTCGTACAGTGGCCGAAAAAGTCAAAAATTTTGATTATATTCCAAAATATTTTGGTTAAAAAATAAGCATTTCTGGCGGTTTTTTGAAAAATTTCCAAAAATAAAAACTTTCATGTAAAACCAATAAGTCCATCGGATTTCCGGTGCAATATAACTTCCCCCTTTGCCGTCCCCCGTAAAAACCAAGGACGCTCTCTGTCAGTGAACCGTGACCTCAGAAATCTACTTTAGAGGGTACCCGTATAATGGCGGTGCAACCCTTTTTTATTGGCTAGTTTCAGAAATTTTTATCCATACATGTGCCGCCCATCTTGATTTTTTTAAAGATGGGATCTTGATTTTTTTTCAAGGCGCTATCCTGACTTTTTTCAAGATAACATCTTGATTTTTCTTCAAAATGGGATCTTGACTTTTTCAAGACGGGGTTTTGATTTTTTCAAGATGCCATGTTGATTTTTATCCCAGATGACATCTTGATTTTTTTCAAGATCAACTTGATAAAAATGCCATGGACTTGAAAAAATTGCGATGCACTTGAAAAGAAAGTCGAATATTGAATGACTCCTACATCTTAAGTTTTTGCGATGCATCTTGAAATATTTGCGATGAATCTTGAAAAAATGTTGTGCATCATGCCCGAAGGTAACGATTTTTTCAAGTGGTAAAAATTTTTTAAGGTGGTTAAAAATATTCTTAAGTAGTGGTAACGGTTTTTTCAAGTGGCCCTTCTGGTATTCCGTAAATAATAGATAAATCATTTTAATAGTGAAGACACTGACAAGATCGAAATTTTGATTGACGTTGCCAGTTGAACTTGTTCGTTTAATAAAAAAGAAATTTTCGATCGATTTTATTTTATTAGTCATTTCGAAAATCGAAACTCGTGGTAGCATTGATTTTAATTTTAATTTGTTTTAATCACACGCTTGATATCAGAACTACAGGACTACTCTGATGTTTATAATCCAGTAGACAAAAAATACATTTAAAGAATCCAAAGCGGAGAAATTAGAAAAAAATAAAAAGTTAAATTCAGTCTTGATAAGGGCTGGTTGCAATATTGCCTTTTTAGGTCGAGCTCAAGTTTGACTCGAGATTTAAACCCGAACGTCAGGTTTAGCTGTTGCAATAAAAGGAAAATAAACCCGAGCTCGAGGTTTATCTCGAGCCCATCACGGCCAGTTACAATAAAAAATAGTCATTTTTTAAACCGAGAATCGATTTTAACGTGATAGAAAAGTTATTCCAGAGGTTGAAGGTTTTCGTCCGAGCTCCTGTCCACAATCGATCCTCTATTTCTTTATGAAATAATTTTGTTACAGTATGACTTCTAGTGTTGCCTTAATATTAAGCAAACTAAACTTTTTCTAATGTCAATTTTTTGAAATGCATAAGGTTGTGATTTTCTCACAATAGTCGCTTTATATTGGGTAAATTTATAGAGCATGAAGTCTGTCTGACGCACTTAAACTTGCAGAAATCGTTAGGAGTGTCTCAAAAATGAAAAAAATCGAAAATTTTCAACTTTTGTCTTACTGTAGCCATGCGAGTTTTGACTTTCAGATAAAATAAATATCATTTTCGTTTCAAACGTATCAACTTACACTGAATGTGTGATTTTCAGGATGTGTCAACTTTTTACTAATCGAAATCACATTGAGTCCTGCCAAAAATCGTGTCTTAAAACCGAGTTCGAGTTCAATCTCAGGTTTACATATTGCAATCGGCCTTATTTTGTAGTTTCTCGCACTACTTTGTAATGCCATTAAAATTTATTGTTTGACTTTTTCCGCTAAATCCATCCAATGCGACGTTTTGACAAAATGAAAATAATTTAAATCGCTGGAGACGGGTTCCTTTTCTTGAACCTGTCGTGAATCGATCGTCTCCTCTTCTGATTAATGATGACTCGAAATCCAAATCTATAGCATCTGTTCTCCAGCACACTTATCAATTTCCTGACCATACGTTTCTAAAGGCCCATCTACACTTTTTTGTCGAAAATCTTTTGCAAGTGATGGCAATATTCAAAATCGAACGGGTCCCTTATTTTCGCTGTGCCCAAGAAAGATCTCGACGAGTTCTATCAAGTGAAGTATATTTCGTAAAAAAACTTGCATAGTGTTGCAGATATGAGGTATTTTGTAAGCGTCTAGCGTTTCTTACATTTCTTGCGTCAAAGCTGGATTTAAAGCGCACATTGGATACTTGGCTGATTATATTGAGTATCTTTCGATCGGAAATTTTTATGTCTACCTTACGATATATTATATACTAAAATTGCTCCAATACTTCAAGAGCAAATCGTTTGCGTATGTTTTTTAGCGAAATAAGTATAGATGGGCCTTAAATCGTATATACGCGTATGTAAATACGATTTTTATCTTGAAATCTCAGTCTGATTTGAATTCTCCTTCAATAACGAGACTATCAGGGGTCGGTTGCAATATCTAAGCCTGAACTTAATTCGAGGTCGATTTTAATTTATAAACCTCACTTTTAGCTAAACTCGAAGTCGGTTTCAGCCAAACCTCGGTTTCAGCCAAACCTCGGTTACAGCCAAACATCAGGTTCAAAGCCTTATTCAGAAGTGAAATCAAAAAATCGTGGATATTATGGCCCACTCAAATCACTTTGTTTCAGTGAAAATGTCTGTGCAATAAAATCATCAAAGCCACCATCTCTGTACAAAAATTAAAATGCGATATGCGTTATCTACAGTACTGTACAGAAAAATGTTCCGTTTCTTACATGTAATTTATGGCACAGATTCTGTAAGGTAAATGGCATTGCAAAGTTTGTTCATCATTCAAAAAGATAAGATTTGAAAAATCGAAAAATTGAAAAATGTTCGATTCTACTTTCCGTTTTCAATGTAAAAATTATTTTAGTTTCAGAAATGGGACTTTTCATTCATGATCAATATGCGGAATATTTCTCAAGTAGGCTTGATTTATGATTTTTCGATTTTCTTAAATTGTTTTTGTCAGGTGGTTGTCGGGACCTCAATCTGATGTAAAAGTGCTACAAATTATTAGCAATTTTTGGTATTTGTGAATCTGACTGTCATGGCAATATTTCTCTTGAAAGATTACTCAAAACACACAGCAAATTGATGAAAAAAAGAATACATATAGAAGTCTTACTGTGCCCAAATTTTTCACAAGGAAATAATACAGAATCGGTTATATACACGTATAGAAAGCATACGGCAGGTCGGACTTATGCCCTCTACCCCCGCAGGTTTAGCTTCTCCATTGTGTTAAAATCGTGTTCGGGTATAACGAATGACCACATCTTTTATTGCAACTGGAAGTGAGAGCTCAAGTTTATTTCCCTAATCTGACGTTCAGGTTCAAATGCTCGAATTGGAACCCGAGCTCGAGTTGAACTGGCGATGTTGCAACTGGCCCCCGCAATATTTCTTAAATTTTCGGCGAAAAGTATTAAAGCTTCATTCGGCTCAGTCGTTTAAGGTTATTTTTTCTCCACTGCGATAATCGTTTCAAACAGAGAGGCTTATGCTTTTATTCGAATATTTTTTTGTTTTTTTTTCGTTATAGAGTGGATCTTTGCTCACTGCGACACAAGATCACGACGCGTCAATCGATTTAGAATCTACGTCAATTAAAAATCAATTAAGCATTAAAATCGACGAAGTGGTCGAATTGATCAAACAAAATTATGCAAACCATGAATGGTGTCTAGTACGCAAAATCGGTCGCCGTCAGGACGATTGCGATCGACAATCGGAAATTTATAATCATCCTTATTGCAGCGATAATATTCAAACGTTAAATCAAAGCCCGATTTTGGACTTTACGTCATCGTGTATTGGTTATGTGCCATTGAACAAGCTACAACCGACGGTTCATTGGCACAATTCTTCCAGCAACAAAAGATTCGAATTATTGAGTAAGACAACTATATTTTCTTTTTTTTGGTTACGCGCTATCGTCAGGATTTTCTTCTTCAATGCCAGCAAATTTAATGTTATTCTTTTAAGTTTGTAATTTCATGTATTCTCTTGTAAGCATATAGCTGGCTTTCCAGAATATAAAGTTTTCCATGCTGACTAGACAAAGGAAATGCGTTAATGTCGGTATTTAGTTAGATAGTGCCGCCCGCCAGCTAGGCAATCGAAAAAGCTAAAAATCAACTATTTTTGATAAATTTCAGCAAAACAGTATCGAACCAAAATTCATAAATCTGGCAATAAAAATTATATCTTTCAACTAGCTAAAGTTGCTGATTACATAGTTCACGGCACACTTGTTTTTCTAAAAAATATACATTGCAGCATCTTTTCCCTCTTATTTAAAACAGATATTCGTAATTACGGAAATTTATTGATTTTTTTGTTTGCTATAAATTTACGATTTGTATTCAATATCGTCAAAGTGTTGAATACACGTGCAACACTCTATAAATCACATTTTTTAATACACCTTTTTCTTTGGCTCCATTCCCAATTTCCTTCCTTAAAAACCATTCCTAGCTAACTACTGAAATGCTCAACGTCTTGTTCGCTCTCTCACTTTGAAAAAAATGTCGAGCTTTTCGAGATGATAAACTAGCTGCGAAAATTTCCGCTCTTTGCATGTAATCTACGTGATGAGATGAGGTGACGACTTTTTTTAGTATGGAGCGACGTCTTGACTAGTGCTTGAAAAAGCAGCGTGGCCCTTTTACCTTCACGTTTGATAGCTTTTCTTCTTTTTCTCCGACCAATCTTCGCAGGGTTCCTAATTGAGAAGAAGGGAATTAGTGCCTAATAACGGAGAAAAGAAAATGATCGCTAGGACTGCTTAGGTGAGAGTTGAGGCTTCGAAATCTTGGCACTTCGCTGCCATTTTGCTTGCACACTCTTTAAGAATAGTTATGAGATATTTTTTAAGCGGTGTCTCAGGTCAGTTATATGTCTTAAGACATTATTTTTCAATTGGATGCATGTCTTAAACACATCTTAGCCAAAACCGTGTTCAAAAATGAGCCTTTGATATTCATGCAAATTGGGATCTACAAATTCAAATTTTGTTATTTCTACTAGTTGACGAAGCTAAGCGGGTGAAAGGAGTCATTTAAATTTTAATCTATTTTGTCCTACAGCTATACAATTTGTACCGAAACAAGTTGTTTCATCGTATCAAAATGATCAATTTTTCAAAAAATTATACTATTGCTAGATTTCAGTGGTAACTCGTATTCTGATCCGTCAAAACCGGGAGTGGTTCCCACAGAACATTGTAATTTAGCTTTAGTTATATACGTCATAGATTTCTTTAAACTTGGAACTTCCCAAGTTTTGTCCTCCTGAAGTGTTAATCTTCATTGTCATGTGCCGATGATCCCCTTGTTTACCATTGCCATTGCTTAGCTTTTGATGGTTTAAAAAATATAGGAAGCTAAAAACTTTGAAAAGACTGATTAAACGGGAAAAGGAAAAACCATCCGAAAAATAAAAAATTACGGATCGAAAAATGACTATTCGTGATAATAAAGAAAGTTCATATCCACTGCTAATTTCATTAACGATTTCTGAATCTCGATACTATCTCGAGTAAAAACGTTCATGACGAGTAGGTTAGGCAGTTAAGTATACGGATCCGAATATGATAGTCGATCGGTTGATTCGACACGTCCACCTCCTATTCGCATATTCGTTTGAGCGATTATTGGTTTATCGTTTGTTACTATTTTTGCGTAATACATTTATCCTTGCACGCTGCATTATGGTGGACATTTTTTCATGCATCATTCGTGCTGGAGTGGTTTGGCTATGCCTTCTATTTTGTCCTCCCTCTTCTCCATTATGACGATAGCTGGCGCCGTTTAATGACCCAATTTCTGAATTTTTTTCAGTTTCGCCACATTTTTATTGCTCTTTTTCGAGCTAGTACCCCGACGATGCATATCACTGTTTTCTCATGGGAGTTTTTTTGTATTTTAGTAAGCATGCCGAACGGGACACGACGCAGTAGCGGCAAAAGCATATCGCTAACCTCAAGCGATTCCAAAGACGAAGGTAAAGATTCGTCAACGAAACAACAACGGAAGCCTATTGAGACGATAAGGTATGAATATTTTTTCCTATTTTTTATTGCCTATCTTGCACTTACAGCAATGGATAAGGTAAAAATGCCAAAAATGTTTATACATGAATTGCATGATTTATTTACGCTAGGTTACACTCTAAATCAGAAACATTTCTTACGATTTTTGCGGTCAATTAGGTGACGTATCAAACTATCTTTTAAAGCCAACAGATGAATTTTCTTGTCCGACAATCGTAACTGAATTCAAACTTTTTGGTGAACTTTCAGAGGTGTGTAAAGATGCTTATTGCCATCATTTGCTCGTCATTACACTGCAATACTTCAACCGAAAGTATCGATTTCCCTTTAAAATTGTGCGAATTGAAAGATGAAATGTGATTTTTTGGCTATATTACAGCAGATGTCTCTAAAAATCCAGAGTAACTTCCATCTCCCGCAATTGAAAAATTTTAGATTGTACCACATGAAATGCGTCACGCAGTTCTTAAATTAAGTTCAAGTCTGTATTAGGGAAAATTTGGCAGACTGAATTTTATCAGGCTCTACACTTAAGCCGCACTTATATTTCACGGCACGCCCACGGTCACGACGGCAGCCGTGACCAATCGAATTTCAGTGCACGTGACATGCAATCAATCATATTTAACGTCAGTTTTTCGTGGCGCGGTGAGATTGGTGACGGCCGCCGTGCTTTACTCGTATGTTCTTGTTTGGATGATCGCTTGTGTAGGTATATGTCCATTTGCCACTCTTGCGATGCTTAACGGCGCAAAATTGAAACAGTGTCCAGGATGATCATTTACATAAATATGATTGTCATACTTTTACTTGTAACGGCTACCCGACGTCACATGGCGGTCGGCTGATGCAGCTCATTTTTGACATGGAGTCGGAAAAATAGGCAAACATGTCTCAAAAATTTGTTTGACCTGAAAGCTCATAAAATGATTCTTTATGGCGTGAAGAGAAGACCATGTTTGGCTTCTCTATTATTTTAGCCGCAAAATTGACACTTTTTAATTTCGGTCATACAGGAATTTATTTCGAACAGCAGCTGGGGAATCGTGGGTGCCACAAAATGTGATGACGCTTGACCAGGGCGTCTCATCAATTGATAGTTGTACCCCCCTCATTAAATGTATGAGAATTACTCTGTTGTGGATTGGGCAAATAATATATTACGCAAACTGTGACTGACAACCTAGAAGCAAAATATCGAATTCACTATGAAACATTCGAAACAACCAATTTTCTGTAATTTGCCCGTCGCTGCAGCTGAGCTGTAGATTAGCCCTGTATGTTATAACATTGTCGTTAACGTGCAGCTCAGCTGCAGCGTAACTTTCGGTTTAGGTTTGTGTGTAAGAGTTAAGCTACAGCTGAGCTGCAGCTTAACGGCAATAGTATAATATATAGAGTTGAGCTGCAACTTAAGCTGAAGCTCAACTAGAGCTTAATTCTCTTTGATGAAACCGGCCCCAGCATTTTTAGAGTTGAAGCCCAGTAAACCCTCCAGTTTGTGATACAGAGCCGCAAAAATTGTGTAAAAAGGGAACTTCTTGTAAATTTTTACTCCAAAATTATCGGGCCACCTTCTTCATTACACGTTTTCCCATAACAAAAATATTCAATGTAAATATAACGAAACTATAAAAAAGGGACTAAAACTGAAAGAAAATAAGGAGAAAAAAGAGCAAAAAGAAAAGGAAAGAAATAGTTTAAAAACAGAAATGGTAAAACATTAGGAGTGAATGGAAAGGAATAATAGAGAAAATAGAAGAGAAACTAGAAAGAGAAAGTACAAAACAAGGGACAAAGGAAAGGAAGAAGAAAGGGAAACACAGACGAGAAGAAAATAAAATAGAAAAAGAACACAAAGAAAAAGAAATAAAAAAAGAAAAATATGAATAGGAAAAATCAAGGCACCATATTGGGGAATCGAGTGAGGGCACGGCCCTTATATACCAAGTACCTTATATACCAAGTAAAAAAATCTGTTGAACTAACATGAAAATCTCATGTGTAACCTGTTGCCATGAAAGTTTCATGTTAGTTCGTCACAATAGCATAGGAATAACATGGATCCGGTTACACTAACTGAAACTGAGGATCGTCTCGACGTCGGTATCAAGTTGAAAAAAGTAACGATCTTATATTTCGTTATCATCCATAAAATCTAAATGATTCGTCCGATCATCCGGGAAATTTCGGTCACGTTTAATATGCCGATTCATCTCTCGATAACGCCAAAAATTCATTTTTAACGATGGATGATAAAAAACAAAACAAAAAAGCTCTAACTTAAACATACTCGATAGGAAGATTAACTGTTGTGTGTGGCTAAAACCGACGTCAGGATCAGGATTAAATGAAAAATGTTAATGAAACCCAACGTCTGGAGCCCGGATTTAAACTCGACGTCGAGGTAATGCCCAGCTCGGGATGATCTCGACTTTAGTGAAACCACTGAAACCGAGGTTTTATTTTTTGTGGTCGAAATATTCTCGAGCTCGAGCTTAAACCACTCAAGTCAAATTGGCCCCAGGGAATTAAGTAGCAAGGCAGGAGAACGTACGAGTTTGCATGCAAAAATGCAACATTTCTTTGTGAAACTATGTGCTTTTTTCATTGGAACACTGTTTCTACATATAGAAACATATGAGTAAAATTTACGCGTATTGAATAACTCCTACAACTGTAAGGATACATGTATGTGTATTACCCACAAACGCATACTTTTAATGGCCAATAAAATGTGAACTTGATCAAGCACATAGGTCAAATTTTGATCCAAAGCAATAGGCCAAGTTGAGATGGACGCCAAGTTAGGACAGACGCCAAGTTCGGTCACAATCGGTCGAAAAAATTTTTTGTTGGGCGACCATATTCAGCATATACAAACAGACATTGCGTCTCAAATGAGCGACAGCGAAAAATCACGTGCACAACAGAAATCACGAAAATCGAACACGTTCGCTCCAATTTTACTTTTACATCGCTTCAGAATTATTGCATCTACACCTGCTCCGCTTTCTGTGATACGATGAGGGAGTACGTTGGTTTCCTAAATCGCTTCTAGATTATTTTTTGCTCATGGTTTCCGTAGTGATTATTTACTATATTTGCTCCTTTTTTGCTTCAATGGACATTGGTCCTAAATTTCTCAATTTACTTAATCTGCCTTCTCTCATTTATCCCTAAGATTATTTGATCTTGAATATTTTTTGGGCTGTTCATCTCATCGTCAGAAGGAGGATCATACATTCCATTTGCCTGAACTAAATCAGTATCGAATTCAGAGCATCGAACGCTGCATTGTGATTTTCTATGTGTGATATTGCATAGCGTTGATAGAAAACACAATGGGAATACAGTAATCTTCATTAGTGACAAAACAAAATGCGCTTGTTTGGCTAAAATAACCGTATCGTTCAAGAAATATAGCGGAATTGAGATCAAACGAGAATCATGTTTGAAAAGTTATCCTTTTTTGAGGGATAGTAGTTACTTCAGCTGACGGAAAAATTGAACTGGTTCGTCTCGTTAAGTTGAGTGCATGTTACAGAGATTATTCATGAAACTGTTCTTACGCTCATCAGTGTATCATACAGTCAAAAATAGGTTAAATTTTTTAATTAATGTAAAATGATTTGTATATTTAACTAAAGACCTCCATTCGTTGCGTTTTGTGCTTTTTTATTTTCGTATTTAAGACGTTGGCTTAGTTCATCGAAGAAATCGAAAAGCATATGCGACGAAAGCGATATTTCATCTCGTAATCCCTTGTTGTTGACGCCTAAATATCCCCGAAACAGGATATTCTCCTTGAAAATTGGCGATAAAATTAACTTCAGAAGGAAGGTTGGTAAATATGTTTTGATTTAATGATAAACGCGAAAGATTGAGTGCAGTGTAAAGGCTGTAAGTTTCTGCGCTGGGGATTAATTTTCCTCATAATAAGATTTCTTCTCAACCCAGGAAACCTCTGATGGATCAAGTATATTCGGGTAGGTCTCGTTACCGCGACAGGCCCATTACCGCAGAAGGCTCATTATCGCGACAAGTGTGTATTCGTCATCATGAGGTATGTTGTATTCATTAAAGGGTTAATTATCGTGACAGGCTCATTACCGCTACAAATGTGCATTTTTAGCCCATTATGACGAAAATAAGAGATAAATTGACAACTGATTGTACTCGAAATTCATTTCTATTCACTGCAAGCAGATTTCTCAAGGTACAGTATGCTTGCTAAACAATATTTTGCGTAAAGGTTGCAGGGGAAGAAATTTTTACAAAATGATATCTAATCGTGTTACGGTTGATTAACAACCTCATTTCAACATTCTCTCATTGCACACTATGCAGTTTGCATCGTGATTTATATCATTCTGTAGCAATCACTTTTAGCTAGAAGAATATACTTGGCATAGTCAACGTATCTCGAATGCTCGCAATTTATTCTTTGAATCATACTTTTGGAACAATTGAAAAAATTGAGAAAAACCTTGAATTGGTTCACAAACCTGCGCAAAAATTAATTCATCACTTGTTCAAGTTTCTAAATAGCCATTATGTTGAAAGAATCTAATAAGTGACTGAACCTCAAATATGAAGAATGATTAACGTTCTAAAAATAGTCAAAAATTCGACAGAAATTTCGGACATGCGCTTTTTCTCACCGAAACTAACATACTGCCAAATTTTTATCAGGAATCGATGAAAATCAATGAGGTTCATATGCGTTTTTATTACATTCGCACGAGTATTTTTTGAAGCGATGGAAGCCACTAAATTTCCACTCGCGTAGGGTGAAAAATTATAAATTAGGATTGAACCTTTTTTAGCCATGTGCACAAGATATGGAGATCAAGCGAAAAATTTTTTCGACTAGCACCAAGTTATTCTAGTGAAGAACAAAATATCATTTGGTAACGGTAATGGACCTATCGCGGTTATGAACCCCTCAAAAAAGGAGCGGCATTTGGCCTGTCGCGTTTATGGGCCTGTTGCGTCCCTCGCTCATGAAATCTCGACTCAGTCGTTTCTTAAATTGTGCAACTATTAAAAGTCATTCATTTTTAATTTTTTGATGAAATGGTATTTTTTTCAGTGTTTTATTGCTGAAGTATTATTTTTTCACGGAAAGTCTAAGGCTAATATAAAATGAGTAGAAAATGTTGTTGAAAACTTTAATAGCCATTTCAAGTCGTAGTGGCTTCGCCCCTATTCAGCGAAACTCAAAATAGCGAGACTCAATACAGTGATTCTCAAAACGGCGATTCTCAAAACAGCGAAGTCTCAATACAGCGATTCTCAAAATAGCGAAGTCCCAAAGCAGCGACTCTCAAAATAGCGATTCTCAATACAGCGTAGACTCAATACAGCGATTCTAAAAACAACGAACTCAAAACAGATTCTCAAAATGGCGAATTTTCAAAAAAGTTATCTTTAGAATCGAATGGAAAAATGGAGATTGAGCGGGGTAGACGTTTTGGCGCATGGCCTATTTGGTCCTTCATTTCGATTTGGTGGATGCTGGTTGTCACATTTTGGCACGAATCGCTAGATTTCTCACATTGTGGCTCTATAGCATGTGTTTTTACGACATTACAGCTTTTTATTTTAGTTTCTTTATTATTAATATATCTGCATGCATGTTTTTTGTTTCTTTTTTCCTTTATTGACTTATTTCCTTTTATACTCTTCTTATTTTGAGCCACTTATTGTTCTTTTTGTTTAGTTTTTTCAGGTTGTGTACTTCTGTTCTATTTCTTACCTACTTTTTATTACATTATTTTACTTTTCATTTCTTTATTGTTTGTTTTTTGTTTTGCCTTTACTGCTCAATTATTTTATTCATTTCATTTTGCCTTATTTATTTCACTAATTTAATTTTCTTTGCAATTGAGCTCCATACAAAACAATTTTAATCGAGAATAATATTTATGATAATTTTTTTGTTTTTGATTCGCTTCAAACGTTTTGCAAAAATTATTTTCTGACAAATATCTGGTGATTTTGGAATGGTCCATTGGTGCATACCTACCGCAACTGCAGCATAGAAGCATGTGAAACTTAACTGGCCAAATGCAACTAAAAATAGACTCTCAACTAGCGAAAACGGTTTTAATATACCTAATTTGCATACTTAATATTAAAATGATGTCCGCGTTTACTCTAACGCATAGAACTTTTTACTATTCGCTGTATTGAGATTCGCTCTTTTGAGAATCGCTGTTTTGAGATTCGGTGTTTTGAGAATCGCTGTATTGAGTCTCACTATTTTGAGTTTCGCTGTATTGGAGACACGCCGCACTCGTGGGTCTATCATGCGCAAGTTGCAAGCTATTCCATAAGTAACTAGGTTTGAATAAATAAACGTGTAATACATGATATAATGAAATGCGGAAACAGAATGTTAATGATCTTCTGGTCGCGAATGCTCGCCATCAGTACACGTAGCTGATTTAGCTTCGTTTTTTCTACTTCCATCCGAAATGCTAATTAATTTGATTAGGTCCTTTCTTGCTCCGTTCTGCTTCTCTTTCTCTGAAAAACTTCACTCGCCGAAGCACAATTCTATGCATTTCGAAAGGCGCCTTTTTCATTCACTTTTCCCCTAATGATCAATTAGGGAAACGGCAGCCTAGCACTTTCCAATCCATCTTGCGTTGCAAAAATCGATCCCAATAAATGAAAACTTACATCATAGCACCTATTTTTTGTAATGCTTTTCCTCCTCATGTGAACTTTACTCAATGTTTGGCACGGAATCGTGTCTTGTGCGTTCAACAAAAGCGTAGAATAGTTTGTCTAAATGCCGGAACTCAATGGCTAGAAAAAAAATAAAAAATGGGAATTTTCTTAGCTTACCAATCTCTGCATAAAATATGCACACTTTTTCAACGGACGATCTTTTCCTCGAGCGTTTTTATCATTAGATATCTAATAGTGAGCTGACTGAGTTCATTTTCCTTTTCCGTAGTACGTAATCTGCTCAGATTTGATTCTTTTGAGTCCAGTATCAGTTCTGAGGTTGGACATTTTGTTCTGAGTTGTTCTACATTTTTGCCGACGATTTCTTTAATAATCTACATTACGAATGAATTTGAATTGAATGCTGAATTTCAAGTTTTCCCTATTCGAGCAATGATCGACCGGGTCCACATTTTCCATGGGACCCAGGTCAGGCCAGCTTTAGAACACCGGTCTCTGGCCGGGCCTAAAAGCTGTTGACTATACATATACGATAAGTATGATTAGTAAAGTTAATTCCAGAACAGGAAAACATTCAAGCCTGAAATCAAATACTATCGACATTAAATATTTACCTGATGATTTTGAGTCGTGATATAAAGATTGATTTCATGATCACCAGCCGACAAACTTATTGAATTTTCTCATCGAGTCATGGCGATGAGTTAATTTTCGAACTTACTGGATATTGGTGCACTGTTTGTTGAGATTTTGGTCATCATCCGCTTTTCATATCAGTCATTGACAACAAATCAGATAGGTAGTCAGATCAGCGGTCCATATCAACAAGATAAATTTCTACTGCGCAAAGCATGAATATTAATTTTAAAATTATTCACTACACTTCTAATATATTGTATTTTTTTATTTTTTTTCTGAGCATCAATCTAACGTAAAAATAAGGACAATATAGTCCAAATAAGAATAATCTGGTAAACATTCATTCACTGATCCATCCATTATTAAACCTCTTATGTGAGTTCTTCCGATAAAGGAAATAAGACACATACCCAAAAGCTTGATAAAGCAGCACTTGTACTTTCATAAATTTTTTAGAGACATCATTCGTTATAAAAAAGTTGTCCACTTCTCAACAGTTTTTGGACAACAATATCTTTACCAAAACCGTTTTTGAACGAGTCAACTCAGTTTTCAGTTTATGTTGCAGCCTATTGTATTCACTGATTTTAGATTTATAATTCCGAAAGCAGTGTATTCCGCGTAATGTTTTTATTTTTTGAAATTCCCTATTATACATGTCGAATTTCGAAATAAATATGTGGGTAATTAAATAAAAATCAAAAATCAAATTCCATTCCAAGGAGAAAAAGAAAAGTGACTGAATCGAGACAGTGGCTGAGTGGCCTCAGTGGCTGAATCACTTCAGTTACTGAATCAACAAAGCCATCTAATCATTGCTTCTGCACTTTAATCATCTTACTGTAGCATTTTGCATAAAAACCACTTTTCCGCCCAAAAATTTCCAACAAAGCTGCTATTTGAGCGGTTTAGCTTTAAATTTTTTGAGTCGAAATGTCGATTCTTGATGTTCTTGATTTTTTGATTTCTATGTTTTTACGTCGATCCTGAATTCTGAGATCACTCCAATTTTTTTACAAGATCGGGATATTTTAGAAAAATTACCAAGCAACTTGAGAATGTCTTAAGGGAGGTTTTGTTTCAGATATCATATTACTCAATCGCTCTCATGTGCTATGTCCATATTTGATTCCATGGCTACAAACCTACCAGGTTACGGTGTTGTATCGTGTTTTGTACTGTTTAATACATAGACCAGATCGATTTATGTTCCGAGCTGTCTCGGCGAATCATTAGAAGAGCAAATTTTTAATTATCTTCGGCAAAAGTTTTTCCCGATCAACATTTTTTCTTTTCGACGCTTATTCGAAGAAACTATCTCCGATCATAGATTTTTCGCTTTTTTAAAATATCATCTAACCGTCAAACATTTCTAACATTGTTTTTCTCCATAATTTGTTTTGAGACAAATTCTTTGTCTCCCAATTCTCTAAAACTTCCGAGATGCTCCTGCATCTCGTCTCGTAAAAATAGTCGTCTATTTTTATTTATTACATTTTGAAGTCGATAGGACGCCGGAGTCCTCCGAAGCTGCTTTCTCAGTTGAGAACATAATATTTTTTTGCTTCACGTATGAAATGATTTCAACTACAAACGGAAATTTTGAATGCATTTGTACTCGTACAAGCGAAAATTTGGTAATTGAATACCGGAAAGGTGCTTTTTCCTGCATTTTCTAGACCAAAAATTTCAATTTTTCGGCGCTTGGTGCCGGATTTTTTCAAACTTACAGAAATACTTGCTTTCCAATTCATTCTTTGGACTTGAAGTATACTTCGACTCCATTACGAGATACGGTCTAGTCTGTGAGTTCCTGTTTATTGTTCATGTAACTTTTGAATTGTATTCAAGTCCATGAAACTTCAGTTTATATTCAGCTGTACAGTGGGAAACAGGAAAAATATTACTTTCTGGAAGCCCATTACGTCAACGAAATCGGCATACAGTCCAGCTATCCATTTGTTTATCCAACCAATGAGTTCGTGGAATACCTCAATGTATTCTGCGAGTAATTAACAGGAAAATGATTTTTTGTACTTTTTTCAAATTCGTGAAGCAAACAAATCAATGGCGTACAGCTAAAATTCGACCCGAAGTTGGTGGATCTTTTAGCACTGTCATGAATGCATTGCATACAATGCATACGATTTGTAAGTCAGGAGTGCCACTGAAATACCCCTCAGAAATTGTCGGCTATATATGACTAGCCATACCCGCTTCAAGATTTACCGATCATGGCGTTTGGTTGAAAGAAACTGAAAAAGTCAACGTTTCAGTAGAAAGTGGTTTTTCTTGAAAAAACAGTCAAAAATCCATGTTTTCGCCGCTCCGCACCATATCTGTATGATTTTTCAAACGAACATTACTATTTTTGGAACCTTTTTTCGGATTTTCCTAGCGAAAAAATTAAATTTTCCCCTCAAGTTCCCTATAATTTTTGGCAATTGATGACCCCACCCATAAGAAAAGTCGTTTAATTTCTACGCTATACCTCTGACTGAACTCTGTCAGAAGCATCAATTTTTAGCCTGCCAAAACTTTCGGAGAATTTTTTTCCAATCGGTAAAAACAATGTCAAATACAAACGATTTTGAGCGGTCGTTTGTGCTCACACAAAGGGGGTAGGCAGTGCATCAAAAAAATAAAACAGTGGTTAGGAAGAAATTTTTTTGTGATTTGACGCAAAAAATCTAGTTTTGTTATTGCGCTGTTGAACGTGTATGTTTTATAACAACTTACATTTTGGCTGTTGAAAGCTAGTATTTGCTACTGCGATCTAGTTTTCGAATTGTTTTCAAGTTTTCGGGCGTGTTTTGAACCTCTGTCTACTTTTTTGACTTGCTTGATTAGAAGTTCGAACATTCCTTATGTTTTAGACGAAACTTTCTGCCTTATTCTTTGACACACCCCTTCATCGTAAGTCGTAGCCAATCAGCGACCTTCAGTCCTACCATATTCCAATTTTTACTCCCACGTGCTCCTATAAGCTTTACATGAAAGGCTAAAAACTTCGGCGATTTCAACCGCTAAATTACTGTAATCTTTCGAATTGGATGGATTTTGTTTCTTTTGTTCTGGTCTTATAATAAGTATCTAAGATTGATAAGACATCATGAATCCGATAAACACCAAAAGAATAGCTGAAGCCCTGCTGGGTCCACCTGACTTTTCTGAGCCATGACTTTTAATCCACCTTATCCACGAAGAACCAAACAATGGACATGTCAATGTATGCATGTTGCAGAAATTCTCCAGAAATATGTTGTCGTCTGACCGATCAGTGAAAGCAATGAAGTGCCTTTCATTAGAGAAGTTCAAAGTTTCCACTTGAAAATTGTATAGATAGACTGTCATTCCGCTGCAATTTTTTTTTTTTGATTTTTTGATCATTTCATTAAGAAACGACAATTTCTTATTTTTATTTGTTACTTCTTATTCGAATTGTATTAAAATTTACTATTAATGGAATTCCCATGAGATATAATGTTATTGCAAGTAATGCCCTATGCAGCGAAAGCTAATCGCGTCTCTCAATCACTCATTATTTTCGTAAGAATGTTTCTTTTCGATGCATATCCGATACACTCCTTCTGTTCCTGCATCGTTTTGACGTTTACATAACTTTAATGCAAATTTATAGGAAAAGCTCAGGCAAGGGATCAGCGTCGATCAGTCAAACGATGCTTTCATCGAAAGATGCTCTGAAATTCACGACGAAAACGATGGCATCATACCGATTAGCAATTTGACAAATGAAGATAAGTTAGAAACAACGTTAAACAATTATAATAATTTATACGGAGATTTCGAATTAGTCAACAGCGAAGAGCATCGAAATTCGGATATTGATGGAAATTTCGTCGTACAAAGAATTAGATATTCTGTGGATAAAAATCTCATCGTCGTGTGCGAAACTTTCAACGAAGAAATTGATTTAAATTCTAATATGCTGCGCGAAAATGATCTAGAAACATGTCAAAGTGTCTTAATTGATAAAAATCTCGAAAGAATCTATAACGACGGAACGATGACGAATTTGGAAGGAAATAACGTCGATATTTTCAGAGATATGAATAAGATTACACTGTCGGAGGAAGAAAGAACGGAAATTACAGTCAATTCGAAAACAGTTGTAGAAATTTCGTCCGAAAAATTTCCCGAGAATAGCTCAGAAACACAGGACAAACTTCTTAGTTTTAACGCAGGAAACGTTACATCTATTTTAGTTGGTTATGACGATCAGGAACCTGCCGAATGCAACGTAGGTTTAATATTTGTTTTGTCTCTGAAATTCGTCACGACTAAGAATTGAATTTGTACTATAACTTGGTCAAAAAATTTGCCGCGATACTGTAGAAGCTCGATGCTTTTTTGGCAGTCCTTCGGATTCTTTCTGCTTATTCTGCAGCTTCTACTAAATAGACGACCTCATCGACAGCTTTGAAACTATAGTCTGTTTATCTTGAAATGCTTCTAAATAATGAAAGTGGAAAGCAAGGAGTATTTCAGATTTTCACGATTTTCTGATGAACAATATATCACATAAGACTGGATATTTGTGAGCATACTGACCAAATCTTCAACAATTTTTCGAGTGAAAAATCTTACAGTAAGAGCTGTATGTAAACGATTTTGACGACAGTACTGATTTGTGTCACTTTTCTATTTGGACGCATTTTATAAAAAACGGACTATAGGAATTGTTTTCCCATTCATTAACACAGTATAAGCAGATTGTTTTCAACAAGAACTATTTGTAAAACTGATCAAAACTTTTTTTTGAATTGGTGGCGACTCCGTTTGCCAAAACAAAGCCACCTTTACGCCGCGTGACAATTGTCTTCGTTCAAAAATTATGCTCGGTTGTGTTTTATCCTAATCGTATAACCCACAAAGTAATTGTAAAAACACGGCAAACAAACACACAGTATACAGTGCAAAGAAGAAAATTTACCATTATTATGACGTCAGTCTGGAATGAATGAATGCGTACAGGCTTCTTATTCGCAGGTCATTTCAGTTTTATGTTTCATCCTCAAAAAACACGTAAGTTCTGCAAAAGCCTTAACGAAGATTTTTTCAGTGGTTTCGCTGTACGATTTTACGCTTAAACTTTTGTTTTTAAATATCCATCTATTCAGTTTGAGTAAATATATTTAGGCAAATGCGTGCCAAGATTCGTCGATCGACAATAACTTGAACGCAAGTGTGATTTCTACTTCTATTTTACTTGATCAAGCGACTTCTAGTCCGAGTAAGCACGAAGACAGTATCGATATCAACGAACAAGACGAAATTTCGAAGCAGCAGTCGACTGAGGATCAAGCGAAAATAAAGCGGAAGTAAGTTCATTGTAAGACGCTGGATACATGAGCCGAAATTACTGCATATTTCTCTCATTATTCGCCGTGCACAAAAGTAATCCATGGTTACCGAGCAGACGCCATGTTCCAGGGATATTTTCTCGAAAATTGACCCGGTAGCTCAAGCACATTTTACCTGCTCTAAGTTTACTTTGCTTGTTTTTGGCATAATACTGTTTTTCGACAGATATGTTTTGGCCGAACTTGTAGAAACCGAACGTGATTACGTCAAAGATTTAGGCCTAGTTGTCGGGGTGAAGCTCATGAACACTAAGCTTCTATTTTTCCAAGGAACTTAAAATGTTTTTTATGCAGGGATACATGCCGGCTTTGGAATCGGCCGATGTCCCAGAAGATATAAGGACTAAATCTCGCTTCGTTTTCGCAAATATTCAGCAAATTTACGAATTTCATAAAAAGTAGAAAGAATATCTTTTATATATATAGAATATTTATATTAAAATTTACGGTTTTTAGCATTTTTCTAAAAGAAATAGAGCCTTGCATGGATGACTACGAATTCGTCAGTCGTGCATTCGTGAAATATGTAAGATTTCCAATCGCATCAATGAAGCACTTGTACGAATATTCCCTCGATCCGGAAAACGAGACTACTATGCCATTCAAAATATGGGGATTTGAAACTATAGTCTGTTTTTCTTGAAATGCTTCTAAATAATAGAAGTGGAAAGCAAGTAGTATTTCAGGTTTTTACGATTTTCTGACGAACAACATATCGTATAGGACTGGAAATTTGTGAGCATACTGACCTAACCTTTAGCATTTTTTCGAGCGAAAATTTTTACAGTGAGCTCTATGTGAAAACAGTACTGACTTGAGTCACTTTTTTATTTGGAAGCATTTTATGAAAAACAGACTGTAGATTCGCGATTATCTATATTCTTATTGTCTGCCCACGATTGCAGTCTCTTCAGTCCTCGAATTTTAGTCACGCACTCAATAAAACAAACTTTCAACTGTTAAGTAAATGTTGATAATTGTCATATCTCAAGCTTGATATGTTATGTTATTTGTTCACAAAGATTTCCATCTCTCTTTTTAGGAAAGGCGACTTCATATGTACGTTGTTTACTGCCAAAATAAACCCAAATCAGAATATTTGGTGTCCGAATTCGAAAGTGTTTTCACGGTTAGGCGTCTTTGACATCATTTTCACATTTTTTTTATAATCAATGCGTTCGTTTCAGGATATCAAGCAAAAGTTGGGCCACAAGTTGAATTTAGGCGATCTATTAATAAAGCCCGTACAGCGCATAATGAAATATCAGCTATTGATGAAGGTATTTCTGTCAAATTTAGAGTCAATCTTTGCAATAGCCTCCTCGTGAATTTTTGTTATAGGATATTTTAAAATACACAGAACGAGCTGGCGAAAGCACGGATCTCTTGAAAAAAGCGCAAGAAGTGATGCGAGTCGTACCGAAAGCCTGCGACGACATGATGCACGTCGGACGACTCCAAGGTTTCGAAGGCAAAATAACCGCTCAGGGCAAATTACTGCATCAGGTGGGATAAATTTATGTTTTTATCAATGATAGAATTAACAGGCAGCACATGTGTGCATGTTGAGAATTTCAATTTTTTTAATTTTTTCAGTTTGGTGTGAATCAAGAGTTTTGTTATTTCTCTGTACTGTATTGTGAGAAGAGTTTTCCTCCAAATTTTGAAATTTTAACATCCATATTAAGTAATCCATGCTTCTGTGCTTACTTGGGAAAGTTTCAAAAACTGATTTCCCGATATTTTTGGCAATGCTTGAGTGAAAAAACTTTCAAAATTGCACTATCTGTGTTTAGATTTTTCATGTGGTACATCACACTGCTTTAAGTTATGCGTTAATCTAAAGTCATTAATCGTTTCAGTTTCACCGTTTCTTCCCAGTTTCTTTCTGGGGAATTTTTTGAAATATGATTTTTATCCGCTGGATATAATCAATACTGTCAAGTGATAATTGCGCTTTTACAAAAATTAAATTTGGATTTTTGACCTATCCAAAGTTGGATTCACATGAAGTTGTACGAGGCCGTTATATCTGTGTTCACTGAAGTTTCACTCGGTAAGCTTGAACGTTTGTCTAATGTCGGAAACAGCCTCAAAACTTTTTGCTCATCCACCGTGTATCGCCGGGGCATTTTTGGGTTTTATTTATTATTTTGACAGTAGTTTCTCACCACAGGGGACCGTTTCGGTGTCCGACAACCCTTCGAGTCAAGTTTTCAAAGGAAAAGATCGACGCATTTTCTTATTTGAACAATCGATCATTATCGCAGATTGTATTTTACCGAAGAAGGAATTCGCAGTGCCGCAATATATCTATAAATTTCATTTTATGGTGAGTTTATTTAAGCCAGGATTTTCGTTTTGATATTCACGCGTCTCTAAAGTAGCATATCCTTGCATTTTCTTTGGTTGCTAATTTCCTATTCAAAAAGTCGTTCTCTTCCCAAAGGTCAACAAGCTCGCAATGAATAAAGACGTCCCTGGCGAAAATTTGCGCATAATTTTGAAAAGTAAAGATCCGATAGCTTCGCCACCGGACGCCGTGTTTCAATTCAACGACCCAGAACAAAGGGCACAATGGATCGCGGCCATTATGCAACTTTTGGATACGCAGGCGGTATTTTTACAAGCCTTGACGCATCCTATAGCTTACCAAAAAGCATTGAATAAAGAGTGAGTCATATTTTCTGAGCGTTTCTAATACTTTCCAAATGTTTCCTCCTGGAAGTGTAGTATAGGGAATGAAACGTGCTCGTTTAAAATAAATTCGGTAGTAATGATTAACTGCCTACCTGCCAAAATAAAAATCTTTCTTGATCCCTAACCAATAATAGCCAAATGTCCATATCATAAAATCGTAACAAAGGAGCCATTTCTTTCTCTACAAACCACTTTTCAACATATAGCAATTTCTTTTGTCTATTGACTGATTTTAAAGTAAAACTGTTATAGATAGTGCTGAAAAAAGAATCGCATGCAAATATACTAATTTCTATTTATTGAAGCCCGAAAAATTAAATAGTATGCTTTTATTTCAAAAAATTTCTTTTAGCTTCGTATAAAGTTTTGACTAGCCCACCCCATTTTCATGCCTACGCTAATGTTTGAAGTGAAACTTATCAGCCTTGAACTGTATTGCCAAGTGGAGCTTTTTATAATTTACCATAACTTCCGGGCGCAAAAATAACGATGATTTTGTCTTTGAGCCCGTTCTTGTAATCGCTAGCTTAACTCCATGAAGACCATCATAGCCTTGAGAACATATGCCTGTGTAATCAAGAATGAATCATTTCTGTCATCGAGCTTTTTCACATTCCAAAAATACATAACAAAAATTATGCCAGATCCGTTTTTTGGGAGAGGGCTATTTATCTGTGGATTTGACTGTAACGGATCGAGTTTACCATAATCGCGTGCTAATTAGTGATGGACCGATGGCCAAAAATTTGCCATCGGATGATGCCGATGCATCGGCCAGGGTCACCGATGGCATCGGCCGATGGCCGATTGCCGATGCATCGGCTGTAACATGTACAAAATGCAACCTGAAGTTTCTACACTGTAATAAATTTAAAATTATTATGAATTATTCACCAAGTTCTACTGATATTTTCAACATTCAATAATTAACAACATTTCATTCATACAATTTGTCATCAACAAAGGCATCTGTTGTACTACCTTCACTTTGATTGCTGAGTTCACTAGAAGCTTCTTCAACTTCAGGTTGTTTTTCCAGTTTGCACTATTGAATCCAATCTCAGCAACAAACAGGATCTTTTTCCACTTCTAACATATTTTGCTTTTCAAAATAATCACCCACCAGCTACTGACCCAATTGGAGCTGATAAAAATTTCAAGGCAAGCTAAAGAAATTTTTTTCATAAGGAAACTTATTTTCAAATGCACACTATTTTGACTCACATTAGCTAATTCTGGTTTTGTTGCAGTATTTTTCTTCCATTATTCTAGTAATCTATTCCAAAACAATGGCTTTTGCTTGCTCAAATGTTGACGTTGCATATTTTTCGGCCTACAGCTCATCTTCAGATGAATTTGCAATGGCCAAATAGTGCCTGAAATTGGTCAGTGTTGTGTAAATGCTTGAATTATTTACATTAGTATTAATTGTGGCTTACTGAGAAAGTTTGGAGAATGAGTGTGAAGATTCATTCAAATTTTTGAACCATATTTTCAAAAAAGCATTGATTTTGTTGCTTTTGATCGACAACCATTCTAACCAAAGCTAGTTCAGCTTTGTCTTCTGCTTGAGGATCACAGAAAGCCTAAATTATTTAATTTTGATTTGTATGATCAATATGTGTTATATTTCAAATTTCAATCCATCCTTTTTAAATCGAGGATCTAGTAGGGATGCCAAAGCATAAGGTCTATTGTCTTCAATGGGTTTAAAGTGGGCCCGATTATCATTTCAATAAAAATATTGATTCATTTTTCCCGACAATTCCTCCTTTAATGAACCCAATCCAGGAAAGTTGAAATATAGATTGAGTGACGGAAAATTCTTAATCTACGATTCTTTAATTTATGTTTTCAAAAAAATTTAGCCACAAAATCTGGCTTACTTTTCTTCGGCTATTTCTTCCGAAATACAGGCGTTTTTAGATTCATAGATTTTTACGGTTTCTGCAAAAGATTTTAACAAATTTACAAGCTGCCAAAACATAATTATCTAAGGTGTGGAAATTAAACTACATTCTTACTGCTGCAGCTAAAATATCCGATTCATAGCTTGTCAAATTCTTGTTATTTAGTTCATCAATGGCAACAGAGGGCAAATGTGCCAGACATTAAAACAACCATTTTCATAAAAAAATAATGTATCTGCTAAAATAACTGTAAGATATATAATATGTGAGTTACCTGTTTTTAAAGCATAAGCACCTGCATTAATTGTAACAAAAAGTTGACAAAAAATCGGTCATCGGCCGATTTTTTGGCCAAACATCGGCCGATGGCAGAAAAATGCAACAATCGGTCGATGCATCGGTCCATCATAAGTGCTAATGTCAAAAAATTTTCATTACCACGGCTCTGGTTTTATTAACACCGTGCTAAAAACCCTAACACTTTTGAAATGATAGTCGCAAAAAATCTAGGATGACATACCTGTAATTTTTTCCTTACATTGTTTCTATTTTAGCATGTACTGCTTCTCGTTTTTTGTTGCTGCTAAGTGAAGTAAGGATCAAACATGCTGAGTACCTGGTCATATCCTTGGCAGCAGCTATTTCAAACAACTGAGTCCATTGCTTTTGAGTCGTAGTTGTGAATGTCCCTGGCTTTTATTTATTTTCCGTACAAATTTTTCCGGTTTTTTACACTATCGCGTTCTATGACAATTGTTGTTATTTGGAATAATTTTACCGAGCCTAATTTTTTATTCCTTTTTATTTTTACATTTTTTCAACATCATCATTTACCGTTGTTCCATTTTAGACCCGAATACGACGCCTCCAGTCAATCTTCCGTATCATCTTTGCCAAAAAGTAAACTCGTTCATCAACCAAAAAGCAGTAGCGGTAACAACTGCAGCTACGTGATAAATGCAACATCACCTTCAAAACCGCAGCGTACCGAATCTTACCCAGGTTCGGCACCACTATTCGTTAATGCTCAACGATCAGAAAGCGAAAAAGTAGCCGTTACGACGTCGAAAAACGCCGACTTTGACAGCGGCAAAAAGAGCGAAAAATATTTGAGCGCAACGTCTTCCGTTTCGTCTTGCCCAGTCAATAACAACATGAACAGTGGCGTCAGCGGAAATGACACGGCGAGAAAGCATTCGCTGCCCGAATCATCGAAACACTCCGTTAAAAATGCACTAACCAAGTAAATCATTTTTCGAAGAATAACAATATTTGAAATTATAGTTGAAATATCTTTAAAACTTTCAAAATTTATCTAATATCCCAGATAAATCGAATTTTTGAAATTATCTGGCAAAATTAGAACCAATTTTTTTGACATGTCAAAATTACAAAACTGTGAGAAATAATAATTAAACTCTAAATGTTAGAATCATTCTCCAGTCTAATTTTTTATAAAATGGTTTTTACCAATTTTGGAATCAAAATCGAAATGATTTCTCATGCTCCATTGCGAAAATTTCTCCAGTAAAGCTTCATTTTCATCCTGCTTTTAGCTTGCACTCTTCGGATAATGTCAGTGTGAACCAACTGGAATGCCCGAATTTGACTGTCTGAGACGTTCAAATATCTGTCAGATTTTTTGGATTGTGCTTCAGATTTAGTCGTTCATCTTGAATGGACATACCAAAATCGATTGTTGAAGATTTAAGTTAGCATCTCATCTTTCTCCTACAGACGAACGTTTTCATATGCAATTTTTAAAAACAATCATTTTATAGTACATTCGACAGATTCTAATCGTTCTTCCCAGTGGATCTTATTTACACCAAAATTTGCATGAATGTATTGATATGGTAAGACCGCCCATTCATGTAATCGAGGGAAGTGCCATAAGAACGCCCCCCAGCAATCATGGGTATTAGTGCGCCTGGTGGCCACCCATCTTATAACGTGTTTGTTTAATGCAAAAGGTACCTACTGTAATGGGATAAAATGTGTGAGGAGGCATAAACGGTATAACGTGCTTGCTAAGTGGTAGCCTAAGCCTAAGCCTGGTTCGTACTGTTGCCTAAAGTTACGCGTTTACTTTAGGTATACCTTTTGCATTACACACATTAAGATGGGTGGCCACCAGGCGCACTAATACCGTAATCATGAACCATATGGCTAGCCATGTAGTCGGTGGCACCCACAAGATTTGCAAATCATATGCTGAAATGAGCAAGCTATAGGAACTATAGTGTGTTTTTTATAAAATGCTTCCAAATAGAAAAGTGACACAAATCAATATTGTCGTCAAAATCGTTTACATAAAGTTCTTACTGTAAAATTTTTCACTCGAAAAATTGGTAAAGGTTAGGTCAGTATGCTCACAAATTTCCAGTCCTACATCATATATTGTTTATCAGAAAATCGCAAAAATCTGAAACACTACTTGCTTTCCACTTTCATTATTTGGAAGCATTTCAAGAGAAACAGACTATAAATGTCAATTTTTTGTAGAAAATGGTCATTTTCGAATAGAAAGCGGTCAAAAATGTGGATTTTTTCGGCGCGACGCGCCACAAATACGTATTTTCATCGGTTTTTTCCGTTTCCGGATTTCTTGTGCGAAAATATCTACGTACTTTTCCTTCAATGACCCCCTGAAATTTTGAGCGGTTGATGACCCTACCCACTGAAAAGTCGTTTTACACTCTACCAGACCTTGAAGCTCTGTTACATGTATGAGTTTGCCCATTACCACCAAAGGAACGTGGAACATGAAAGTGGATTCAACCGAATGTTCTTCCTGAGAACTGTTGTTCATGTAACCTGCTTTCTCATTGTAATATTTCTCGAGATATGTGAACCTGAATTTAAGCAAAGTTTGAGCACAGATTGGTAACGACATGAGATCCATTCGTGAGTACCTGAGGCATTTTTTAGATCACAGTATGCTCTATCAAGTGATATTTTCCTCGTGTTTGTTTCAATCGTAGTTGCTGGAATCAATATAGACGAATTAACCATTGTGCGCTGCTTTTATGCAAATTTTGTTGGAAATAAGGCTTACCGGAAGGAAGAACGGCTACGTTACTCAATTACTCTGTTTGCTTCGAGCTATCGAATACATTATAATTTTTTTCCGTATTTGCGCCAGAAAATGTTACCTTATTAGTTTTGACATAATGTCTCAAGATTTTGAATTTTCGTTAGCTTTTCCGGTGAATATTGAACCTGAATTCGGCTGTTTTTCAATTTTTTCTTACGTTCTAAAAGTATTTCCCAACTTTATTAGGTCAAAACCTAAAAGTTCAGCAACGTGCGTCTCTCTAGTCAATGAATGTGTCGTCGGCGGCAGCAGTTGTAGTCGAACATGTAGTCAAGAAGATAGCGAATCATCACCGGTGACCGGTTCGCCCGGCCCATGTACACTCGGGACGAAGTCCCGGTCAAAATTATTGGACGGTTTCAAAAATACATTGAAATTTTTCCCGTCAAAAACGAAAAATTCGCAATGATAGCTCAAAAAATTGAGAGAAAATTTCTTTCCCACTTTAAATAGTATATCGTGGAAAAAGCTATACGTATTTTTTATGTTCTCATTTCCGTTGTGCAAACATTTTACGGGTCACGTTATAAGATCTGGCCTATTAGGAAATTTTATATTTTACAGAATACTGTGATAGAATCGAAATCTGGTTTTGATTGGATTATGATATTCATTTTCGTAGATTTGATTTTATTGTTGTTAAAAGGTGAGCATTAAACTTCACCCCTTTTGCATTAAAGACAGAATTCCTATAGAGATCAATTTGACGTGCAATGTTCACCTACTGGAAAACTTTCTACAGTAGAGAAACGCTAAATATCTTTACGAAAATCGACAAGGTCAAATCATTGAAAAGACAGGCTTATCCACTATCGATTTGGACAGAACTGCATTGCTGACCTATAGTCTGTTTTTCTTGAAATGCTTCTAAATAATGAGAGTGGAAAGCAAGTAGTATTTCAGATTTTCTAATAAACAGTATATTATATAGGACTGGAAATTTGTGAGCATACTGATCTCACCTTTAACAATTTTTCGAATGAAAAATTCTACGGTAAGAGCTCTATGTAAACGATTTTGAAGAGAGTACTGATTTGTGTCACTTTTCTATATTTGCAAGCATTTTATAAAAAACAGACTGTAGTGCCACTCTGAAAATTTGACTATTTTAACAGGTTTGGGATTGAATTTGCGGCTATTCTATTTGCCGCTCACTGAAGAAAAACAATTTTCATTGATTATTATAATAAGTTTACTATCGTACTACCACGATTATGCTCCATTCATTTTGAGATAATCGATGCAGCGGTCGAAATTTAGACAAAAGCAGCCTTACTGTACTCCATTCATTTTGAAATGATCGATGCAGCTGTCTGAGTTTCGGCAAATGCGGCCTAACTAAAGATCAATAAATTAATTTTGATAATCCCTTTAATATGCTTGGACCCCCTTCTTTAGGGTCGCCAAAACGATTACAGATAGAGGGATGCGGTTTTTTACATAATATCCGGCATAGGTGCAAACATGGGGGTGGCAAAGGTCATCGGGGCTCTATATTCTAATGGTGCTCGGTGGGGCACAAAAAACGGTCTTTTTTGGGATTGTGTACCTGTGGGTTCCACATTTGGGTATTTGATCTGCAAGTTCAATATTTTGAGCATCTACTAGCATTTTGAGCATTCAATATTTTGAGCATTTTGAGCATTCAATATTTTGAGCATCTATCTGCAAGTTCAATATTTTGAGCATCTACTAAGTAACTTCTGGAACGCTTTTTCAGATTTTTTGAAAATGTCGACTTGGTCAAATTATATGAGTGACCGAAATCCGAATATATCCCTGAATTTGACAATTTGGCATTATGCATCATTTGGGTTCAAAGAAATAATTTTTTTAGAAAACACAAAAACTGTTGATCCCTATGAGAAACAGGGTTTCCATTATGCTTGGAGCAAAAGGTGTTTGACCTCAGGAAATTGCGAATTTCAGAAAAAAATCGCTGGAAATCGCGGTCACTTTACACAAAAAATTATCCTGGGTGTAAACAAGCGTATTTTCGTGATTTTTTAGTGATGGAGGTTTTCGAACCCGAGGACCTCAATGAATGCGGTCACTTTACAGAAAAATCATACCGGATGTAAACAAGTTTCATGATTTTTTGCTGGAAGGGGTTTTCGACGACGGAGTATTTATTGAATGCGGTCAATTTACACAACAAAATTTCCTGGGCGTAAAAAAGCCTACTTTCGTGAATTTTTTAAGGAAGGGGTCTTCGGCCGCTAGGAATTCAATGGATGTGATCACTTTACATTTAAAATTATCCCGGTGTCAAACAAGCATGTTTTCGTCATACTTTGGTGGAAGGGGTTTTCGGCCACAGATAATTGAATAGACGTGATCACTTTATACAAAAATTTATCAAAAGTGTAAACGAATGTATTTTTGCGATTTTCTGTGGGGAAAGGCTTCCGACTATGGAGAATTCACGTCACACAAAAAAGACCTGAGTGTAAACAAACGTATTTCCGCGATTTTTGGGGAAGAGGTTTCTGACCATGGGGACTTCAATGGACGCAGTCCCTTTACACAAAAAACTGTCCTGTGTGTAAACAAAGGTATGGGTTGAGGGATTCTTGACCATGAGAAATTCAATGAATATGGTCACTTTATACTCTGTTTACAACTTGTTTTAAGTACAATGTGGTTTATACATATTTCACTTTTACCGAGAGTGAGAATTCGTAGCTTTAGTATGACGACAAAATTTAAAACTTCAATGTGCTTCTATAAAGATTTTCATGCATGCTTGGGGCCCACTAAAAAGAGATGGACTATTAGAAAATGTCCCGATGTGGCAGAAAAAAGAGGAATGTACTTGCTTGGATAGTTACCAAGCTAGAAAAAGGAGTGGACTTTAGTCTGTTTTTTAAATGCTTCTTAATAGAAAAGTGACACAGATCGGTGCTGTCGTCAAAATCGTTTACATAGAGCTTTTACCGTAAAATTTTTCACTCGAAAAATTGTTGAAGGTGAGGACAGTACGCTCACAAATTATCAATCCTACAGAATATATTGTTTATTAGAAGATCGTGAAAATTTGAAATAATGCTTGCTTTCTACTTCCATTATTTGGAAGCATTTCAAGAAAAACAGACTATAGATTTTTGAGAACTTGGGTTAAAGTTGGAAAAAATTCACTTTTGTAGTATTGGATTTTCATTCTTTCTCTTAAAAAAATTTGTCATGTCTGTGAAAAAGTATATTCTGCAGCTGAGTGCATCAACACACTTTCCAAACATATACGTGCATCTCTGAAATTTTTAGAAAGGTACAGGGGATGGACCCTAATTTTTTGGCGTTTTTCTGAGACAAAAAGTTCAGAAAAAGTAAGCCAAATAGCTTTTTTCCATACCAAATTTGTCAGCTTCGAAATTCTTGGGGTAGCTTACGGCCCACATGTCCCCCCTCACACATGTGTGCTTCCAACTGCATTGATTATTTTACTATAGTCTGTTTTTTTAAAATGCTTCCAAATAGAAAAGTGACACAAATCAGTACTGTCGTCAAAATCGTTTCCATAAAGTTCTTTTTGTAAAATTTTTCACTCGAAAAATTGCTAAAGGTTAGGTCAATATGCTTACAAATTTCCAGTCCTACATAATATTTTGTTTATCAGAAAATCGCAAAAATCTGAAATACTACTTGCTTTCCACTTTCATTATTTGGAAGCATTTTAAGAAAAACAGACTATAAATTTAGTGTCAGTAAAATAGAAATCAACTGTCGGAAAGTGGCACATAAAATCCTACTCAGTTTTTTAGAAAAAAGGCTACAGCACAAAGACTTTTTAGAACTAAATCGATTGTGCAGGTTATATTTAATTCAGTCATTTTTGTAAACATATCGGATAGAATTCACTCCGTAATGTTTTACTGATTGCAAGCTATATACAAATTTATTCTCTGAATATAGGTACTCGAAATCATGTTTGTTGAAACTTTTCAACAAAATAGCATTATTCACAGTTTTTGGATTTAAACTGAAATTTGCAGAAAGAGTGCTTTTTGCGGGATTGCAGACGGAAAGCGATTTCACCCATCCTGATCGCTCCGGTCCTGCTTTCAAAAGTCGTACTGTTGCCATGTGAGTGTGAGTAAAGTGGGGAGAAGCGGGAACTGGATTTGGAGCACACCCTTAATATAGGCATGGCTGAATCGGGAGCCTTTTAATGGAATTTTGTATGCTTTTCCCTGTTGTCCCAATTGCAGGCGACTCGGTTGGATCTCAGTTTGGTATAATCTCAATGTCATCAGGATTATATTGAGCTCAGTTTCGAGATTATCCCCAGCTCGAGCTGTCAGGTTGCACTAACATTTTTACATAATTTTCTCATCTCGAAAGCAAATAAATATAAAAACGTCTGCAATTCCCAAACTTGAACTTAAACCACAGTTGTATAATATGCCTCCCTCACTACTTTTCAGCTAGAGTGAGAGGCAGGAGGAGTGATCCAACAGCATCATTGCATATAATTTTCATATAGAAAAATTTTACTGTAGTTGATGCCAAGAGAAGGACAAAATGCACTCATTTGCAGAATATACTTTTTCACAGACATGGAAAATTTTTTAATGAGAAAGAATGAAAGTTGAATACTACAAAAGTGAATTTTTTCCAACTTTAACCCAAGTTCTCAAAAATCTAGCATACTCTTTTTTCTAGCTTGACAACTAACTAAACAAGTATATTCCTCTTTTTTCTGCCACATCGGGAAATTTTCTAATGAACTAGTCTTGAAATGGTTGAAGTGAGAGATCTGCAAGGAGTCTGTTTCATCGAAGGAAAATTTGTTGAACGGAGTCAACGAGCCTTCAATAATTTTGAATGTAAGTCAAGGTGCGACTTACCTGCATCGATCGTTTCAAAATGAGTGGAGTATAGAAATCATCAAATTAATTTCGATAATCTTGAAATGGTTGGGAAGGGTGATCATCAATGAGTCTGTAATCATTAAGGAAAAATTTATTGAATAAAGTGAGGCTTTAATAATTTATAATAAAGTTTTGGCTGCTACCTCTCTGCATATTCCAAAGTAAATGCGTTCAGTAAGTGGCATTAGATTATACTCCATTCGTTTTGAAATGGTCGATTCAGCGAGGTCGCGGCAAAACTTGTATTCAAAATTATATGAAAGACTCGTCGACTATTCAATAAATTTTTTTCGTGATACAGCCCCGTGATGATCACTCTTTTCAGCCATTTCATGATCATCGACGTTGACTTTCTGGTCTCTAGTAAGGCTTGCATTTGCTGAGACCCCAAACGCAACATCGATCATTTCAAAATTAATGTAGTATAGTGGTACAATGCGTCATTGGAGGGGGTGTGTTCATAATACTAAACATCATTTTTTCCATGAGAAGTTTTAACGTCGTTAATATTTATCCACCAGAATTCTTCAATCACAACTCTACTTCAACTTCATCATTATCAGAATCTTCATCATAATCGATCGACAAATTTTAGATGAAAATTGAAAATAACGTTTACAGTATAATTTACATGATACTAAATTCAGCGTTCCCGGCACTCTGAACCAGGGGTTTTTTTTTCCGTACAGTACGGATTTTTTTCAGGTGGTACGGAAAAATTTTATAGGAATTTCCGTACGGTACGGAACTATTTTTTAACTAACTCAACTATTTTTGCGCCATACGGAAATAAGTTAGGCGGTACGGAAATTTTTTCACTGGATTTCCGTACGGTACGGATCGATCGGTACGGAAAAAAAAAGCCCTGCTCTGAACTAGCGATGCAATGAAAACGTCTGACACATTATCATGTTTTTAAACTACAAGATCAAAATGATCCCATAAGTGCGATTATTCGAGGGAGTGCGTTTATTTTTTCAAATACAGCATGGAGCGTCTCTATTCGAGGGGTATTACTATTCGGGGAGTGCTTTTATTTGCAGTGGTACTGTAGTTTTGGTCGTACTGAATTCACTCTCATGGGATCGCTGGCTGCTTCCATCAATTCAAATTGAATAGAGTAATAGTGAAATTTTAAAAGGCTAGAATCGGTGTTATGTAATGGATTTTATGCAACACAGTAGAGATTGATTGTACCACCGTTGCTCAGAAAAATTTATTGGGCACCCTGTTTCAGTTATCTCATTTCCGCTTTTCTTGAAATGTTTCTAAACTATAAAGGTAAGGCGGTACTTATGCACTTTATGTCCTATTGAATTTTTTCTGTTTTTTTGCACGTAGCTATATAAGCCTAAGCCTAAGCCTAAGCCCAAAACCAAGCCTAGTGTGTGTTAACCATACAACCTATACGCAAAAAAACTGAAAAAATTCGATAGGCTATAAAGTGCATTTCAATAAATGGAGTAGTGCCGGAAAAGGCAAATATTAGGGCTGAAAATTTGTGGCATAAACAACTTGTCCAATAATTTTGGATGAAAATAAGTTTGTTTCAAACAGTTTTGACCACAGTACTCATTTTTAGAATTTTTCATTTTAGAAACAAGAGATATAGGTTGGGGAGCTTGGAAAGATAGGACGCAAAATTCAATACATCTGCTGTTCTGAGCCACAAGCATGGTCAGCTTATGCAAAAACTGCCAAATAAAAGATATTATATTCCATTCACCCTTTCCTTCCCACTGTTGTTCAGGAACAACTAATTTTGATTCGTCGATTTAAGTATAAGCAACGCCCCCCAGCCAATCGTTGTGGTTGTTAGTGAGCAACTATGGAGTGAATGAAACATAATAGATGGTTTTTCACAATATTGACACATTATATTGATTTTTTGTGTGTGTTTGAAGTTTGTCTGGTCGTTTTTTACTAGTGTTTCATTTTCTAATCAAAGTTGTTCGTCACAAGTGAGTATTTACATTATTAAAAAATATCTACATGATTTTCAAACATTCTTTTCATTAGTGAAGTAGTTTTTGTAGAAAAATTTTGAGGCTGTCTCTAGAAATTTCGATTTGAATGTCGGTTGAATGTTAGAAAATGTCAGACAATTAATTCGGGGAGTAAAGGGTTAAAATGGTCGATGCAGCGCTCCCAAGAAAGTAAATTCAAAACGGAAAAACTGTCAAGGCACATTACTGCAATGAATGAAGAAAATTTCCCGTCTATCAGCGGTAAACAGAACAACAAGAAATTTCCTTCAATCATGTGTTAAATAGTTCAAATTTCTCGAATAAAATTCATGTGTCAAAAACAGTTCTATACAAATGAAAAGTAGATAAGCTGCTTGGCTTTTCTATTATTTTGGCATCAAAAAGTCGCATCAAATTGAACCTACTTTTGTAACGGTTCTTGTACACTGGGTGGTAACTTCTCTACCACCCACTGCACAGCCCTGCATCACCTGTTGCAACTGCAGCAGTGTCCGTCACAAATATCCAGGTCTGGGCCCATGACTTGGATGAGCAACATCAAGTCTACGGGTTCAGAGGGAAATGCATGATGGCACCTTTTGCGCATCATCACACTTTTTTGGTTCTCAGGTGTGTAAGTAAATGAACTGTAGTACTCGATTTTTTCCCAGCATACGACTTGTCAAGCTCAATTATATATAGTCCATAAATTGTGATTTAAATCAGATAATTTTAGGTATAGTCTGTTTTTATTAAAATGTTTGTTAATATCTAGACCTGCTAAATTGTATGTCGTTTAGGATTTGACTTTTGCGATCCTACATCAGTAGTAAGGCCGGCCTGTATAGAACGTACGGTTAAGGATACTCCTATCTTTTGTGTACGACCTATAATTTGTCATTTTTGGCCGATTTATAGGTCGTACAGTAAACATATACGGCCGACTTTTGGTGGATTTACAGGTCGTACAGTAAACATATACGGTCAATTTCTTCGTCGATTTATAGGTCGTACAGTTAAGTATACAGGTTTTAGAGTTACCGTAATAGTAGAATTACGGTAATTTTCGATTATGGTAATACTGGAGTTATGGTAATAGATGTGTTACTGTAGATGAAAAAGGAGAATCGATGAACGGAAAATGGAAAAGGAAAACTAAAATGAACAAAAAATGGAAAAGAAATAAAAAGAGATCGTGTGTAAAAAGGGCTTCCCCTCTGGGAAGAGGAAGCCCTCAAAAATTTGCACCCCGGACCCCCTTTGTCAAAAGGGTGCCACCTGCAGGTGTAAATATGTTTCGGAGGTCCCATTTCTGAACGATCGTTCAAGTCAAGAAATGTCAGAAGGGTCAAACTGGTCAGTAATGGTCTGTTTAATGAGTAAAATCTCGGGAGAGTCAATACGCGATGAAACATTATCCTTACGGGTGCATGCGTATAAAGTTTGATGTTCTGCCAAAAATGACCAAGAAGGTCTTTTATAAAAAATGACCAGAGCGAGCTGGCCATAAAAAGCATGTAGACAAATAAGGTCTTTTATAAAAAATGACCAGAACGAGCAGATCCTAAAGAGAGTGTAGAAAATTTGGAGAGTTGAAAAAATCTTTACATATCAAAAATTTTTTAATTTAATGCAACATTCTAGCTTATTATTATAAAACTTTTGAAACACTATTTTATTTTTGTTTATCGCAAAAATACTGTAGTCTAAATACAAAAATTATGATAATGTGAACAAAAAAATGGAAAACAAAAAAAGAAAGAAAGCATTTATAAAATTAACCCCCTCCACCCAGGGAGGAAGTCGTTCAAAAAAAGCGCCCTCGGGCTCCAAAATAAGAGGTGCGCCATCTGCAAGTTCACAGAATAGCTAATCGGAAGCCCTGCATACTGAATGATCATCCAAATTAGAATGGTATTTTAGATCAGAATGCTCAATTCCACATGTAAAAACTCCAAGAGTCTATAAAACTTGAAACATTATTCCTATGGGTTTATACTTATAAGGTCGTAAATGACCAAATTCTTTTATAGAAAAACTGGCATAAAGCGCATGTAAAAAAGTGAACACTTGAGATGAAAAATATTTTAAATTTAAAAAAGTGATACCACAAAAATATTTGAAGAAAAGAAAAGAAAAAAGAAAAAAGAAAAGAACTAAATCATCTAGGGTAGCTATACATGAACGTTACTCTACGTATAGAAAATTAATACATTATATTGGATGATTTATGTAGGTAGATACGATTTTGTATACAGAGTGTTTTCCAGAGCAAACATAGAAAGGTTAGACAGCTGAAACCATTTAGATCGTAAAACCAATTAGAAATGCTAGAAAAGGTCAAAGGTTCTATAAAACACGGTAGCAAGAGATGCTTTACCAAAATAATTAAGGTGGTGATTATTGTTATTTTGATAGTTTTCTAGAATAACCTAGAGCCTAAAGCCTTTAAAGAGACGCAATACCAAAACAATTAAGGTGGTGATTATTGTTATTCTGATAGTTTTCTAGAATAACCTAGAGTCGACAACCTTCAAAGAAAAACTGAAAAGATTCAACCAAAAAGCAGAAAAAACCGGAAAAGGTTTAATGAGGGTAAAGAGGTATAAATAGAAAAAATAGAAGAAGAAGAACCATTCTTATTTTTGTACTTGCGCGCGACACCTGAGACTACCAATGGAGGCCCTATTTGTTACGTTTATTTCGGCGTTGAGAGCCGCCTACGAGGTTTACGGTACGATGATTTTACAAATATTTTGATTTAAAAATTAATATGGATACTATTTTATAATATTATTATTAATTTAGAACCGTTTTTAACGACGGCCGACATTGATGCATGGGGGTCCATCTTTTGGGAGGAGGCGTCGACGGACTTCAAGAGCTGGTGGAAAAGCCAGCGAGGGGTTGAATATCCGGCTAGACAGAAACCCTTTTGGGGTTTTATGAAATGTCTACGCCGGATGTCCAAAAACCCTTCGCTGGACAACGGCCACCTAGCCTCGCACCTGTGGAATATCCTCCCCTCGGGTGCGAGGACTGAATGGGGAAACGCCGATGATCGCTACGTCGACGAGAGGATAGGACTGGCGCTACCGTGTTTCTAGTAAGTTACGATGTTATAGTTAAAACACGTCGTAGATATATAAATTTTATAAGCTAGCTGAGCTGTCTAAAACTTACCAAAGAACATTTCTAGAATATTCTAGAAGCTTTCAAATATTTACACAATTTTATATGATAAAAATTTATGATAAATAAAGACTATTGATAGATCTTGTACCTATTACTTAACAGTTAAATGATATATTAGAGTAAAAATTTTTGTTTAACTAAAATAGTTATTAAAATTTGTAAAAATTTTAGTGGATACGCGTGAAACCTCTAGCGAGGGCTGCGGTGGTGGCGGGGGCGGCGGTGGCTGCGTATGTATATATATATGTATATTTTATTTTGTTTTTAAATTTTGTATATATGTATAATTTATTCTATTTTGTTTTAAATTTTGTATATATATATATTTTGTTTCAAATAAATTAAATTGAATTAAAATTAATAAAATTTTTTTATTTATTGTGTTTAATAGTAGAGGTAATTTCTTTAGAGTTCTACTATGAGTGTGTGTGTATGTGTGTGTCAACTTCTGGAATATAGAAAAAGGGTTACTGTAGTCAGATATTTAGAGATGTACAAGTAAACGATATGTAGAGAATATGCACAAACAGGTCTTAGCATAAAAAGAACGTACAAGATAATTACATAGTACTGTAGAATTAAAGGAGAAAATAAAGGAAAGAAGGAGTAATAAAAGGAAGTTCATTTATAATTAGGAATAAATTAAAAGAATATTTCTAAACAATAGCTAAAGAGAAGGGTTGTATAAACAACAACAACTATAAGTGATTTTTATTATTATAAAAAAATGAGATGAAATGTACATATAAATATAACGTATTTAAATACTATAATCCGTAAAGGTTTCACGATTTTTATCAATCATTACGAGAGAGTCAAATTCTGCGTATATAAGTGCTTCAATACCGCCATCTGGTATATCCTCACCAAAATTCATCTGTAAACTAGTGGTTCCTTCACGTACGAGTTCCCAAAAGTTACCATCCATACCCCAAAGAGTCAAATCAAAAACTAAAACTGTGCTATGCGTTGTAAAAGAATTTCGAGTAATTTCATTACCCTTGTTATCTGTACCAATTCCTAGCCCCTCAAATAATTGTACAAAAGTGTGCAAATATTTGTTTTCTTTAAAATTTAGCATATAGGGTGTTGTAGGTAATGCTGTAGTGCCACTTGTTATTTTAATTTCGTTTAATCCGAAATGCTCAAAATTGAAGGGGCTTTGATAATAATCACCCCTAGCAGCGGAACCATCAACAAGCGCAACAACAAGACGACGAGGTAAAAGACCTGTGAACAATGAGTTCAGAGGAGCTGAGTGACGACTAGTTGTTATGTATAGACTTGTAACATGACATCGACGAATAGGGTATTTTGCAGCTGTATTTTGTAACATGGATTCAATAGCTAGATTGATATTATCCGCAACTTCAACTTTTTTAATAAATAAAGACATGCTTTTAACCTCGATTTTATAAGCTTCGTTGTCAGTAGATATAAATTTTTGCAAGCAAAAATCATCTCTATGTCTGTATAAATCAATTTTTAAAGTACATTGATTCAATAGGAAACGTTCTTCCATAAATAGATCGGCAAGTATAGGAGCCATTAATTCAACAACTGCACTGTTTTTGAACATCTGAACTCTTTCCAAAGCACCCTTGTTTTTCTTTATATCAAGAACATCGCCATTTTCAAAAGCATAACTAGCAGCTGCAACATGTGTCAACTTAGCATCACGACCATAGTTCAATTCCATTTCCAAATAAGATCTGTAAGCGTATCTATCCCCACTGAAATGTTAAAATGTTAAAATTAAAAAACGTAGACATACATTTAATTATAAAACTTACCTGTCAGATATTAATTTTCCATTTAAGTACATCTTGATCTGTTTAAAAAATGTTTTGCCGATCAAATTAATTGGCGCCACAACGTTACCACTGATATTGTTGTTGGCATCTGCTGTTAAAATGCAAGCAGCGCCATTAGCTTTCGTAATTCGAATAGTAAAATATATAAAATTTTTTGATAAGTCCAACGTATATGAATCAGGTGAAATAACAAACTCGTAAGGTCCTTCATTAGTACAAGGATTTTGTAACTGAATTTCAGACCAAAAACTTCTATGAATAGCAACTTGTGTTGGAGGTACGGTAAATAAATATAACTCCGTTTTACTACTAGGAGACGACGCAGCATCAATAAATTTACTCATTTTGAATAGATATCCTTGAAACCGACTACTCTACGTGGAGCCTTTTTTAAGAATGAGGAACGTCGTTTCAGGTGTTTACGTTTATGTCGTTTTTGATGTTGATGTTGTTGATGCTGATCATCATTTAACTTTTTATTGCTTTTTATATGTATTGTAGAATTTATATGTTTACGCTTCCCTAAACCTTTTCCTTTATGAATGCATTCGCCCGTTTCGTGTAATAAGCTGCCAGCTGCGTTTCGTCCATGCTCAGCAACACTTTCTTTAAAAGAACGGCCTTCTACAACATTGCCTGCAATTTTGGAACCTGCAGCAAGTGCATGCTTTCCTGCAGATTTTAACAAAGGCATAGCTAGACGCCACAAACTCTTAAAAAAATTACCAACTCCAGCTCCTTGATGTCTATAATAATATGGGTATGCTGCTCGGAAACCTTCTAAGGTACCACCTAACTGAAATTAATTATCTTGAATGCTGTGTTGATAAATTTTGATCCAGTAATCAACGGTTTCAGGAATAAATACGGCATGCATATTTTGCTTTGAAAATCAAAAGGAACAACTAAATGAATTAATTAATTAAGAGCATTTGCGAAAATTCAACCTGACGACAACGTGTCCAAATGCAAATGAATGAATGAATAAATAAAAATTTGATACTATGATTATAGGAATAAAGGAGTACGTCGCCGAAAATGTAATTTAACTATAACATCCCCAAACTGAAAGGGTATAAGCTCATTCATACTGTTTTTTATATTAATCTCGAGTACTGTAATTTCTTTTAATTGAATGGGTATATAGTGAGGTGTTTCATATAATCAACTCACATTATCTTTGTATTTTCCCTGAACATTTACTATACGTAAAAGCGGTGCTAAAGTATTTCCAACAATCTGATTTTCAATAATATTACAGTAAACATAAAAATTCTGTAAATCATTCAAATTTGGTGGTTGAATGCCTAACATGTATAAATGATTAGTTCCAGGCTCGGCAAGAAAAACAGCTTTGGATAGTGGAATATGTGTGTTAGAATTTTTTGGAGGTTTCTCTCCAACAGTATATAAGTTAATATTGACAGCTCTATTTAAAAAATCATCAGCAGTTGCATAGGCCTCAGTATTGGTAGAGCTAAATCCGAGAAGCTCCATTAATCGTTTGCTTATATCAATTTTACGTAAGACTGTACCACTTTTTATTTTCAAATTAACTAATCCTCTACTATGTTCATCGTATGAAAACATGATTTCCATGTTAGTTCTGGCAATAGCTGCTCCAACTTTTGCATTCAACTCTTCAATTAATTCAGATATGGTAAAGTAATGTTTTTCAAAAACTATTACTTTAATTTTTTTGACCTTATTTCCGACACCATCCGTAGTTAACGTTATTACATTATCTCCACCATGATTGGTAAATGTAGCCCAACTATAGGGGTATATTATTTCACTTAGTCCTACCTCCCAGCTTCCATCTAGTTTTAAACGGTAAGGTAGATGGGCTGAAAAATCAGAGGGTTTGTTTCCATTTTTGCTATTACTAGGTAATGTGATATAAAATTGATCTTCAAAGGTTGTCATTATTTATAATGTTGTTTGTTGTTGCTGTAGGTACGGTCTTCAATGAATTAGACGACTGTAATACTGTCGGTACGGGGCTAGGTAATAAATATCCTATACAAGCGCACAAAAGACCAACCCACAATTGTGTATTATTATTGTAGAGAGATAAATTTATTATAGCTGTAATGACTACAATGTATATTAGTATGACCTGACTGAAGAAAACCACTTCGTTTCGAGGTAGACATTTTCCAAAAAACTCCCAAATGCTAATGCGAGATGTTTCTGAATGCGTACTATTACTACTATCCATTTCAAAATTAAAAATTTTTTATTTAACAACTAAACACTCAGTTATAAATTTATAAGAAGGCGGAGCTACTAAAGTAACCAATAAAATTATACAAAAATATAAAGGAGGGGGAGCTATCAAAGTGAAGTAAAATTTATATATATAAATACATAAAGAAGGAGTTAACTTTTTACAAACGTGTACATAATTTATTTCGCAAGTGACCTTTTACAGAAAATTTACAATGAAAAAACTTACAAATCAATTTATCATTATAAACAAAATTTGTGTTACTGAAACTTTTAAACATTTTATACATAGGAACATGTCGCACTTTATAATACAAAAAATATAAAGTATATATACCACAAACCCTACTATTAAAATTTTGTAAATGTTTCTTATTTGTATATCTTATTAAAGCATTTTTGTTAATACAGTTTATAAAAGCAGGAATAACTGTCGGTAAACCATAAGAATCAAAATAATATACAGAGTTAGCATTATCAAAATACATAGCTATCCAATGACTTCCTTTTTAAAAAGATGTATCGGTGTTTGCAATTAAAGCGGCAGGTCTTTTAACTATCTTCGGTAGAGTATCGCAAGCAAAAACCCCTAAAAATTTTTCTGATAATAGCGCATCTTGTTGAACATAATATGTCAATTCAAAGTTGTTCATCGTAATTGTCGTCGTCGTCGTTTTGTATATCCTTTTCTAAAATCCAGCTGTTGAATTTTTCAGGATAACCCCACCACTTCACAAGTACTCTATTCTGACCATCTGGTAAACGTTTAGTTTTCAAAACCTTTTCAATTTTGTATTCTTTGATATTAGGATTAAAATCAATTTTCTGTAGTTCTTTTTCATAAAAACGTCCTTCTATATCTTCGCCTTCCAGATCTTGAATTGTATAAAGTATATGATTTCGGGTCTTCACAATATGCTTTACTTTGAAAACTTCTTCACTCCATTGAGGTAAATAACCTTTGTCAAATACACCTCTATGTTTACTAATTCGCACGTAATCTCCTATATCAATCTTAGACTTTCTAGTGTATAATCTTTCAGGGTAGAGTCTTTGCCATATAATTTTTTCGTTAGAATAATCTACATTAATAGGTTTTTCCTTAATCGATCTATGAACAGAGTGATTGTAGTTGGAAACAACTGAGGATAAAATATCAATCCATTTATAAGTAGTAAACTCTGTAAAATATTTAAATAATTTAGTTTTTAAAGTTCTATCAAACCGTTCTACTATTGAACATTTAATGTCTTCGTTTTGAGAAGTAAAAAAATGTATGTCATTAGTTTTCAATAATTTTTGGAAATCTTTGTTGACAAATTCTTTTCCTTTATCACTGCGCACTCTCCAAGGGATTCAACCTCTTTTTAAAATATTTTGAAAAGCATCACAAACATTCTTTGAATGTTTTGATTTTAATGGTTCAACCCATGCGTATTTACTTAATACATCTATACATGTAAGCATAAATTTGTATCCATCATTAAAATCTGCTAAAGAAGACATATCTGCCAAATCAATTTCCCATTGCTGATCCATAGCTGTAACATAAATACGATTACGTGAAAATTTTTCGTTGATTTGTTTATGTAAAGTATAACTATCTTGTTTTGAAAGCCAATCTTTAACATTTTTACGTGTAATATTTTTATGGTGTTTTCTAGCTTCAGCATATAATTTTTCAATACTAGAAAAAGCTGTAGGATTTCCGTGTAAATTTTTGTATAATTTCAAAAGTAAGGTGTTCATTGCTCTAGTACAAAGGTATACCGTCTAAGTGCTCTAACTTTGCGTTGTATCTTCTTTTCTGTCGAATTTCCTTTATTAAAGAATGAATCGTCTTTGGTATCTTCCTCGGCACCACTTGAAAATAAATCAACACCTTTCACAAGTGGTTTATTCAACCGTTTGACACTACTAACTGTCTGATCATCTGATTCTTCCGGAGGTGTGTGGTAGGAGAGTTTCCGAGGTAAAGTGAATAACATTTTACGTAATGGGTTTCCTATAGCCTCTAATGGTACATTATATTTTTCAAAGCATTAACAAACTCATCTACTCCAAGCGTTTGTGTAATTTTTGAACGTTTACGAGACAAATCATGTAATAAATCAATAATATGTGATCCTTCAATTAATTTTCCATCAATTAATACTTCACCTTGCTTATTAACATTTATACTAGGGTTATGTTGCACAATTTCCAATAATAAGGATGCTGAGCATTTAAACTGTTTAGGAATACCGCTAAGTAACTTTTCATCATTCAGCCAATTTTTTTCTTTTTGTTTCAAATTGTCACTATCATTCTCATCTTCTTCGTTATCAATAACTTTTTGTTTTAAAATCACTGTAGTAGGTTGAGCCTTTTCATGTTCAAAAGTTAAATATTGTGAAAATAGTTGCGAGTACATTTTGTATTGTTCTTCGGGCGTTAACGTATTATCTTTCAAAATGCACTCTAGCTCATTATGATACATGTCAACTTGCTTAGCTATACCTGTCTTTTCATTTGAACTCGTCGTCGAAGAAGAAGCCTGAGAGTTAGTCAACTTATTCAGAACCTCCTGAGGTATAAGAGCAAATTTATTAGCAAATTTCATTCTATAATAATTTCTCTGTAACAAAACTTGCTAATGTAGATAATAAAACGGGTAGTACTAGAGGTAAAAATGCTCCACCACTTTGAACAATTCTTACACGTTTATTATGTAAATCTTTTTTCTTGTTTTTTTCGTGTCTTGTAGCTAAACCTCTGAGCAATAATTTATGTCTCGCCAATTTCTTTTTTAAGTTTGAATTAATAGGAATATTACCGTTCAAAATGTTCAAACAAATTTCACATATACAACAGATCAAATCGGGGGAAGAATGTTGAAGAAAAGCACGTCTTTGAACACGATTTGAATTTTTCAACACATTGAGCTCGTGAATATATTTCTTTAATCTAGAAGCCATACAAAACAGACCGTACAGTACAGAAAAATTTTACAATAATGACCAAATGATGAGTAAACATTGAAATATTTATTGTATTACATTAAGATAGTAATGAAGCTTCATTTTGTATGATGATATTCAACTCTTCACGTCTAGAAAAAGCACACAAGTTATTCATATTCATAAAAAATAGTTTATGAGCTGTATCTAGTTTTAAAAAAAGATCTTCTACAAAAATAGCACGAGTTTCGATCATATCCAACTCCGTCAGTAATAATCTAGCAAAACACCAAAATTGTGTAACTTTTTTACGTCCCATGGGTAAACCAACTTCACACCATAAATGGTTGCACACCTTAGCTATGTCTTTGTAAAAAATCTTGGCTTCGGGTGAGAAACGAGTCCAAAACAAATCAGCTATTACGCATTTCTGTTTGTTGTTTAGTATTTTACCTTAAATAAAAATACTATAGTTTAATAAATAGTTAAAGAAGAGATATAAAATTTTTACCTTTTACTTTATTTTGCACCATTCTGACAAAAACTTCAAATGCAGCTGACATCGTAATTGTCACAAAACAAACGAATTATAGAAAAACGACCAACCTCTTCAAAATTCTCGACTAGACTGATGAAGGGTATAATATTTTTTTCTCATTATGTAATAAAGCTATCGTATCAATATATCGTAATCTACTTCCATTGATGTACAAGTTTTGAAATTTACTGCTTCGACTACAACAAGAAAATACGACAGGATTGAAAATATATATTTTGAAACACGCTCGTAGTTGCATAAATTGTCCGTCATTTTGAGGACAATGTAAAATTTTTTCTACATAACGTAGTAAGGGTATTATATGTAATTTATAATTTTCCCGTAATAATAATTTCTGATCTGTAACATTTTTTGTGTTTGGTAGCGTAAAATCTGTAACATTTACAGGTTCTTCATTTTCATAAAATTGAAAAGGGTATTGTACCCATACAATAAAAACAGCTATGAAAAGAATCACAGCAAGAGTATTTAAAAAATGTATTTACTGTATATCATGTCGCTAAAATAATAGGATCCGACTAACTTGTATAAAGTTTTTTTGTAAAAATGATGAATCATTTAGGTGTATACAGAATCATGTGATCATTGTCGGGAAATGTATTAGATCTAAGTCGATATTTTTCTGGACATGTCTGTGTAAGATCTATTAATAAATAACGGTATGGTTTACTAGTAGCATCCTCATATGCCTCTATGAAATAATTTGAGGTAGTTGGAAAAATCTGTCCAGCCAGTGTGTGGACTTGTAATTTATTGCTTGGGTTTTTTAAAAGAATTAAATATTGAGCGTTTATCCTACTCGTACGCATTCCATCAAAAAAGGCATTCTGAACTATATGTATAATTGATATATTCCAATGATGCGATCCTTTAGTAAAAAGTTGAGTTAAACTTTGATCATTCTTCATCTCTTGCATCATATCATCCATAATTAATAATTTAGGTGTATCTTTACTTTTCTGAAGTTCATTCAAATCAGGCGAACCTTGAATAAATTCTACATAAGAACATTTCTGAACTAATTCATCGTAAGCTTCTTGCCATTCCGAATAACACCAATAAATTTTCACAGGAGCAGGGTGAAGCATTTCTTTAGCAAAAATTACAAGTTTTTTAACAAATTGTGTTTTTCCTGATTTTTTTGGAGCAGAAACTATACAGTTAAATGGATGTTTCCATATATAAAACTTTTCATCATCATCATTTGACATCTCTTTTTGACAACAACAAAAACCAATCACTTTTTACTTGAACAATTTTTAAAATGATTTTTATTATTATTTAAAACAAAATGTTATATATAATTATCAAAATTACAATATAAAACAGTGCACATGTAAAATATAAAGATAGATAGATGATTATATAAAATAGAATAACATTACTATATGCAAAAATATGCGCGCAATATATGTATGAAATTATATAACAAGCAAATACGTAAGCAATTACATAAGCAAGCAAACTATAATTAATTAAAACATACAAACTATAATGAATGTAAGCAAAACTTTTACAATTTACTGTTAATAAAATCGCGTAGTGTTTTGATAACAACAGCATCATCAAAATCATAATGATAACCTTCATCAATAAAACATGCTACAGTATCCTTAAGAATTTTACGACCAGTACTTGTAAGTGGTATACATCTAAATATGTCAATCATCTGTTTAAAAGCGCGAAGACAGTAATAACCTTGAACTTCACCTATAACATATTCAAAACAGTCAATGATAAGTCCCATCTTTTCATATAAATGATTAACTGTTGGTGTAATTGGGATATTATATATGGAATTACAAGCTGGACACTGATGATCCTCAACAATTCCTACCTCTTTCGTGCAATAACAATCAAAAATACACCCATTAACGATGTCTTGTATAACTAGTTCAGCACATATAACTATAAATAATTTTTCACCTTTTACTACTTGCTCATCAAAAAACCATGGAATATCTAAACCCTGAACACGTAACTCACAAATACCCTTGGTTTCGGCGTCCAACAAATTGGTATCCGACGTTGAATCGTAGTCAGGATCATTGAAACAGTTGATGAAGAGATCGTTAATAAACGACATTTGAACGCTAGCTTCCTTTTGATCTTCACGAGCATTGCTTTGTTCTCCGGCGAATTTTGTAGCATGAATCCCTTCTTCTTCTTTAATAATTTTCTTATCTGCACCGACTTCTTCTTTAACAATTTTTGGGGTAGAACCATCTTTTCCAGCTACGTCGTCATTTTCATTTGTTTTGCATTTTATCGCTAACTGGAGATTTGCTGCTAAAGCGTTGTACTCGTTTGAAATAGCTGGTGCTATCTCATGTATCATATTGGTCCAACGCCAAAATTGCTAAAGAATAAAACATTATATTTTAAAAGAAAGAAAGAAAGAATTCATATATCAGCTCACTTCTTTAGATAAACACCCTGTCGTTCCATTAAACAAATTGTTAAATCCTACTGTAACCTTGTCGCTCTCAACCAGCATTTTATAACCAAGGTTGATGCCGCATCGACCTCCATGTGAAAATGTCTTTTCAATAACGAAAATAAATTGACACGTATCTACCTTCAACCACTACAAATAATGCCATGTTTTCGTCTAACATGAACTGGTGTTCCATTTTTGAAAATTCTTGAAGAAATATTAAAGAGAGAGAGAGAGAGAGAGAAGAAGTGAGTAGTTTTTGCAGCAACAAAACAGATAAATGTATAAAGTGTTCAAAATTTTAGAGTAAAAGGAGGTTATAACTATAATGAAATAACCAGGATATATAGCTTATAGATGTAAGAGTAGGAGTTATAAGCATAATAAATATTCAAGACATATATCCTACAGTATTCTACTATTCTGAGGAGTATATGAGAGGAGGAGCTATGTTCTACAAAAATAAAATAAAATGTGTTTATGTGCTACGGTAACCTTTGAGATCAAAGCTAGAAAAATATGTGTTTTATGTGTTATAGTAATTATCAAGGTCAAAGCTATAGAAGCAACATAGCCACGTGCCCATGAGTTATAAGGGTCTTTAAAGCTTTTCCACATAAAAAGAAAAGATGGTGCAACAGCTATTACAGTTATTTTATAGCTTCAAGAATCAAAATAAAAATACTAGGGTTGTACAGTAAAACAGGTTTTCAACTGGTTTTAACTGGTTATATGCTAATAAAATAAGCTAAAGCAATGATATGTGCACGTGTTCATGAGTTATAGAGGTCTTTAAAGCTTTCCCATCATAAAAAAGAAAAGTACTACAATAACCTCGTAAACAATAATTAAATCTCTACCATAAAATTAATAGTTTTTGCTAATTTATAAAAATTTTCTATTATTATTACTGTACAAGTTTTGATGAATAGGTTGTTTTCTATTTTTCTAGTTTATAGTTTTTATATTTTCTAGTTTGGATAATTTTTATAATGAAACCTATTTACGAGGATATTACTTCGGATGAAGATGACATGCCTATAGAAATTTTAGAAGATATTACTTCGGATGAAGATGACATGCCTATGGAAATTTTAGAAGATATTACTTCTGATGAAGATGATGAAATGATTGTGAATGAGTCTTCAGAGAATATTACCTCTGAGAAAAAAGAAGAAGAAGAAACACTTGATAATGATATTTTGGAAGAAGAAGAAGAAGGAACTGTTTTAGATTATGATGATGATGAAGATGATCAATACAAAAGTTATACGCCTTACAGTTCTGATGAGGAAGAAATTTACGAAGCAGCTCAAATTGGTGGTGGTGGTGGTGGTGTTAGGGTTAGTGGAGGTGTAACGAATGCATCTTTTGTTGCGGATGATTTTTTCGAACTAGGTCAACCCAGTACCGTAAATATTAGGCCTTTTAATACCGAAGGTCGGGAGTACTCTGTGAACTTTCATAATACTGAACATATGGATGATTTAAATGCTCAAATAGTGCCAACGTTTCAACATATAGTAGAGCAAATTTCTGAGAATGTCGCTGATAATGCATTTATAGGGTTTTCCTTTGACCATCCAGATTTGACAAAAGGTCGTGTTTTGATACCTTTTAGACCGAAACATGCTTTAACTGGAGATTTGATTGTAAACACTCTTAATGCTGTTCTTCAATCAAATGAGCAAATACAAATTGATAGTCGTCAGTCTACAATTCGTACAATTGTTGTAACACCACCTGAGGGTAGCGGTAAGCTAATTAAAATTACTTATGTAAGATTTTATTTTTATTTATTTATTTATTTATTTTAATTTAAGGTATTCACAATGCTCATCAATATTTAAAACATAATGATTTTCTAAAAGATAAACACTGTATTATTAAAATCAAGAACACGGATGATTTATGTTTTGCTAGAGCTCTAGTTGTTGCTAGAGCTTACATTCATAAAAAAGATAGGAATGCTGAGCACAAATGGGAAAGTATTCGAAAGTCTGAGAAGTCACATCTACTGCAAACAAAGGTTGCTAAAGAACTGATGACCTTGGCAGGATTAGCTAACCATCAAGGAGCTTGCGGTTTTCTTCAGCGGGAACAACTGCAAGCTGTTTTATTACCCAATTATCAAATCAAAGTTTTTAGCAAAGAATGCTTTAAAGATTTAATATTTAGAGGTTAGAGTTTTTTATTTTTCTGTTATTGTGTACGTATTTAGAGTTTTAAGGACCTGAAGCAACGCATGTTTTGAATATTTACCACCATGATAACCATTACTCCGTCATTACAAAGATGCCTGGATTTTTTGACTGCAGCTACTTTTGTCCTCATTGGGATCTGGCCTACAATAACAAAATGGAACACAGATGCAGAAACGTTTGTCCTCTGTGTTACAATACACCCCCATGTAATCAATTTAATGCTCGAAAATGCAAAGATTGTCTGCGATATTTTAAAAACGATGAGTGTTTTGCTCGACACAAGTTTGTTTTTACTCGAAGAGGTCAATCGAAACATCAAAAAACAGGGGTATCTATTTGCGATAGTTTCAAAGTGTGCGAACAATGTGATACACTGATTCGAAGAGCACATTCTAAACCTCATAATTGCAGTTATTTTGAATGCAAAACATGCAATAAAAGCGTACCTAAAAAAGGTATTAGATATGGTATAATTATTTTATTTTATTTTATATGAAAATTTTTAATTTTAGGACATTTATGTTTTATGCAACCTGTTGGTAGTGAACAAATTGAAGAGGAAGAAGATATATTTGAAACAAATGTTGATGAGGATAAGTGTCTAGATGATAATGAAACAGGAACTACTGATAAGTGTCCTGTTAATCAAAAATTTGTTTTTTATGATTTTGAGACTAAGCAGGAAAAAATTCTACGACAAACCGAATTAGGGGATGTGTTCGAACATGAACCAAATTTATGTGTTGTCCATACTGTATGCGATCAGTGTCGTCAAAACGAGGGAAATTTTCGCTGTGATACATGTGGTCAAGGCGAGCGTATTTTCAAAGGATCTACATGTCTAAATGATTTCTGCAAATACCTTTTTGCAAAAGGTATGAAAAACATTACAGCAATAGCGCATAATTCTCGAGGATTTGATGGACAATTTATAATGCAGTTTTTGTATCGTAATGGACATCATAAACTACATATCATTAATAAGGGTGAATTAGTAAATTGTTTATAGTTTTTCATTTTCATTTTCATCTATTCATTTATTTATTTATTTTAGGTTTAGAGTTGATGTGTATCAAAGTAGGGTCGATAAAAATTATTGATTCTCTGAACTTTCTTCCGATGCCTTTGGCGGCTTTACCGAAAACATTTGGAATAAGTGAAATATGTAAAGGATATTTCCCTCATTTCTTTAATAGAAAAGAAAATTACGGATATATTGGCTCATATCCATCACCCGACATGTAGGGTTACAATGCTATGAAACCTGCGGCTCGTACCACATTTCTGGAGTGGTATAATGGAAAGCTTGAAGCAGTAAGTTTGCAAAAGTATAAAGTTTTGCATTTAAATGCATCATTGTTTAGGGTTGTCAATTTAATTTTGATAATGAGTTACTTGACTACTGTCGTAGCGATGTGCAAGTTTTACAACAATGTTGTATGAAATTTCGCGATATTTTTATGGAAGAAACAAATGTCGATCCTTTTGAAAATTCAATAACCATTGCTAGTGCTTGCAACTTAGTTTTCTGACGTGTATTTTTGAAGCCAAATACTATTGGTGTAATACCGTACAAGGGTTATGGTAAAGAAGAAAGACAGTCTGTTATAGCCTTAAAATGGTTGAAATGGTTAGCCCATAAAAATGAAAAACTGTATATTCGACATAAACTTAATGGTGGTGAAGTTCAAATTGGAAGATACAAAGTTGATGGTTTATCAGGTAATTTTGTTTAAATTTTTGAAATTTTAATAAAATTTGTTTGCTCATTAAGACACCACAATTTATGAATTTTACCATTGTTATTGGCATGGTTGCCCTAAATGTATGAAAAATAGATATCAATTAACAGCCGATAATAATACAAAAGCAGTCGATGCATATGAACACACTTTTAATCAGGCTATGGAACTTCAATCACTCGGTTATAGCGTAGTCGAAATGTGGGAATGCGAACTCTTACAACAACTTCACTCAGATCACAAAATGAAAACATTTTTTGATACAGTCAAAATACCGGAACCTATAAATCCTCGAGAAGGTAAAATCTTGAATTGTTCTTTTTTATTTTGTCAAAAGTTTTCTTGTTTTAGCTTTCTTTGGCGGTCGCACTAATGTTGTAAAACTGTATCATAAAATTAAGTACAATGAAGATGGTACACAAAAGATCAATTATGTAGATGTATGCAGTTTATACCCATTTGTCAACAAATATGGGAAATACCCTACAGGTCATCCAAAAATCTTTACTGAAGATTTTGAAGAGGTCAGCTCAACATCACAGCCTTATGAGGGGTTAATCAAGTGTATGGTTTTACCACCTCCCAAACTCTTACATCCTGTTTTACCGTATCGACATGGTGGTAAATTATTGTTTCCTTTATGCAAAACTTGCACGCATGATTCACAAAAGACCACATGTGAGCATAACAACCAAGACAGAGCATTAGATGGTACATGGGTTACGATAGAATTATATAAAGCCTTAGAGAAGGGATATAAGGTATATTGTTACTGTAATGGTTCTTTTTCTATGTATATTATTTTTGTTTCAGATCCTCAAGATTTTTGAGGTTTGGCATTATGATAATATTGAGCAATATCATCCAACCAAAAACCCCACTGGTGGTTTATTTACTCAATATGTCAATACCTTTCTGAAAATGAAACTACTAAATTTTATATTATGTAAATGTGACAGAATTTGATTGTAATTTTTATAGGAGAGTGAAGGATACCCTGCTAAAGCTCAGACAGATGAGCAAAAACGTGAATACGAAATGGAGGTCTACAATCGTGAGAATATTTCATTGGATTCTTCAAAAATTTTAAAAAATCCTGGAAAGAGGGCTTTGGCGAAATTAATGCTAAATTCTTTCTGGGGAAAAGTAACTTTGCATAGTTTTTTGTATTTCATTTAATTATTTTTATGTTTTTTAGTTTGGTCAACTAAACAATATGGATAAGACTGTTATCCACAATGCACCCAAAGAATATTTTGAACTTGTGATGAATGTAGCCAACATTATTAAGAATGTTAGACTAATCAATGAACAATTGGTGTCAACAACATATTGTCAACATGATGATTTTGCGGAAGTCATGGGAAATACTAACGCTGTTATTGCAGCTTATACAACGGCTCAAGCTGGACTAAAGTTATATTCTTACATTGAGCGATTAAAAAGTTGAGTATTGTATTTTGACACGGATAGTATTATTTACCTGTCAACAGTTGACAAACAACAATATCAGGTACCCACTGGTTGGTGTCTTGGTGAAATGACTGACGAGTTACGTGAATATGGTTCTGGATCTTACATTACTGAATTTGTTAGTGGAGGTCCTAAAAATTACGCCTACAGGTTGTGCAGTCCCTCTACTGACCAATACCGTCACGTAATCAAAGTCTGCAGTATCACTTTGTCATCAGATACTATGAAAAAAGTTAATTTTTATTCGCTTCATCGAATGGTTTTTGCTTTTGTAAAAAACAATGGAAAAGAAGAAGTACATGTACATAGTCTCCGTATAGAGCATCAGCAAGATCGTAAAGTTGTTACTCATACTTTGAAAAAATTTCATATAGTATATGATAAACGTATTTTGAAACATAATTTTTGTACATTTCCTTATGGTTGGACTAAATGATTTTTACAATAAAGTAGAATGTTGCATCAAATCAAAAATTTTTTCTTTTTGATATGTAAAGATTTTTTCTTTTTTCTACACGCTTTTTATGACCATTTTGTTTTGGTCATTTTTTATAAAAGACCTTCTTAGTCAATTTTGGCAGTCAATCAAAATATATACGCATGCACCGGTAAGGATAATGTTTCATCGCGTATTGAAACTCCCGAGATTTTTCTCATTAAACAGACCATTACTGACCAATTTGACCGTTTGAGATTGACTTGAACGATCGTTCAGGAATGGGGCCTCCGAGCATATTTACGCCTGCAGGTGGCGCCCTTTTGTCAAAGGGGGTCCAGGGGCGCAAATTTTTGAAAGGCTTCTTCTGCCCACGGGAGAAGCCATTTTTACATGCGATTGCTTTTTAATTCTGTTTCATTTTTTTGTTCATTTCAATTTTCCTTTTTCATCTACAGTAACACACCTATTACCATAACTCCAGTATTACCATAATCGAAAATTACCGTAATTCCACTATTATGGTAACTCTAAAGCCTGTATCCTTTACCGTACATCAACTCTCCAAATTTTCTACACGCTTTTTACGATCTGCTCCTTCTGGTCATTTTCTATAAAAGACCTTATTTGTCTACATGCTTTTATGGCCAGCTCGCTCTGGTCATTTTTTATAAAAGACCTTCTTGGTCATTTTTGGCAAAACATCAAACTTTATACGCATGCACCCGTAAGGATAATGTTTCATCGCGTATTGACTCTCCCCAGAATTTACTCATTAAACAGACCATTACTGACCAGTTTGACCGTTCTGACATTTGTTGACTTGAACGATCGTTCAGAAATGGGACCTCCGAAACATATTTACACCTGCAGGTGGCACCCTTTTGACAAAGGGGGTCCAGGGTGCAAATTTTTGAGGGCTTCCTCTTCCCAGAGGGGAAGCTGTTTTTACACACGATCTCTTTTTATTTCTTTTTCCATTTCTTGTTCATTTTAGTTTTCCTTTTTCCATCTACAGTAACACACCTATTACCATAACTCCACTATTACCATAATCGAAAATTACCGTAATTCTACTATTACGGTAACTCTAAAGCCTGTATACTTTACTGTACGACCTATAAATCGACGAAGAAATTGACCGTATATGTTTACTGTACGACCTGTAAATCCACCAAAAGTCGGCCGTATATGTTTACTGTACGACCTATAAATCGGCCAAAAATGACAAATTATAGGTCGTACACAAAAGATAAGAGTATCCTTAACTGTACGACCTATACGGGCCGGCCTTACTACTTACATCATGAGACCCAAACTACATATGAGTGAAAAATCTCACAATAAAAACTTTGTGTAAATGATTTTGAGGGCCGTATTTATTTCTTGTCATTATTTAAAGAAGCATTTTTATAGAACAGAATTTTAGCTTTCAATGCTCCAGTCAGCGATAATTAACGGCAGTCAAAATATGTGATGGCTATAGGAAAACAGTTACCACAATACGTCAAAAATTTTGTACAGATCTCCTAAGCGTACAACAAAGTACGTACAAAGAACATTGAAATCAAAAATCATTATTGATTTTCTTCGTTGAATTTTTATCGGCCAATTCTTGCCATTTAGATTTATTGTATCTGAAAAAGTTACCAGAATGGCAGATTTCGCAATCAAGTGATCCATGTCTTACTGGGCTTTCTCCAGCAAAATATTTGCACACGGGATCAAATGTGACAAAAGCTCGTAGCACGGGACGCAAATTCCCTTTATAAACCCCACCTGCATGTTGGGTAGCTCGTGGCATTTGCGCCGGTCCATCATGGGTATTGGTTCACGGCCACTGGCCAGTTCGGCGTCGCCCTTAAATTTTGAATCTTAATATTCGTTAAAAAACTTAAGATCATATAATTTATATTAAGTTAAAATCAATGAGAACTATCGTTCGGTACACTATATGTGCAGGTTAGATTCGAAAAAATTTTGCCGGTCAAAATTACCTGCTCGTAAAATTCCTCGAAAATCACTTTCGTCGTTTCTGTTTGAACTTCCCACGGTTTGGCACTAGCGATCAAATCACAGGCGGTCATACAAACGGCTTGCGCCAAAAGTCTAAATTTTTTCATCGGGATAAACTGACGATGAACCTCGAATTTTCTACAATATACCTATGACTCGTTTCGTCCCACGAAAATTTTTTATCGTCGACCAATTGCTTGAGCTTCGTTTTGTTGGGGAAAAATAAGGCCAAATCGGTGGCCAAAATGCAATGTTTCATATTCCCTAAGACCTAAAAAGTAAGCAATATAATCCTATAAAACTTTATAAAAGCAGCTTGATCTAAAAAGGTGCAATATGTGTTCTGAGCGATCATAAAAAACCTCATAATTTTCACCTACGTTTCTGCAAAACGCAACCTATGATTTATTCTACAGTCCACTCATTTTCAAATAGGCCGAATGCAAAAATATCCAATGAAATCAGCCAGCAGTTGATGAGCATGTATCGAAATCTGTCATTCCTATTTTTGTAAGTTTCCTTCCTAACTGCCACGGTCAACCTGATAAAAAGGCAATCGCGTACGCAGTTGCATATTCAGCACAACACTTTTGGAGCCCAATTAGCATGCATGGAGTCATCGGAACCAAGAATAACCAGAATATGGTTCAGAGTCTGCTTTCCGCACACAATACCAAAATAATACAGTTTTACGAGCCAAAATTTCATTCATTTTTGACGATTCACAAATTGATTGAAGGAGCTGAATTTTGTCATTAATATTTTGGACGCCAGAAGTAGAAAATTTTATCTAATGTCCTTGAAAATAAGGAGCCTAACGATAATTAACATTGGTTTTTTGGAGAGTATTTCGACAGTAAAATACGTTGAATTGTGAAATTGACAACACAAGATTAAATTAACGTGAGTACAACTCAGATGGCGTGAAATTTACGTTAAACTATAGTCTACTTTTCCACAATGAGCCATGAGAAGAACAAATATGTTCATGCAAACAAAAAGCAATCCGGCCGCCTTCTCCGTCAGATTGACTGTAGCAGTCAGAACTATAACTTGAAAAAAAATATTTGCTTGCGATGCATGGTCATCGCCTGCCCACCGGATTTGTTTGGATTTTTGCATTCCGAGACTCAATTAAAAATGAGTGAAGTATAAACTTTATAGCTATGCTGCGAAAATGTCATGAATCTGATGAAACTCACCCATTTGTAGTCGTCAGAAGATAAGGATTTAAATATATTGTGCCCATCCTGCTGCAAAATAAGCACAGTTTGATTGAAATGGTGATTTTCCATCACAGACGTGGAATATATGGCCGCCAAGGGTGTGGCCATGCTTTTCATGAAAGCGTTAGTTTTACCGCGATGATCCAAATCGTGACAAAGGCAGGCGACGTACATGGATAATTTCTTGGACATGGAAAAATTTTGAATATAATTCCGTGCAAACTGGATGTCCCAAATCGGAAAACTTTTTTTGATTATCATACCTCCAAACCCGTGAAAACGTCGCTTTGTTTCAATATGGTGTACATAGCGTGTGCTACAGACCAACCATGGGCCCAATTGTGGTAGGGAACGACCCGATAATTTTTCCGAACAGTGAGCACGAAACGGACAAGATCATCGACGTCAAATCTGAAGCATCGGACAAAAATGCAAGAATCCACAAAAATGGACGTGGTGGATGAAGGGCACTACTATCGCAGTAGTTCGATGTCATAGTATTTTATAGAATAATGGTGTGCAAGGACGTGAAAAAAGTTAAATTTTGAGAGAATCTGTTGCAGCAAACCCAAATACTTCCTTTCTTTAAACGCAGTGAATTGAGAATCGTTTAGCACATCCCTTTGGGTAACATCCAAATAAGCCCTTCGAACTATACATCTTTATATTTGATCGAGTTATAAGGGATCAAAATTAAGGGTGACTGTATGCAGCACAGAGTTTGGAATTCATCACGGCAAGTCTTGAACTATATTTTGCTTTTCTGTAAATGCTCCTAAATAATGAAAGTAAAAAGCAAATAGTATTTCATTTTTAAGGATTTTATGTTAAACCATAGATCACATCGGACTAAAATTTTTGAGAATGTTACAATAGCGTAACAATTTTTTTAGTGAAAAATCTTACTGTAAAAGCTTGATGTTGAGGATTTTGACGACAGTGCCGACTTTGATCATTTTTTCAAATTTAGAAGCATTTTATGAACACCAGACTATACCTTTGCAAACCGAACAATTCTTTGAACATAAAAACGGCGTACAGGGGTTTTTCAATTTCGGTTAAATTCCGCGGATGGATATCGAATCTGAAAAATCGAAAAATCTGGGGCCGGTTTCATCAAACAGATTTAGGCTCTAACTGAGCTGCAGCTTAAGCTGTAGCTTAACTCTATATGTTATACCATTGTCGTTAAGCTGCGGCTCAGCTGTAGCTCAACTCATAAACACAAAACATATCGGGAAAGTTAAGCTGCAGCTGAGCTCCATCTTAACGACAATGGTATAACATATAGAGTTAAGCTACAGCTCAGCTGCAGCCTAACTTTCTAGATATGTTTTGTGCGCACGAGTTAAGCTGTGGCTGAGCTATAGCTTAACGGCAATGTTATAACATACAGAGTTAAGCTACAGCTTAAGCTGCAGCTCAGCTGGAGCTTAAGTCTCTTTGATGAAACCGACTCCTGCTGTATTGGTATGAAATTGGCATAACTTCTACAACTAAACTTTGAAGAATTATTTCTGCGGAAATATTGAAAAAGTTGCAATCAAGTCAGTCACAATACTGAAATTTTTCTAGGTCTGGGCTGTTGACTCCAGGCAGATTTTCCTGCTGCTGACTTACGTCAGAAATGTAGGTAGATTTTCAGTACAGTGGACGAGGTCATATGAATTCTGAATTTTGTTGACAAGCCTATATAAGTGTCAATGTATTTCATTTTTGGAATCGTATGAAGGCTAAAAAGTTCAGATTTGTATATAAATAAAAGAGCATGTTTTACACTGGCAACAGATATTTCAGTATTTTATGATGTCAGATCTAAACATTAAAAATTATGTATCCGAATTGTAAACTCACGAATCTAAGTCTGCAACAGATTCCGGCAGCGGTTTAACTTTCAATTTGTTGAATTCATCTTTTGTGCAAACGCTGTGGTAGGTCAGAACTTCGATCGCCACTTTGTACTTTTGTTCCGAACGTCGGATCTTGTCGTAAAGCTATAAAAATCAAGTGTAGTAAATGCTGAGCTGTCATTATGGAGAAAAAATCTGCACTTTGGCATAATGCAAAGCCAAACCACAGTAAACGGCGAATGTTTCGAAAGCTTCTTCGTCTTGTTTAGTGAAGGCACCCAGTCTTTTGTTGACCATTTGGACAATGCCGATGACACTGGAGAAGTTTTATTCATTAGTTTCACAAAAATCAAAGAAAACGTCAGCAATGTTAAGATCTATCATCGAAAAAAGGTTATTGTATGAACAAAAAAAACGCGACATTTTCAAGTAACGAAGCTTGCTCATCAACAGGATCGATTTCCACTCCCCCAATCATGATCAAATTCTATTCCTTATTTCAGAGAATGATCAACAAGTAGTCCGAATCGCAGAAGAAGTGCTCTTTCAAACTTGAGCTTGATCAGATTTCCGATTCATATATCACATTTCAGGCATGTGATACTATTCCTGATGTATTTCTCCAATTATTAGAAATTTGTCACCCTTACCTGCCTCTGTTGAAGATTGGCATGCACAATATGGTTTTTGTTGTATACCCTGTCTTCAGATCAATTTCCCTAAATTGACAAATGAATAAAAAAAATGATAGACGAATAGATTGTCTCAATTTTCTGACCTGTTAAACCGATCATCGGTATAAGCATCTTCTATATTTAGCACATGTCCTGAACTAGCCACAAACCCTCCTATGCCTCGATCCATAGGAAATCTAAAAAAAAAGTGAGAAACCGAACTTATATATAGTCTGTTTTCTACAAAATGCTTCCAAATAACGAATCCGGAAAGCAAGTACTATTTTATATTTTCAGCGCTTTCTGCCACGCCGTGCGTCACATGGAAGCAAAATTTTGTGACGACACTCAACTGGAACTTAGAAATTCTCTCAGTGAAAAATTTTACTGGAAAAGCTTCATGTAGACGATTTACAAGTCACCAGATATTTGTGTCACTTTTCATTTTAGTGGTACTTCATAAAAAACAGACTATAGAATTATTCTTTTCTGCAACAATATATTTTTGTGTTTCAAAACTGATTTTGATTTCACATGCAGTCGAAGTCTCTGGTGACAAATTTGTTACACTTATAGCGAAGAAAGGTTCTAAAAATTTGGGGCACGCCAATTTGAATCTGAACATGACTGAAAAATGTTTCTTAAAATTTCTAAGCATTTGTGTATTCAGATATTTGTATAATTCAACGTATGATTAGCGAGTACTACGCTCCATAGTATTGCGTGACTTGAATGACATTAGTGAACACACTTTGACGTTAACAAGTGTTTTTTCTGTTTTTATTTACCTTATTTCTTTTTGCTTATTTTGTTCTAAACTTTCGGCTTCACTACCGTAAGTTCCGACGTCGAAAATTCGCGCGTACAGTTCATTAGACTTTTGATCGACCAAAAACAAAGAAGCTCGATCCGCATCGACCAATTTTTGAGCAAAATTCTACACATAAGGCAAAGAAGATTTCCCAGACTTCAGCATACTGTAAATTTGCGATTCACGTACCATGATTTTCATGATGAGTACGTCTATGCTAATTATATCTTGAAAAATTGATCTGACAAAATATGGTTTTGTATGCTGTAAGATTTTCAAAATTGTATTGCAAATTCTTACTTGGTTACTGTAAGCAGGAAGTCGTTAAGACGCCTTTGTTTATTGATGGCATGAAACAGCTGGAAAACGGACTCATCACGTCAATGTTTCATTTCAACGAACCGTAATTCCCATAAAGCTCACCTGACTGAAGTAGATCCCCAAACATCCCCATAAGATCATAAGGCTCAGCACCTGATAAAAAACGGAGTCGTGAAAAAGTTTCATCTAGAATCTTGCCTCTCCGAACTTCGTGTTCCTTATCACTGAATGGGTGATTGCTTTTGAGGCGGTATAATTCAAACACACCTTAACGAAAATTATAACATATGCAAGAAGCATGTTTTATGCAGTTTGGTTTTACCATGAAAAACACCACTTGTATCGATAATCGGATGACAAAGTACGGATTGGCAGGCGATACCGGTAACGCCCAGGGCTTCCGGGAACCTAGAATCCTGCAAAATATTTTTGAAGCAACCATTTTTCCTATCATGGAGAAATATGTAAACCTTAAAAATGTCAGGTGTCCGAACACTTTCCAACGTTCTGGCAACGTAAGCAGCTACAGTAAGACCAGTGGCGGGTTTGTAACGTCGACTAGGTTGTGGTTCCCTGAAGTAAAAAAAGGTCATGAATATGAAAAATTTTGGTGCTACGATTAGGGTCTGTCGGAGAAAATTTGAAATATGAAAAACCCGAGGATTAAGATTTTATGGAAAAGTCGCAATGTGGAATTACAAAATCATGTCCGCATAAAACTACGCTTATCTGCCAGTGAGTAAGAAAACAGTGAGAGAATTGAAAAAGGGGCAACAGTACTTTACCCAGACTTCAAACAGATGCATAACTTTCACAAATAAAAATAAAATCTATAGTAATGATTCAGAAATATGTGGTATGAAGATACCAGATGTGCAGATTTCAGTCAACGCTCTCAAATTAAAATGAATCAAGAGGCTAATAGTGGAATACGTTTAGTAACATCCAAGTTGAGAAAGGTGTGAGAATTAACAGAACTGGTTTAGTCAAATTTCTCCACAAGAAGATTGAAAATTTATTTGTCGTCCCTCTACACAGAAGTACTTGACACTCTTCAATACATTCCTATTAACAATTTTCTGGAGATTACATCACCTGCTGAGGTAATTGTAGCAAGAATAAACAACAATAGATGTCTTTTAAGACACGATTTCAAGGATATATTCGACCTTCCGTTATATCGACCTATGTTGAATATTTATTATACCTGAAAATGAGACGATTCGAGTAGTTTTACATGCTTAGTATCGTGGCAACATTCATTTCAAGTCAAGATTCGCATGACTACAGTGCCCCAAAGTTTAGAATTTTTACATTTTTTAGTCTGTATACGTGTTTCGAAAAATCATAGCTCAGAGAAGGTGTTACTCTGTTGCCAAATATTCATTAAATGCAGAAGACAATGTTCTATGTTTAGTATTTTACACTTTTTATACTATTTTAAAGTGTCAAAAAGTAAGTCGAAATAAACCGAAATAGTCATTTGGAGCCTTACTGGCCACCTCCCCATATGATTCCGCAAAATCTTTTTCCTCATTTCTGTATGTAGCCTGTAATGTACAACATATTGGGATAAAATTTCAATAAGATTTATGTACCGTTTTGGGAGTTGTAGGTGTTTGCACATTCTGAAAGTTGGCAAAAAAGTGGTGATTAATCCCACTGAATATACCATCAACGAGATGCAGATGAAATTGAAAACGTTCAAATTAGACGAATAAGAAAAGACGTGTGTGGAATCACTGGTAAAATTTCATCGATCTATTTACAATGGTTGTGCTACACGATTTTCAGAAGAGATGCAACAGAAACTCCTATCATCAGTAATTTAATTTAAAAAATGAAGCTGCGAGTTTAATGTTACAAAATTAATGTCGGCTGTCTAACTCGAGCCTGTGTTATAAGCTGTGAGGAAGTGCTTTATGGTTGGAGGCACTCTCTTTCACACCACTTGATGTCAGCCAGACAAAAATAAAGTAAATGATAATACATTGTTCAATACAAATTCATCAGTGCTTCGAGCCACATTTTGTATTAGGCAAAGAAGCATCCTATTTTCCCAGAACTTAATTGGTTGGGCATTTATCTAGGTTCAAAAAATATTTGAACGATAGTTCAGTGTGTGTGAATCTCTACAGCTCTGCACGAAAATACGATGTTACTTTCACAGCTATTGTATGAATGTATGAACTAAAGTATAAAAAGATATAATTCCGCGGCATCATTAGCGAAGATGCCCGGAAGAACAGGATTTTTCTTTTTTTGCTCCTCATTTTCGACAGTTTAAACTTGTTTGCATAGTGTAAAATGTTCATTCGTGAAACAATTAGTATATCAAACTATAGTCTGTTAGTTACTTGATAATTCTATAGTACAGATAATAAATGTATCACATGGGGCAGACGAGGGCCACCTGGAAAATGTTGTGACTTCTGAATGATTTCCATGAGTATGCCTTCTTCAGAGCTGTGCAGCTCTCCAAACGGTAAAAAATTTTGATAAAAAATATACCAATACAGTAAGAATGCTTAGCTACAAAGTAAGAAAATAAAATTCGGCGGCACCTGATGATAAGGTACTCGGGAGTGCTCATAAATAAAATTTTTCCAATTTCGATCGGCACTTTAAACTCTTTTAAAAAGAGTAACACGGGAAAATTTATTGTAGCTATTGCACCAAAAGATAGCCTATCCTCTCCTGCGTAAAATGAATATATATTCATCGAATAACATCACTCCAGCCCTGAAATATCGTTTGGTTAGTAAGACCACTAAAAAGCGCCAAAAAATCAATTTTCAAACTTTGGCATACTGTAGCGGCGTGAATTTTTTAAAAGCAAAACAAATAACACCATGGAACTCAGCGCACGAGACTACAGAAAATATCTCTTGAAATATGATTAATTTGTAACTTATCATAGGGAAGATAAAAACTCTCAGGAATCGTGTCTTAATAGACTATACATCTACCTTACCAAATATACGAGGGATGAAGTCTAAACACTTATATTATAGGTTGGAAGCATACATGCACGTGGCGAGGGGGGTGGGGCTTGGGGGGGGGGTTTTGGCCCTCAGCAGATTTTCATTGACCCCCAGCAGATTCTTGCTGACCCCCAGCAGATTTAACTTTCCCAGCAATGATTGAGAAGATGACGAAGGAAAATGAGCAAGAGAGAAGAGAAAGTCGTCATAAAAATGGAAATGATGCTGTAGTTTCAGAATTTTTCTAAACAAATCATACTTGGTTCCAAAAAAGTAACATGAAAACTTCAAAAAGTGTTGTCTAAGCAGATAATTTCATATATCTAACGGTTGAAGAATATGCTACTTAGATGTCAGAAGACTTTCTGAGACGCTTCTTTTCGTTATCAGAAATGAAAAAAAAAATTTGTGTTCCACCCCCAGTCCTGCCTGACCCCCAGCAGAATTTCTATGCTGTGCATGTATGGTTGGAAGACGGATGTTCCATCAAAAACTTATAGAAATAGATGAATCAAGGAGTCAGAATTAGCCGGATAGACTAAGAATGAGTTTTGCCATACCCAAACACTGGAGACAGTTTGTAGACAGATATTAAACATTATGGAGTGAATTTGATTTAGACAGAGCAAAAAAACGAGTTATTCCAAAAGTATTCCAAAAGGCGAACTTGTTTGGAAAAATAAACTACAATTCACAGCAGGAAGGGAATTTGATGAATCTTGGAAAATTCTGAACACACTCAAACTTGGCAACTAAGTACAAGCATAATATAGTTGGCATTGGCCCGATATTTGCATTTTATATTTTGTAAGAGATGGTAAGTATTCTTCATACCCTCTATCTGTTTACAAAATATAAAATACAGATATTGGGAAAATGTCAACACAGCGACGAAAAAGCAGATATACTACATATGCTTGCAGAATTCCCTGGCTGTGAACAACGTTGCAAGTATTCTGTTAATTTTCACAAAATTTTACAACAGCAAAAAACATTATCCATTGAATATTTAAAAATCCTAAAAAACTTCCTAAACCTTTTGGATTGCCATGCTTACGAAGCAGAAAATGAAGGTCAACTCAATAAATCAAAAAACGTAGAGCCACTCTCTAGCCTCAAGGTTTAGAAGTACTGTGAATATTTTGTTTTCTGTTTTTCTTTATTAAATATTTTACGTTGTATTGCATGTAGCTATTCGAAATGAAACATCGAAAAAATTATTCTTGCTTACATAGTAGCAATTGGTCCTAGAATTTGCCATTATTTCATATGACTATAGGTACGAAAGTTTTGATAGTTACAATAAACGTCATTATTTTTTAAAGTCCAATACCGAAAGTACTCACCCTACAGTATCCGAGTCGTAAAAATAAATTTCCTGAAAAATTTTAAATGTACAAAATTTGAAAGTTCGAGAAACCCCGTTTACTTCATTCGAACTATCAAAAAGGTACAAATGACCCCCGTCGGCCCTTATGGCTTGTACGCAGGCGGACATTAGTTCGTGGAGCAAATAATTTCTATTGCCACTGTGGTCCATGTTGGTCGAAAGGTCCAACAATTGTTTCCTTTTGATCGCGTGACTTTCGGCTGCCCACTCATCGCTGGTCTTGGGGAGTGGAGAAGCTGCTGTAGAAGTTTTGATGTATTTGACTTTGATCTTTTCGACACTGTTTTAGGAACCAGATTGGGTTCCTAAAATCATACTCTAAAATCAACATTTTTTATTGATTCTAAGTTTAACATTTCATAAAATCTCAAAGATTATTTAAAATTTGGAATCTATCCAATGAATCTTCGTTCGGCGTTTCTCTACGGCCAATTTTTCTTACCTCCTCTGTTAAAATGGTTATTATTCCTATTCCCATAGCCGTCCCTCAATTGTCGCCTTGCCGACCACCGTTGGAACGTTTCTTTGCTAACCGACGGCCCGACGACGTAATTTTCCAAAAATTGAGGATTTTGCTTCAGAAAAGACGTTACTAAATTGGGCGTTAAATCTTTAAAAATGAAAAATCTCTTGATAACCGCATTCGCGAAAGGTCTATTTCTATATTGAGAGGAAGAATGTGAATGGCTTGACTCAGCAGCAAGATGAAAGCAGATAATTTATGAGGAAATAATTCATGAAAAATCAATTCAGCTGCATATCTTGCTAAAAAAATTTGTAAGAATATTGTTCACACAAATTAATTAATTTTTGGATAAAGTTCCATTAAAATTCAGTAGTATGTGCCTTATGCTTTCCAAGAGCCAGTACAAAACTTCAAAGAATTTGTCGTCATCCTGATTACCCGTGACGGAAATTTGTCGTTGATTGATAAAATTGGATTTTTGTCGTCCGGACGACGAATGTCTTTTCGGATCGTTGGACATTTTTCCTTCACCTATTTAAGGCGCCATTTTTCCTCTAAGGAAACGCGAAAAAAATTAAAAATACGAGCTGCTGCAAGGCGATAATGGTTATAAAAGTAGAGAATGTTCTCTCGCGTTCCTGGAAAAGCATGTGATGATCGAAAAAGTTTTCTAGCCACGGAAATTACGGTAATTACGGAAAAAATTAACATTGATTGACGAACGAAAGTACATTTTTATGGGTTGAAAAATTTTTTTATCTTAGAAACTATGAATTAAAGGCATCTATCCTCGAAAAATGATCGACGAGCACATTTATGGTGAGAGAGTTTACTGTAGCTATGCTAAACATCACATTTTTTTACAATAATTTTGTTATGCAACATGCAAAATTTTGATGCATCAAAAAAAGTTTTTTTCCCTGAAAATTGATTGTTGAAAAAAATGGGGCAAAAGCAAAAAATTTCAAACAGAGCTATTTCTAATGGGGTATGAAGAGATGCGAGTTACATACAACAGGCGGTAGATAACAACTGGGTCCTTTTCAATCTACTACTGTAGAAAAGTACTGAGGATACTTAAACTAACTTTGTACACGTAGGTCATTACAGGTATTTCCAAACTCGAAATGAAAGACTTACGGAGTAAGTTCATCTTTTTCGTCCTTTGAGATTAGGCCTTTTAATGAGGAAAAATTTCAGGCTCATTATCTCAAAGCTAGTGCTTCTCGGAAAATATTTTCAGGCTTTTAAGACAAAAAGTCGATCAGATTGAACTCAAAATCATCATAACAAAAAAAATATGTCACAAACCAGTCTTTTTCGATCAAGTTATCGGAAGAAAAAATCAAACGTAACCCCGTATGTACCTTGCAGTTCTCAGCAGTAGAAACAAATGTCTGAAACGTCACATTTTTAAAAACTAGCATCTTAAAGTGTTTTGATTCCAATGATAAAAGCTAACCTGTTTTTTGAGGACGGATAAGGAATAAGAAAAAACAATTTGCATTTTTTACTGCAGCACTAGCATTTGAGCTAATTTTTAGCGTACTTTTTCGACAACGTTTAACAATTTAGAAAATCGGTAAACACTTTTTTAGGAAATGTGATTCGAAAGCACATACTCGAATAATAGTGAGAGTTTCAACGTTGTATGTGCTTGTCGGTTGGTTATTCTAGGAAAAGACGTAGATTTTTCGAGAAATACTTTGATTGTGTTTACAGTAAGTATGATATTTTTCAAAATCTAGCTAATCATAATCAAAAATGTCGGATTTATATTTTTAAGGGAAATCAACATTTTTCCAAAGACCTGAGACCGCCCTTGACAAATCCAAAATGTTCAAGTTTAACGAGAAAAGCTAGAATAACTTGTGACAATTTTCGCACGGAAAATTCGCGATATATAAATATAGGACTACATGAATTTGTTCATGATCTGTCTACATGATCACATGACTGGAAGACTGATGCTGTGAAATTCCTTAGGTGATAACATATAACAGGAAAACTTTTTACGATAGAGTGCGTTATATTTCCGTATACGTAGTTCTGCAGAATTCAATCGATTTTTTCACAGCGCTTATAAATTAGAAAGTATCGTCAGAAGCAATCATAAGTCCATTTGTTCTTGGCACACGCAGTGACAATAAACTTGGCAGTCGCCGGCTTGTCTAAGCTAATTTCTACAAGAATAAACCAAATATCTTAGGCGCTCTGAACACAGAAAAGATTTTTCGTTTTTTTCTAGACGTGTGTGAAGTGTTGAAATTTCAGAAAAAATTAAGCATTAATCCATTCGCACGATCAAGCCTAATCCAAAAATAGTAATAAGAAGCTTCGTTCTTGACCTTTGATTCAGCAACGACGGAACAAAGTTCATCTGACAGATTTTTAAAAATATTTCTTACATCTAGAATATCCACTGAATCTAAAAAATTGTTCTTTATTTTTCTTATGTTATTTTTCTTATATTATGCCCGCCTATATTAGAGTAGTTTGCATCAGAAAAGTTCAACGCGTGCCAGACTAGAGCTGAAAGAGTGATGATGAAACTGAAATTTTTTGGTGACTTCGACTTGACTATATTGTCCGCTCATTCGAGAATAGTGCGGCCGACAGCTGAAAAATTGACTTTTTATGGTCAGTGACTAGCCCACACTGAAAAATATAAATACTGGTTAGCGGACAGAGAAAAATAACGTTTGTTGGTCGCTACAGGAAGCTGAGCTGGTGAAAAACGTGAAAAAATGTTGCCCGAGCAAATAAAATTTCTCAAGTTCACTGCATATACTGTCGAGAATAATTTCTAAATTCAAATTCCCACCCAGCTTGAGCAAGATTTCGAAAACATCGGGTGAAAAAATGGCAGCCCAAGTGTAACTATTCGCTGAAATACAGTCAAAATACTACACAAAGTCAAAAATCACAATTTGTTTGAAATTTCAACATTTTACACAAGTGTAGAAAAATGAAAAATTGTGCTGCGCTAAACGGCTTAAAATCATTCATACTTGCCTTTTCCGACGGAACGGATCGTCAACAGCTTGAAAATTCAATTCCGGTCAGAAAGGATAACTGCAATTTTACGGAAAATGACCGACCGTAACCTCCAACTAAACCGAACGGAACAAAAATTTCCCTTTCGTTCAGTTACGTTCCGTCGATTGCATTCGGTTCCGTTCCGTTCTGTCGGAAAAGGCAAGTATAGATGACCCTTATCACTATCGTGCTCAGCGTCAAAAACTGATCAATAAAAATTGTGACATGTAAAGACGTATGCGTTCTGAGAACATGATTCTTGACACACTAGGGGGAACCGACAGTACTTTCTTGTAGAGAATTCAATTTCGTATTGAATGGCGTTGAGAATGTATCAAAACGTCTCAAGTATGTTTTTTTGCGAAGTGTAATAAAAAATGCAATCTGCGAGGAATTGTGAAAAATCGAGTTGAGAAAAAAATTTAAAATGAAACTGGAGCTGGGCCAGGTTTCATCAAAGAGACTTGGGTTCCAGCTGAGCTGCAGCTTAACGGCAGTGGTATAAAATATGGAATCAGGCAACATCGTAAAACCCCAGAAAATATGATACGAATTCATTCGAATGTTTATGGTGTTTGACGTCTTTACAGTTGAGACAATGGTGGTCATACAAACGTTTGAAGGACGTGCAATGTGACAGGGCTTTGTTTTTAGAAAATAAAAAATAAATCCGAATCTGTCATCTGAAAACTGATTTTTCAACTCAAAATTGAATTCTCTATAAGAGGATATTAATGGTTAGTTCCAATCTTGTAAATAAGGATATTTTTGGAGAGCAGACATCATTTTACGTAATCCTCTGTAATTTTTACGAGGTTGTGATTTGGTTTTACGAAGTTATTCTTACCGAAATCCCTAAAGATACAAAAATGATTAATATAACCTCAGAGCTGTTGAGAAAAATCAAAGAAAAACTTCCTCGACGGGTGTACGACAATTGTGTGAACGAAAATTGGTTAAAAATCATAAAATACAGTAGAACTTTACAAAATGTGTGGAAAAACGTTTGCAGACAGCTCGCGCGGACCGCAGAAAAGAGACCCCGCTCCGCTCGCAAATGTCACGCACCCGAACTTTACTCAAATTTAAAAAAAAAGGTAAGGATTGATTCTGTAAGGAAACGTGTCAAACCTTTAGATAAATATTCTGATAAATATTGACCAACTTTGCAGTCAACTCAGTAATATGCTGAAGAATGGGGAAGAACTCTGTCCAATAGCATGTTTTGTATTGAATAGAACTTAGGTGCAAGACCTGCATATTCTTGAACAGCTACTCCACTAGATTATTGACACAAAGTATATTAGTCGGCTGAAGTGATTTACAATTGACAATTTGACAATTTAGTAACAATTTAAATTTAAGATTGACAATTTAGTAGGTTCAACCCTTTTCAAGTTGACGTATGCAAAAATCGAGTTGATTAACTAATTTCCAACGATTAGAAGCAGTACTAAAATTTCAGAAGTCTTGTTTTTACTAAATCGACTATAATCTATTCACTTTGAAATGGCAGATACAGCAAGGCTAGATAAGAAAATTATTAGCATAGTTTCATAGTCACATGGGAGGATATACAATTACTGACAGTGTCTAGAACAATTGATGGCATGTCAAGCTTGGAAAAAAGCTGAAATAAGAACTCTACTGAACCCATTTTAGAACTGTCAAACTGCATCTCCGCTCTGCGTCTACTATTGCAAATGGAATTTACCGCAGCATTCTCAGAGTAGACTCTCAATACGAATTCCTGGCTTATTGCCGATTCAACGAATGAGTCATTGCTATGAGTCGTATTATACTTTAATGAGTCATATTGTACTCCAACATTAACTTAAACTGAAAAACATTCCTTATCATCGATCGAATTGATTACAAGCCACTTTTGCAGAGACTTAGCACATAATGAAACAAGCATAAAACGCCGTCATTATTCCGAATGAAAAATGCACATTATGAAATATGCTAATGAACTTCTTGCCTCATATAGAGCATTATGTACAGCGAATATTTTGAGCCCCTTTCAGACGATATTGATCGAGCTTTTTTTTACTCCCGAACGTGATAGAGAAGAAGAGTGATGAGGAGAACGAATAGAACCGAAGTAGGTATCTGGGGGGAGGGGTAAAAAGTGTCCCAGATTAAATTTAATTCTGGAAAATATAACAGTATAAGGTTCATAACAAAATACGAAGAAAAACACAACATATTGTTTGCAAAACCTCATCTAAAACCTTAAACACTTCTAAATATTTTATGTTTACAAAACAAAGTAGTTCATAATATAGAAGAAAACTACATGATATAGAACCGTTTACTGTATATACATACCCGCTTCCGAATGTGTGAGAGTTTATCGTATGAAACGTGCTTGTTCATTTACTTGGTTCTGGGATAAATCATCAGTATTCACTGTCTGCTCGGAATTTGCATAAAATATTTTGTACGGAGCTGATTTTTTATCAACCTAGGTGCTAAATTTTCCTCTAGAAATAAACTTCCCAAAAATCACAAAATTCGAAAGGGCGAGCGGGTCGATCGAGCCAATGAATCGATCGTCAAACTATCGATCAATTTATCAGAACGGTTATTGATGAAAAGTCCGCTGCGATCGTTAAGGGCGTCTCTGATCTTGGACGGGGGCCCTTTGTATGAAAATGTAGTTATCGTACTCAACGGCGAACGACTGATGGTCACAGTGTTACTACTTATGTCGCCTGCGTTACGGTATAGATCAACGTTGGGCGGTCTCGATCTGTTTGGCGACGTCAAACTTGAAAAAAAGAATAAATACAAAGAAAAAAAGCCCAAGTAACAACAAAAAAGGAGGGCGAACAACAGAAAGAACAAAAAGTGCAAAGAGCAATGATTAAATAAAAAAATATCAAAACAAATATAAAAACAAAGTAAAAACAAAAGGAAAAGCTATAAGATGAGGAGAAAGTTCCAAAAGGAGGGAATTTCAAGAGCAAACGTGACAGAAAAAAGGTAACAAAGACAAAGAAAAGCAAATACGAAAAACAGCAAGACAATACAAGCAACAAGAAAAGCAGAAAAATTTCAACAAGCAACAGGGAGTAAAGGGCAAAAAGTAGGGGGAAGGTAAGAAAAAATAGGAAAAAGGCCAAAAACAACAGAAAAGTAAAACAAGCGACAAAAAAGGTAAGAACAGCAGGAAAGAAAAGGAAAACAAGAAAATGGTAGAAATGAGAAGCAGAAAGGAGATCGAAAAGCGGAAGTAAAACCAAACAGGGAAGTCCATGAGAAAATAAAAAAAACAAGGAAGGCCATCGCAGAAACATAAACAAAAAGTATTGGACGGCAGGAAAGAAGCTAAGCCAAAAGTAAAATGAAAAATACAATAAGCATAGGCCGAAACGAAGAGAAAGCAAAAACTAAGAAGCAGAAAGAAAAAGGAGGGAAACGTAAAAAAGGGTAAGTAAAAAAACAAAATATAAATAAAGTTTAGCATAAGAGCTAAAAGAGCTCACCCTGAATACATGGTCGAGGCAGTAGAGCTGACAGGTGGATGTTCGGGTGACATGCTATGTTCGCTTTTGGACCGCCTGGCAAAATATTTCGGCACTGTATACATGGTGGCTCGAACGACTTGCGGTTGGGGCTGCTGTTCAGCGCCGAAATTTTCTTTCACTTCCGCGACGTAGACGTCCGGTACCGGTTCTTCGGGGCCCCATTTCGACTCGACCATACGCACGGTTGGTGTGCCACGGATTCTAGAAATGGAACACGTACAATGCAAGTTGTGAAAAAATTACGGGTCTTAATTAATGACGTCACATTTCAGTCCAATCAATTCAAATCAGTTCTAAAGTATTCTGGGCACAAGGTGTATTTCAGCTCAAATTTTAAAATTATAATGCGAAAATGAAAAAAAAATTTACGGCTTACTGCAGCTGAATCTATGCATGTTTGGAACAGTAGAGAAAAAATTTTCTCTCATTCCCCCAACTGATGCAATTTAGAACAAAAATGCCCCCTCACTTCTGTTCGTAGGCTATCAATTGGCGCCAAAAGCCCCAGTTGGGTCTGATGATCGAACGAATATTTTTTACGTGCCTATACGCCTCTCGTAGAGTCATACTTTCGTATTTGACCAAATAGGCCAAACATAGCGTGGCCGATCGGGAGACGCCGGCCACGCAATGGACTAAAGTTTTACCGTTATTCTTTTGCTTGTTGTTGTGAATTTTGTCGGCCACGATATCGAAATAAACGTCCAATTTGGTCAACGGGTGATCGGCTACCCGAATTTTCAAATATTCTCCCTGATGAAAAAAATTTGAGAATTAATCCAAGTTATAGATTATGCAAATTATGCACGATACGCACATTGTTGCCGCCACACTAAGGTCAGCGTCAGAGGTATACACATATATAATTTTTATAGAATCAACAGAGGCCAATTCATTGGAATTGAGGCAACCATGAGACGAAAAAATGGGGCAAGCATAAGGTCAAATTTGACGTCAGCTAGCTTTTTACCAAATCAGTTCGTCGAATTTTTTGTGTAGTTATGAAAAAGGAGCGTGAAATCACGACGGAATATATTTTTGTTTTGACCAAACCAACTATGGTCAGTCAACTTGATTTAAATAAGCAGTGGATCGAAAGAAGTAAAATTCAACTATGTAAGATTCATATTTAAACTCTTTGCCAGATCAAGTCAAGGAGTAATTTTAAAGACAAAATGAACTTTGACGTCAGCAATAAAGCTTTTCATTTTCTGACAAACAAATACAGACCGTTTTTTAAATTTGATCATGAAATAAAAAGATAAATTAGTCAGCTAAAACTGTTGTCAATTCCTTGAAATTTCTTTTATAAATATTTGAACGAGAGAAGCAGATCACACGTCGGAAAAGCATATACTAAGGCATCGAAAAGCAAATTGTGGTCAGTTTTTCATAACTTGAAACATATCAGAACCAAAAACGTAAATTTGACATCAGATGTACATAATCAAGACAATCAAAACATATCGCAGATTTGAGAAACGATAAATAAGATTCAGTAGCAACAAAAAAATAAGCCTTTACGCAAAACGTAGAATGTAGTAGCTGAACTCTCCTCATTTGAAAAAAATCGGTGTGAAATTTTCTGAAGTCCAAAAACTATATATCGACATATGTATACAATGAAAAAGAAGCTATTGATGAAAACTTGAAGAAAAAGTCTTGTCAAGCTTAAGGCCGATGTATAGTGATCCGTAATCCTGATCCTTAATCCTGAGTTCCTGACCCGATAAGGATCAGGAAAGGATAGGACCAGGTAAAGTCGTCCTTAACGTCCCTAAATTTAAGGATCGGGACGACTACGTGAGAAATATTTTACAGTAAGATTATATATTGAGAGTTGTATAAATAAAGACGACTCCAGACAGTAGGTTTTATACATTTTATTGATCTTGTTCATTATTCTGATTATTTTTTTGTTTTCGTTCACGTTGCACATGCGTTTACATTATTTTGCTTCGGTGTTTTTTGTTCATTTGTCATATTTTAATTCCCCCTTGATTAATTTTTTTAATTTTAAATTTTAAAATTTTAAAATTTTAAATTTTTCAATTTTAAATTTTTTAATTTTGAATTTTTTAATTTTAAATTTTTTAATTTTAAATTTTTGAATTTTAAATTTTCGAATTTAAATTTTTTATTTAAAATTTTTTAATTTTAAATTTTTTAATTTTAAATTTTTTAATTTTAAATTTTTTAATTTTAAATTTTTAATTTTAAATTTTTTAATTTTAAATTTTTTATTTTAAATTTTTTAATTTTAAATTTTTTAATTTTAAATTTTCGAATTTTAAATTTTTAAATTTTAAATTTTTCAATTTTAAATTTTCTAATTTAAAAAGTTTTCAATTTAAAATATTAAAATTTTCTAATTTTAAACTCTAATTTTTTCAATTTTAAATTTCAAATATTTTAATTTAAAATTTTTTTAAATTAATAAGGTTTGACATTAAAATTAATTAATTTTTTAGAAAGTTAATTTTTCAATAAATAAAAACGCTGGAATCCATCAACAAAAGCAACAAATCTGCCGTTTTGTTGCAAACAAACATGGCTACAGTTTTACAACGCGCTGTAGTTGCAAAGTATTGCACTTGCGTAAAGTGCGCATATTTAACCGAAAAACATGAAAAATCTATTTCTTAGCTGACTACTCTATCTTATCTGGCAGCAAATTCTTAGTTTTTGCTAATTTCACTCCACTTTACGTCCCAATTACCGGAAAATCTAACTAGGATTATGCGCAGGCTAAAGCCGTTACGCATTTCATGAGTATTTACTGTAGTGTGTAGCTTTCCCGATCCTTAAAAAGTACGGAAGGCTTGTACTTTGTTCCCGACGTCAGGAAAGCCGATCCTTTCCCGATCAGGAAGACATCGGGAACACCTTTCCTTATCAGGTCGGGAACGCTATCCCGATCCTGATTTCAGGATTACGGATTGCGTCAGGATCGAAAATTTAGGGAACGAGCTTTCCTGACTCAGGAAAGGCCATTTTTTTAAGGATCAGGACGACTATACATCGGCCTTTAGTCAAGCCATTAAATTTCGACTGTTTGATACAATATCGAGTTCTAATTAAGGTGGTAGAAAGTACGATTCAATTGCTCTATTATTCTATATTCTATAAAGAAAATACTGTCAAATGTGTATTTTGTCAAGGGAAGAATTCCAGCGCTGATAATTTACAGTGTATCCAAATCATCACCTGCTTGAAATATAAATTCGGCTCTTCGACCGTTGCATTAACCACAAAATTGATTTCGCGTTTTTTCAACGCTTCCGGTTTGATCACGTGCGCGGCGCACAAGAACAAATTTTTCGTAATTTCACTAATTTCGTTAAAACTAGCTGTCGACGTAACACCGCTAGCGTAATTGGAGCGAGTCATTTTCGAATTTGTGGTTAAATTTCTGTCGCTGATAAAAGGAGATTATGCTTGATTTAAAAATCCAAAAAAATATTGGCGATCTAACAGCGAAAGCATTTTGTGATAAGAAACATAACGACTAGAAAAACGGATGCAAATTACGTAGGCGTGATTGACTTTGTCGAATCATGGCAAACAAATGCTAAACAAGATTTTTATCGAGAAAAACCCGATCAAAAAATAATGAATGAATGAGAAAAGACAAATAAACATTCGAAAACTTGATTTTCCGGCTACAGTCATTTGTTATTCATGCGCCGGAAAGTGTCAGACTGGGCAAAAGTTTGTTACTTCACTGTTCAATATGCAGTACCTGTTTGAGGTCATACACTCCGAGGCTAATCGAGTTGATCGTCACCGTTGTAGACCGGGTGGCCGACTGTGCCGTCTGACCGACTGTAGCGGCTGGCCGACTGCACCGGGTGGCCGACTGTAGCACATGGCCGACAGTACCGGGTGGCCGAATTCAATTTGAAATAGTTTATATGTATGAGTCGAACCTTATGTAAAATGTTTTTGCACGAAATGTGAATAAAATGTTGCTATAGGTTTCAATGTACAAGATATCATCAAAAAATGCAAGAGCAGCGCAAAAATATGCTAATTAAGTAAAAGCACACAAGGATGCCTATTTGAATTCAAAAGTTTTTCATTTTGTAAGAAAATTTTCTCCTCGTATCCGTTCATTTTGTTGAGTATATTTGTTATAAAAATGAGTGAAAATGATTTTGGGGCTGCAGAATATCAGTTGACAGTTCATGGAAATTCGACGTTGCTCAAGTGCGAAAGACGCACAAATTCTAATCATTTTTGGCTTTTCAAAAAGCATAAAACTAAACGAAGATTTGATGGTTTGCAAACCGCGTATTATGAATGCAACAATTGTGCTAAGCTAATGTGAATGAAGTAATGAGCCAGAGACATTCCAGAGTACGACCCTCAGATAGTTTACTCAAGTTTAGACGAAATTCCGTTGTTGTTGTTCTATCTTCCTTGAAAATTTTATTTTTTGCCAAGTTCTAACATATTTTATTCATAGCTTTTTTGCTACAAAAATATCAAGAAAGTCGATAGAATCAACCAATATAAGCTTTTATAATGAATTAAAAAATTATCAAGGGCATATTTCTGTAGATAATTAGCATATTTTTGTGTCGCTCTTGCATTTTTGATGATATCTTGTGCATTGAAACCTATATTTAGCAACATTTTATTCACATTTCGTGCGAAAACGTTTTGGATAAGGTTCGACTTACATATAAAATATCTCAAATTGAATTCGGCCATCCGGTACAGTCGGCCATGTGCTACAATCGGCCACCCGGTACAGTCGGCCAGCCGCTACAGTCGGCCAGACGGCACAGTCGGTCACCCGCTATACAATCATAGTCACTGCTGTACGATTTTCAAATGATTTATATTAATTTAAGCCAATAAAATGTTGATTGAACTTCATCGCATATTAGCAAATTCGATTTTCTCCAAATCCTAGTTATTCTGTTAGTATATTCCCGAATTCTTATTCGAGACTTTTTAAAGAAAATTTGCTGTATGTTTTAACGTTCAGCTCCAAAATTGGATGCAAAAAACTTAAAACCAACAGTTCACCAACAAAAGTATCCAAAATACAGAAATAATGAATTGATATTTGCAATTTAAATGCATTAGAGTTTTCTAAATTCGGGCGTTATAACAACAATTCTACGGATTTGCACGCTAAATGCTGAAGAAACTCCAGAAATGAAAAACTTCTCTTGTAAACAAGCTTCTCTAACATAATCCTCGTAGATTATATCAAAGAAACAAAAAGAAATAATGAGAAAATCCCGATTCCCAACGAACTTTTGATGAATTGAAGAAAAAAGAACAAAGTCGTAGAAAATCTAAAGGAAAGGTGTTGGAATGCCGGGTAATCAATAAAAACGTAATCAAATGATCTACAACTAAAGCTGACGTCACGAAAAGTATCAGAAAAGTTTTATCCGTGACGTATTTTTTCGACGCGGGGAATAAAAACATGAGTTCTAATCAGAGATAATCGTTTTTATGCTGGAAACAAGAAGGAATAGCGATGACGTCAGCAAGATGATCGCATTTTTTATACCAGTAATTTAGGACTGACGTCAAGAAACGTTCTTACTTGCTTTCTGTTTCAGAAATCGATAAGAGAAATCGTTGTTCGATGAAGTGGGACAAAAATTTTCTGCGCTTAATAATTTATCTTTCGATACTGCTAAAACCAATTATGATTGCGTGATTTCGGGCCTGTCTACGTCAAGAAAAAAGTATATAGAAGTAAAGTTTAGAAACTTGAACTCATGCGGCAGATTATTATTTTCGTCATCGCCATCCGTGTGTGAGGTGGGTAGATGAAAAAAACCAGATGTCGACGGCGTCATCCAGAAAAAGATTCTTCTTTGTTCTTCAAACGCTGCTGTTGCCAAAAATCCATGAGCACAAGTCAAAACTTTTGAAAATGAAAAAATTTGTAGGTTATTCGTTGTAGAAAAATAGAAAATTTTGGGCGAAAATACAAGCAAAAACGATTCTTTACTGACACAGATAATCGGAGACACTTTCTTCCTTAGAAATATTTGAATGCAGTAGTAGTAGACAAACATTTTCATGTAAGAAAAATTCTCCACGCGCCAGGCCACTCGGAAACGTTCGAAAAGTGACGCTCTAACAGCCTATCCTGCACGAAAAAACGTGTGCCAAGAAAAAGCTTAGAAAAGGACGATTGAGGTAAAAAATATTTAAGCACGTTTCATTCTAGTTCAAAAAATTTAAATGTAGGAAAGTGTTGGAAATTCAAACGGAAAGCCTAGAAAAAAATGCACCTTCTTGGGGTTAGCTGCAGGAATCGCGTGGTATGCTTACTGCTGACATAACTTCATGAACATATAGTCTTAATTTTCATACTCTTGGAAAAATACAATTTTCAAATGTTCTGCCCTAAGGTCGGAGAAACCCTGAGAACGTAATGTCACAATGTTCTTGTTCTTATGAACAAGTCATGTCTTCTAAAGGCCCATCTATACTTTTTTCTCGAAAATTTGTCGCAAGTGATTGTAACGATAAATATCGAACGAATCCCTCATTTTTTTCTGTGCGCATGAAAGATCTTGACGAGTTCTATCCAGTGAACTATATTTTGCAAAAAAAATTTGCATAGTGTAGCAGAAATCGGCTGTTTTGTAAGCATCTTGCGTTTCTTACGTTTCTTGCGTCAAAGCTAGATTTAAAGCACACAGTAGATATTTGTTGAACGTGTGTGGTATCTCTCGATCGGTAATTTCAATATCTACCTTACGATGTATTATATGCTGAAATTGCTCACATACTTGAAGAGTAAATCGCTTGCGTATGTTTTTTAGCGAAAAAAGTATAGATGGGCCTGAAGACGCCTGCTTTTTTTGGATCCATGGAACACCAATAAAAAATATTTCGTCCAAGAATCAGTGACTCTGAATCCTCAAAATATCACATGAACAGGCTCTCGTTTACTTGATTCTATGCCATGTGCACGGCAGACATACAAAATTTCTTGAGATTACGAAAAAAACGCATCGAAACAAAATATTACGTGTCTAAAAAAGAAAAGAAGTTTCATATAAATGTATCTTGAAAAAACGCCCTCCGTAACAGCTGGCTACGAAAATTATGAACTGTTTTGAATTTCTTCAATTGAGAAGAATTTTTGGAGTCAAGAAAGTTCTTACGCAGATACACATTTTCAACCTTTGAATTCGCTAGCGTTTTTGGTGCTTTCAGAAGTCTAAAATCCTAAAAAACGAATTTTTAGAGGAAAAAGTTCTCGGCTATGTCGGAAGAGGTCTTATTCTTTCAAGACTTGAATAAAAAAGAAATAAGCAAACGTCATTCGGCTTAAGTTCCTAGCAAGCAAAAAAATTGGAAGACATCACCCTCATTTGAGCAGAAAATTACGTCATGTTACCATATCAACCAAGAAAACAGATTGAATGACAACGTTCGAAAGTTGATAAATCATTTATCGTACATGGTGATCAATTTAAAATTCTCCGTATACTTCTTCCGGTAACAAGAATTGACTACGTTTTTTGCAATATTATAGAATCAAAGAGAAAAATTATTTGGCTCGACGATTACATCATAACCAGATAATTTATTTTTGCAAAATGATCGAAAAATTTCGCCATCCGGTTTTTTGGATATTTTTCAACTAGCAAAAAATTATTTATTATATAATGCATAATCGTCAGAAAATGATTTTCCTATGGCCGAAAAACCGGTTGGTTTTCTAAAAAAAATGTTCTTTCTTCTGAACGCCCAAAGGATTTTTCGTTCAAAATGCAAACTTTGTGAATCATTACGTATGCGTCATCATCACTGAAGATTTTTTATACATGCACAAAAGAGATAATACAAATGAGCGAATAAAAAAATTTTACTTTGTTACCCGAAAGAATAATCATATTCTTGTTTCGAAAATTTGAGCAATTCGAGCTTATGCGTACTAGGGTAAAAGTAGTAAATCATGAAAAAACAAAAGAATGCCATAAGTAGGAAAATGCGCGCACATAAGAAGAAATTTTTCGATTCTAAGAATAAAACTGTGAATAGTACAAACGATGAAAAAATATCCTAGGATGAACATAAAATTATTCCACGTGACAGTATTCATGGGTGGGCATCTGAGGAAATAAGAGAAATTCTAATCTAAATTTTTCCGGAACCGTTAAAAATAGATACATCACTCTGAATCGATGCGATCCGATCACTAAAATTCTTGCGAAATGAACTTTATGTGCATGCAATTTTTCTATTCTTACAGTAAAAATGTGAAGTTGTTATAAACTCATTAACTCGTCTACTTTTTTTTGGTTAGACTTGGATTTTTTTTTGATTTGATTTTGGTTAGAAACGAGTTCTTTTCTTCAAAATTCTAAACTTTGATGATAGTATGAATAATATCTGAAAAAAACTTCAACAGATTGATCATTACACTTGCAGGCAACGCATCAAAAAGCAGTGATACTGTAAACGAGGAAGCCTAAGCCTTTCTGTTAGCTATGCAATGTACAAAATTTACAAACAAACTTATTCATAAGCGACCTTTTGAACGAAATTTATTTTCGCTTGGCTGCGTGAGTTGTCGAACGTGACTACTATTCTAAATTGTGTCCGTGAGTGAGCCTCGAGAGAACACAGTTGATACAGTTATCAACGTTGATGAAAAAATGAAATTTATCCATTTCGTGAAAAGTTAACCGCATTAATGCAAAAAAGATCTTCGTTTATATAAAATAGTTGTTCTTCTTGGTTTCAGAAAATAGCTTACAGCTGGAACCAGAAAAAAACGTCATGCTCAAATAGTTCCCCAGCGGCCTCCTAGAATGAAAGAACATTCATAAAAGGATAATGTTCTCCAACAAAACATTATATCTTTCCGAATAACCCATAGAAATCTAAGCTATCCACGTTGAATGCGCCTCTTTTATTTAAATCATAGTAGTACAAGATCGTATCGATTTTTCTTATCTTATGCTAAGAAAAGGGGTGCTCCGGATGAAAGTCTCGGTCAATACGGATACTTTAAAAATTTGAATTTTTCATAATTTTCCACTGCTGACTTCATTTTCACCTACTTTCCATCCAAATATTTTAGACACCCTTTTACTGCATGACATACGGACGGGAAAAAATAATGCTCAAGGCATCCAACTAAGTTTATATTCCGGGTAGGCTAATTTCCAAGGCGGCTTTTGGCCACGGCTGCTACCGACGCAATCGTTGGAAAATGTTTTCGACGTCCATGAAGCCGGCAAGGACGACGTTGAATATGAAGTGGCGTTTTTGGTAGAATTTTGATCTGGGGCCGGAAATTTTTTGTGTACATCATCATTGTAATTTACTGTAGTAGCTCGGATGCTACGACTTTTTACGGTCGTCGCTGACGATCGACGGCTCTTTTGGGTGTGCGCGAATGCGTTTTCCAAAAAATTGAAAAGTAGGTAGATTTTGACGGAATAGAACAAGTGTTTGACTGTCAGGTCTGTACTTCTAAATTGAAAAATGACACGAATTCGCAATTGTTAGAGATTCAATTGAGTATATCAGCGAGTTTCCAATTCCTTAGTGGTACTCTGTTTGACAGAAAACCATTAAATAAAGTATAGTACTTGCTTTCCAATTTCATAATTTAGAAGCATTTAAGAAAACAGGCTATAAAATAAAGGTATTGAATTTCTGCTCTGTCATTTTCAAATGAACATTCAAACGTGAAAAAGTCCAAAGAAAGGTCAGAACTGGTGAATCATTCGTTATACATTTTATTTTTTCCATTTGTTATCAAAACTGCTGCAGTCAATCTGGGAGAAAAGTAGCCGCGTAAACAATTTGTTTCTTATTTGCATGCACATTCCTTTTTTCCAGGCCATTCGAAAAAAATGAATACATATAGTCTTCCAGAATATAGCGTTTGGGATCAAGTAAAAGTATAGCTAAATCTGGGTGTTACATTTTGACTATAAAGAATCAAACAAGGACCACGCATTATGCACACTTTCATAAGGATTTGTAAACATAATGATTTTTATATTTTCACTATACAGTCAAAAATTTAACATTTTAATACCAGCCGCGAGGATGTGTAAATTTAGGGAATTTAAAAATTTTTCGGTAAGAAACCATTTTTTGAATAAAAAACTGCACTCCAATATTTAGTTAAAATTTTACCGAATATAAGAAGGGCTACTTGAAAATAATCGTTACCACTTGAAAAAAATCGCTACTTTAGAATATGATGCCAAGCATTTTTTATGGATGAATTGCAAAAATTTCAGGATGCTTTGCAAAAATTTCAGGATGCATTGGAAAAAAATCAAGATTTAAAAAAAACACACGATACCCTAATGGTTTTAGGGTTTTACGTGATTTTTCATGGGTAAAACCCTAAAACCCTAAAGTTTCACCTATAAAAATTTTTAAAGTGTTGAGGTTTAAGGGTGTTGTGTATAAATATTTTTTGAAATTTTAAAAATTTTCAAGTAAGAAAATAATTTCAAACTTCATGGATTTTAGAGTTTTACATTTAAAAATTCGTAAAATTTAGCAAATTTTTCGTGTGAACATCATTTCTTAGTTTATGGTCAATTTGTTCAATTTTTGCTGGCTTTCAGCGAACTTATGCACATTTAGACTATACTGGTCAGACGTTTGAGTTACAATCATATTTTCTACCCTCCACCCACCTGCATCGACCCACACGTTATAAACGGCCTTTGTCGGTCCTATACTTATAACGTCTCTATGTTTTTGTGTTCCCTCCAATAGGAGTCCTTTACTTCCCACTATAAATAAGAAAGTTTGGATAAATCGGAATCGAACGAAAAGTTGGAGGCAAACTTTTCACACAACATGCTGATCAATGATTTTTTAAAAATCCATCGTTTTGAAATTTTGAATACTTTGGGCGGCTGTAAAACTTGTGGAACATTTTTCACCATTCCGATCTTGAGAGTAAAATGAAAGCAAAGCTAAAAATTGTCAAAGTTCGTCAACTTGAGTGAAACTTCAAAGATACAAAATAATTGCAAAAAATAAAGCATAAAATTTGAACAGAGATGGAATCTCGAACAATAACTCTATGGCAAAGTCATGCATCTTTCACGTGATTCAGAGTAAAAAATAAAACTTGATTAACTGAATTTAGGACGGAATTTGGCTCTCTCTAAAAAATTTGTTGACAGTTTTTCTTCTTGAACTTTATTTTCGTGATTATTCGATTTCTCTGTTACTGAATTTTCAACATTATCCGAACTTGTGACGGCTGTCGAAAAACTCGAATCATCGCGTAATTTATCTGAAAAATTTCGACGTGTTTCACGACAATCCGTTCCATGTTATTCGATGTATTAGCACTTTTTACGCCACTCATCCTTCTCTGCTCAATTTCGGTTTGAATGGCAGATTCGACGACGTCGATTTTCGATTCTTTGACAACAATTTTGGTGGGATAATGAGCGGAAGTTTGTGTTGAACGGTCAATTTCTTCGTCTGTAAATGGATTAAGTAGTTTTGGAATTCACAAATCAAGGCGCACTTTTGTATAAAAAACTGCTTGATGATATTCCCGTCTAACCTTCATTTGGGATCAATTTGTGTGAAAATATCATGCATGGGAACTATTGACTTACGTCATAGGTGGCGCGATAGCGTCAACCTATAATATACTTGGCCCTCAAATTTCATGTCCCCCCTCTAGAGCCAAAATGGTAAGAGCTAGGCATTTCGGGCATAGGGGCAAACTATGGGGTACCTTTTGTCATTTAGCCTCTATCTGCAAGTGGTGCTCGGTGGGGCCCCCAAAACATGCAAAAAACACACTTTTTGAGGCCCCATAGTTCCACTATGCCCAGCAATGGGTATGCCGTATCCAACCTCCATATTTCGGCCTAAGCATCTTGGGGGTGCAATATTTCAAATGCGGTTTTTACTTTTTTTGAAATATGGCCTCAATTCAATTATATGGTTGTCCGAAGTCCCGAGAACCGCGAAATTTGGCAATTTTGTTATATAAACTTAACGGCTTAAAAAAAATAACTTCTTGCAGCACAGTGCACTACGGTGCCCGAATTTTTTGTAGTTTCAATTGAACCGGTAGCCTTATTGGGATTTTTGGGGTGTAAGGGTTTTCGACCATGGGAACTCCATGGACGCGGTCACTTTACACAAAAAAATCATCATTAATTTAAATGAAGGTACTCCCGTGACTTTTTGGAGGAAAGGGTTTTCGACCATTGGGAATTCGATGGACGCGGTCATTTTACACAAAAAATTATCTCGAATGTAAACCTGCGTATTTTCGCGATTTTTATAGGTGGAAGGGGTTTTTAAGCACTAGGAATTCAATGGACGCGATCACTTTACACAAAAAATCATCATTGATGTAAATGAGGGTATTTCTGTGAATTTTTGGAGGAAGGGGCTTTCGACCATTGGGAATTGGATTGATGCAGTCACTTTACACGAAAAATTATTCTGGGTGTAAACAAGCGTATTTTTCTAATTTTTCTGTATGCGGTCACTTTACACAAAAAAATTATTGTGGGTGTAAATAAGCGTATTTGCGTGATTTTTTGGTTCAAGGGGTTTTCGACCATTGGGAATTCAATGAACGCGGTCACTTTACACAAAAATTACCTGGAGTGTAAACGAGCGTATATTAGTGATAATTTTGAGGAAGGGGTTTTCAACCACAATGAATTTAATGAACGTGGTCACTTTACACAAAAAAATCATCATTAATGTTAATGAATGTACTCTCATGACTTTTTGCAGGAAAGAGTTTTTGACCATTGGGAATTCGGTGAACGCGGTCATTCTACACGAAAAAAAATTATCCCGGGTGTAAACAAGCATATTTTGTGATAATTTGTGGCAAGGAGTTTTGGACCACGGGAATTTAATGAATGCGATCACTTTGAACACAAAATTATATTGAGTGTATACGAATGTATTTCTGCGATTTTTGGAGGAAGAGGTTTCTGACCATATGAAATTCGATGGACACAGTTACTTCACACAAAAAAATTGTGTGTAAACCGAGGTATTTCTACGGTTTTTGGGTTGACGGATTCTTGATCATGGGGAATTCAATGGAAACGGTCACTTTACACTGTCTTTACAACGTGTTTTAAGTTCTATGTAATTTACACATCTTTTACTTTTACCGAAAGTGAGAATTCGTAGCTTTAAGGTTGTTTTTTGTTTCTTTGATGTGAAGATAATCAAATCTAAAACTTTAATGTGCTTCTACGAACGTTTTCATGCATGGCCGAGGCCCACTAAAAAGAGGTGGACTAGTTTATTTGAAAACGCCCCGATGGAGCAGAAAAAAGAAGAATATACTTGCTTGAATAGTTGTCAAGCTAGAAAAAGAAATGGACTAGATTTTTGAGAACTTGTGTAAGAGATGAAAAAATTCACTTACGCTACATGTTGGATTTTCATTCTTTCTCAAAAAAATTTTCCATGTCTGTGAAAAAATATATTCTACAGTTGAGTGCATCAAACACTTTCCAACCAAACATGTGCATCTCCGAAATTTTGAGGGGAATACAGGGATGAACCTGAATTTTTTGGCGTTTTTTGAGACAAATTCAAAAAAAATTGACCAAAAATTTTTTGTTCATAAATTTTCCAGTTTCAAAACTCTTGGGGTAGTTTGTATTCCCCCAATGTTATTCCAAAGTCTTCCCCGTGTAGCCTCTTTGCAAAGATCATCAAGCGCTGAAAATTTGTGAGCATACTCAAATAACGTTCAACAATTTTTCGACAAAAAGTCTATTGATTAGGAAATTTTGTGTAAACGATATGGACGACAATGCTAACTTTTCTAATTCTGAAGAAAAAACGGGATTACCATTATCAATTCCAACTTTTCCGACTTCAATGAAACAAACTTACATCTTTCGTGATATTCTTGCCTGTAGGTACTAAATCCACTTCCCATATTCTAATGATGATTTCGTCCTTAAAAACACGTATACTCTATTTTCTTGAAATGCTTGTAAATATTGACAGTGAAAAGACACACTATTTTATAGTCTGTTTAAAAAAAAGCTTTCCAATAGAAAAGTTACACAAATCAGTACTGTCGTCAAAATCATTTACATAGAGCTCTTATCGTAAAATTTGTCACTTGAAAAATTGCTAAAGGTGAGTTCAGTATGTTTACGAATTTCCAGTCCTATATGGCATACTGTTTATAAGAAAATCGTGAAAATCTGAAACACTACTTGCCTTTCACTTTCATTATTTGGAAGCAATTCAAGAAAAACAGACTATATATTCATACGATGTTCTACTGGACTATATGTTACACTAACAGTTTGTTGAATAAAAATCTACCTTAAAAGCTTTGTCTAAACGATTCTGACGACAGTTCAGTATTTGCCATTTTTCCGGTTTACAAGCATTTTACAAAAAAAACTATACAATAATATGAATGCCGGAGATTCTTTAATGAAAAATTGACCAAATTTATCACCGTTTTCGTCAATATGAATCCTCGAAACAGATCAAAATTACCATACATAATGCACTAAAGTTATCAAATCAAAGCAGCTTTTCTGCACACGCCATTATGTTGGGCTCTCTTTCAAATGATCGCCCATTTGCCGAAGATGGTGGCCATGGAGCCTGTTGCTCTGGCGATAAAAGCGCGCTGAAACTTGCTAAAACGCGATGCATATGCTGTGATCGTTTTCTGGGAAGCGAAAGAATGATTCGTAACCATTATGGCTGAACATAAAATTCGAGGAATAAAAAATAAGAGCCCACTACACATTTGGAGCATGAGTGCAGATCGATGTGACATGTTTCCGAAGATTTTACCAAATTACGTGGATATCGCAGGTAACAGTAGTTTTCTTGGCTATTCTTGTTATGCCATCCACCAAAAAACCGAACCATGAATACGCGGATGGACGGACGATGTCAGAATAGCTGCCTAACTGTATAGCACGAAATGCGAGAAAGGCCACTTGAAAAAAATCGTTACTTTCGAACAGGATGCACAACATTTTTTCAAGATGTATCGCAAAAATTTCAAGATGCTTCGCAAAAATTTCAAGATGAATCAAGAAAAATCAAGATGTAAGGATTGTCCGATGTTCGATTTCTTTTCAAGTGCATCACATTTTTTTCAAGGTAATCTTGAAAAAAATCAAAAGCCAATCAAAACGTTGCTCCGCCTCCTATGTTTATATATGCTGTTATCTTTCAAAGTGGATTTCTGAGGTCCGGCTTGCTTGCGAAGGGCACCCTTGGTTTTTACGGAAGGTGGCAAGGGCAGGGGCTATTTTGCACGGGGAATCCAATGGACATATTGATTTTTCATAAAAAATGTTATTTTCCGTGATTTTTCAGGAAAACCAAAAATGCTTGTTTTTCACCCAAATTTCAGTAATTCTGGAGAATAATCACAATTTCGGGCTCTGTTGGCTGTTCTAAGATCACTCCATACCTGCTCAGGAACCCGATAAAGAAACGGTAATTTGAATCCTTTTCCGATACTGTATTTTGGGTGAAAAACAATCATTTTTGACGTTTCCCTGAAAAATCTTCAGAAATAAAATTTTTTAGGAAAAGTCAATATGTGCATTGGATTCTCTGTGTAGAATAACCTCTCCACTTCGACCAAGGCCCATAAAAACCAAGGATGCCCTCTTCCAGCAAGCCGTGACCCAATAAATCCACTTCAAAGGGTTTCCATATATATAAACATAGGAGTTTCCGTATATGTAAACATAGGAGTGGTCGTGTTACTGTAGGTGGAAAAGGAGAATTGATGATTAACAGAAAATGGAAAAGGAAAACTAAAGTAAACAAAAAATTGAAAAGAAAGTTTCAGAAATTTTCATCCTTCGATGTGCTACCCATTTTGATTTTTTTTCAAGATGGAATCTTGATTTTTTTTAAAGATTATCCAGAAAACATGCGATGTACATGAAAAAATATCGAGCATCCAAAAACTCTTACACCTAGATTTTTTTGCAAAGCATCTTGAAATTTTTGCAAAGCATCATGAAATTTCTGCGATGCATCTTGACAAAAGTTGTGCAACATCTTCTGAGGTAACGATTTTTTTTCAAGTTGTGGCAGTAGTAAGGCCGGCCTGTATAGGTCGTATGGTTAAGGATATCCCTATCTTTTGTGTACAACCTATAATTTGTCATTTTTGGCCGATTTATAGGTCGTATGGTAAGCATACACAGTCGATTTTTTTGTCGATTTATGAGTTGTATGGTAAAGCATACAGGTTTGGTAGTTACCATAAGAGTAGAATTATGGTAATTTTTGGATTACAGTAATAGTGGAGTTAGGGTAATGCTTGTGTTACCGTAGGTGGAAAAGGAAAATTGATGATGAACAAAAAATGGAAAAGGAAAACTAAAGTAAACAAAAAATTGAAAAGAAATAAAAAACAAAAAAGAAAGCATGCATAAAAAACGACTTCCTCCATGGCCAGATGAGTCTTTAAAAAATTTCGGCCCAGGGACCCCCTTTGACAAAAGGGCCCCACCTGCGGGCATAAATATGTTTGGAGGTCCCATTCCTGAATAATCATTCCACTCAGTGAATGTCAGATTGGTCAGTAATGGCCCATTCTATGCATAAAATCCCGAAAAAGTTTATATGTGATGAAACATTATTCCTATGGGTGCATGCGTATAAAGTTGATAACCTGCAAAAAATGACCAAAAAAGCTCTTTTATAGAAAAATGACTAGAATGAGCCAAGCATAAAAAGGGTGTAGAAAATTTGGAGAGTTCAAAAAATCTTTATGTAACAAAAGAAAAACTTTTGAAACAATGTATCATTTTTGTTTTATTGCAAAAAAAATCATTTAGCCCAACTACAAAAATAAAAAAGGAAAAGTAATAAAGTAAGCAAAACTGGAAAAACAAAAAGAAAGCATGTATAGAAAACAACATCCTCCACCCATGGAGGAAGTCTTCCAAAAAAAGTATCCTCAGGCTCCAAAATGAGAGGTGCGCCATCTGTACCCTCAGGCTCCAAAATGAGAGGTGCACCACACTTTAGATACAAAAAGGAACTGTCCTTGATGTAAAAACGGTAATTGATACTACAAAAATAGATGAATGAAAAAAGAAAAAAAGAAAAAAAGAAAGAGAACATAGAGTGCATATACACAAAAACTGTACCAGAGGTTAAAGATCTACTAAATCATAGAGGCTAGACATACATACAGGATACTCTCTGTATAGAAAATTGATACATCTTATAATGCATAATGATTTATACAGGTAAATGTGTGATTTTGTATACGAACTGTTTTGCAGAACAAACATAAAATAGGTTAGACAGCTGAAGCCCATTTAGATCATAAAACCAATTAGAAATGCTAGAGAAGGTCAAAGGTTCTATAAGAGATGGTAGCAAGAGACGCTTTACCAAAACAATTAAGGTGGTGCTTGTTTTTGATAGTTTTCTGGGATAACCTAGAACCTTCAAATAAAAACCGAAAAGATTCAACCAAAAAAGCAGGAAAAACCAGAAAAGGGTTAATGAGAGAAAAGAGGTATAAATAGGAAAAATAGAAGAAGAAGAATCATTTTTTGATTCATGTGCAATGACAATGATGACAACTATGAAAAAAATGGAAGCAATATTTACAGCATTTATTGCCTCATTGAGGGCGGCTTACATGGCATATGGTACATTGATATTATGAATATATTTCAATTTTCAAAATTAATATGAATACAATTTAAATATTAAAAATATTATTATTATTAATTTAGAGCCATTTTAAATGACAATCGACGTCGACGAATTGGCATCAGTATTTTGGGAGGAGGCATCCGTAGAGTTCAAAAACTGGTGGAAAAGCCAGTATGGGGAGCAATATCTGGCTAGGACAAAACCCTTTTGGGGTTTCATGAAACGCCTATGCCCGATGTTCGAAAACTGCATGCTGGACGACGAACAATTAGCCTCGCACCTGTGGAATATCCTCCCTCCCTGTGTGAGGACTCAA